>JAODKF010000068.1:21967320-21988888 GCA_026779585.1 Mormyrus proboscirostris
CAGTGTGTGTTTTTTTGGTGGGGGCTCTGGCACGCGCCATCCCGCACCCCATACACGCGCCGCCCCTCCCTGCAGCCTCTTGGCTCCCCGCGTGGAGGAGGATGTCATGTGAGCCAGGAGGCCCATCATGAAGCCACCATGCACAGGAGTTTGGCAGAGAGCTTGCTCCATCCCTCCCCTCCATTTTTTTCCCTTTCTCTCACGCTTTGTCTCCCTCTCACACATATAATTTCTATCTCTCTATCTATCTGTCTCTCTGTCCCACTCTCATCCCAGGAGCGCCCGCCACCCCCCCTTGATTGAGCCTGGTGGCGGTATGCTGAGTGCCACGTTGATGCCCCCAACAATGTGTCTCTGACGTGTTAGCAACATATTTACAACGTTCTCGCCGCTTGGTTTCCAGTGGGAACTCATTATCGTTCTCTATGAAGTTGTCTTTTATAGACCAACAGATTTTCTTTTCTTTTTCTGTTTTTTTCCAAAAAAAATATCTGGGTATGAAAAAAAAAATCCCACACTTAATTTTAATGTTCTGTTCCCATTTTCCTTCTTGCGATGGGTAGCTTAAAACGATTTGAATTCTTTGTAACATTAGTTTTGCTTTAAAAAAGTACAAACGTTACTGCATTTGCCGAATTTGATTTTTTTTTTCTTCCCATTCACTTGACGTCAGATAAGCCTTTAAAACGATGGCTGTGTATTTAGTAGAAACGAGTTGTAATTTTGCCATTTACTTCATAGGGGAGTCAGAACACTGCAGTCTTTTCATACGCTGCCACTCTTGAAGTTAGTTTCAGTTTGAAAGCTCATTTAGCAGACACTGTGTAGCGTATCAGAAGGAGTCAAAGAGACGGCGCAAGTCAGCTTCCGTGGCTCAACAAGTACAGCGTTGCGCTAAGGATACAAAGGTTGTGGGTTCAAATCATCGAGAGCACACAAATGTAGCCCATCTCTATATAGTGAGTTCCATTGGATAAAAGCATTAGATTAATGAGTTAATGTGAAAGGAAAACTGCAAAGGAACAGTCAAGGACTGTGGGAACCCAGAATGTCATAAGATGCCGCCCAGGTGGCGTAACACACGCCATTCGCTCTCTGGAGGTCTGGAGATGTCCCGCCATGTAGAGGTGCACTGACTGCATCGACCGATGGTTAAAAATGAGCCGATATTTACTGCCAATAATTCCCTTCGAAATGGTGATCTATATTGCTTTGCACACCCTCGTATTAAACGGGTAGAAAAATGTCTGCTGTGTGGAATTATTGTAGCATCATTAGAAATGTATTTTTGCAAACATTGCTCTGGTAAAATTTCACAAAACACATCTACTAATAAACATTTCAACACAACAAATTTGATTGCTCACCTTAAGGCGAGACAATGAAGAGTATGAAGAGTTTCTGAGAAACAAATCCGTTCCAATAAAGAAGGCTGCAGTATTGCCAAATAACACTAGTCCGTCAGTAACGCAAGCATTTGATCACAAAAGAAAATTCAGTGCAGACAGTGTGAAATCAAAAAGATATTAGTTAGAAAATCGCACTTGATGATCAGCCTTTTTCTGTTATAAGTATATAAAATGTATGCAGTTATAAAATATAGAGCTCTGGAACTGATGTGTGCCACAGTTGGTGTTTTCTTACCAAAAATAAATATTTTTTCATATTTCTCAAAGGTAATTAATTAGTTTTTTATTTATTTGGGGGGAGTGTCCCTTTTTAAAGTTATTTCAGCAGAACCTCCCAAACAATTGGTACCGGTATCAGTTTTTGGATCTGTATCGGGCAGAAATTTTCTTATTGCTATTTCTTCTTCACCTCTAATGAAAAGAGGTGCTTCGGAGGGGTTGCTGTCTGTATCCCACACTACAGGTCCCGGGAGTGAAGTGTCATCTACCGACACAGATATCGTTCCTTCATATATGTTGTTATCTCTGTAGTTATTCCGTCGATGCAGATCGGAGCTGCCGATCGTTAGCAGATGCAGGCTGTGTTGGATCTTGTCTAAGCACCCCCCTGCTGTTAAAGCCACCCCCTCGGAGATGTGCAGCGGGGGCCCCGCCTGCTAGCCAGCCGGGGGTGGCGAGTACTCATGTTGATCAGTGCGGATTCGCGCAGCTGTGCACAAATTGACATGCTCCCGTGCAAGAGCAGGAAGCGATGTTTCTTCTGTAACGAACCGCGCGTTTAGCAGACGAGGCCCCGTCAGTGTTTTCACTGCAGGCAGATGTCTCGCTCGCGTGCAGATGGTTTCTTAACACAAGCTCGTCTCCTTCTTTGTCGAGGTAGGATAGAAAAAGACTTTGGGGGCTCGCAAGTGTGGTGCCGTGGTAAGGATCTACTCGTGCTCCGCTGGTAGCGGTGAGACGAGGCCCGCGCATCTCCCAGGCTCTCAGATGCGAATATCTAAGTGTTTAATTAGAAATCACCCCTGAAAACAAACATGTCTGCTTCACAAAAGCAGGTGCAGGTTTCCTGCAGAGCACTGTGGCAGACACCTAATCCCACACCTACTCATGCGTTTAGTGTTCCTACTGGAGACCAGTCGGCTCCAATTAAATAATTATAGAGCTCGCTGGAAGTGGGAGTCGTGCAATGGGAGTGTCTGATGGGTCCATATCCTGCAGTAAATTTCCCATGGGGCTGTGCAGTATACTTTGCCTCAAGTCAATTGAGAATAACGTCCTCTGATAAACGGGATAAAAAGGGACAAAACCAAACTAAGAAAAGAGATAAGACAAATGCTCTCTCGCTCTCTCTCTCTTTCTCTTTCTCGGTGTCTCTCAGTAATTTCCCCTGCAAACAAACACGCAGTACGTTTCAATCGTTGTCGTCCCGTCATTAATTCTAAATGCTGTTCATCACCAGCTGGGTCCGTTTGCTGGCTCTTTGTTGATAGATTTCCCCGTTTTTCCGATTGTTCTGTGCATGACTATTATTTGAAGTGCTTGCATGTTTTTTTTCTTTTTTGGGCCTGTCCGTGAAGTTGCTTCGCAAAGCATATGCTGAAGATTGGCTTTCTTGGATGTTTTTATCATTGTCTTTTAAGCAACCTGGATTCAGTATATTAAACTGTTAGTTGTTCATCGGTCAAAAATGCTCCGATTTGTGGTCCTCCCTGTTGTCCTACAGCTTGTTAGTATGAGAGAGCAAGTGTCTGTCCATCTGTGTGATCGGTCTCTGTCATCATGTGTTTTTATTGTGCCACATGGCTGGGCATCCAGGCTGGCTGAATGTCTCACGTCCTGCTGGGGCAAAAATGCCCCGAGTCTGCCCCATTCACCTCCCTGCTGGTGTGGAGCAAGGTGTTGGCTGTGCACCTGGCCGTCACTCGCCCAGCCGCCTGCCCGCCCTTGCCATACCCACCTGGAAGGTCCGCGTCCTCTTCCTGGACTTGCACTGCTCTGGCGTTGCAGAGTCTGACAGAGTCCCAGTGATGGATAACGAGGACTCTGGGTCTGGTGTTATAATCCCCGCTATTGTCACGTCAGATATGGTTTGTATTCCCCGGTCCTCCTCCCACCACCCCATATTCCTTGAGCCTTTACAAGCAAGTGCAGCATCACAGAGAACTCCTACTGAGTAGATCTGTCTTCTAGGCTTCAGAACTGGATGTATGGTCTGCTGTGATTAAACATCAAAGTCTATACATCGAGTGCTGTGTATCATCATGCTCTGTAAGCTCCCCTCCTAGAACAGAGATGCTGGTAAGACTGGGGGAGGTAGGGCGGGGGGTGATGTCAACCAGACGGAACGCTATCAATCGCCCATCTGCCCGTTGGTTTTTTGTGGCTGTCTCAGCCACGGCAGAAATGGCTCTGGTTGAGGGGACCGCGTTTGTTCTGGGTTCCCTAATTACCATCACGCTCGCTACTACCTGTACAGTGAGCCAAGAGGATGGGCATGGCAAATGGGACAGTATTAATGTGTCTGAGCTCACAGAGGGCTGGTTGGGCTCTGGACCAGTCACCGAGGGTTATCTGTTTTGGTCTGGTTTTGGTGGTTCCTTTCCTACACGCCATTTACCCTGCCGTGTTGACGCACTCACAGCTGCCTCGCACTGTGAAGGGTTATACTGCTGATCTGGCAAAAATGAAGGCGGCCAGGACCTCAGCATGTACACAATTTTTAATGTGCCCACAACTGATGGAAGCAAGTCATTGACGCCTCAGTGAAGTAGAGGTCACTGCTTTCAAATGAAACGGACCATGAGCATAAAGTTGAGATGTCACAAGGGAAATCAATTGTTCTTTCCCCTCTGTCTTCCCTGTGTTTCTGTACTCCTTATTAAGCCACAGGGATCGTTTTATTGCCCCAAAACCTAACTGCAGACCTTGACAAGGTGCATGGACGCATTATTCATCATTCGGCCGCTTAGATGAGTCTTTCTTTCTTAGGCCGTTTAAGGGCCCTTCTGTGATTCCAACAGCAGCTCTTATTTCCGGGCTGGCAAGGTGGTGGAAGTCTTTGTTTTTTATCAGCCGTTTCTCAGTCTTCTCTTATGACTCAGCTCTGACATTAATTAAGACTCCACAATTTTACCAGAAATATTCCCCTGCCTTGTTCTGCTCAGACACAGAAGAATGGAGCCGTGTTGTCGGCTCTCTTTGTCAAAAAGAGGCGGTGACCGAACGGGAGGCACGCTGATAGCAAGGAAGCAGATGGGTGTTTGTAAACTCTCCTCCTCGTAATTATGATCTTATTAACGTATTGTGTTAATTTGACCTCAAACAAAAAGAAGTTGAAGCAAATGGTGTTTGTCGCATTGTTTGACCAAAAAAAGCAAAAAACAAAAAAAAAAAAAACAAAGTACCACACAAGATAAATGAGGGACGTGTGAGAATGTGAAGTGTTGTACCTGCTTTATGAGCCCACATAATCATGCTGGTGTTATGGTACTTATTGCGTTTGATTCACAGTAGCGCCTGGTGAAGTGCCTGTACCTATATGATTTATGGATGTCCAAGTAGTTAATTATAATAGTAAGAAAGGAGAGTGTATCCACAGGCAGAAGGTGTCTGTCTTTGCGTGTCAGGCTGGCATCAGAAATAATGATGCACCCAAACACATAGCCCCTCTCTTTGTTTTCCTTAATCAGTTTAGACTGACTCTAATGGGGACGGGACCCAGTAAAGTGATTGTATGGGGGCTCCTCTTCATCTCTTCCAGTGGTGTTTATTAATTATCAGATTTCCTTCAGCAAGTTCATAAAAGCGTGTTTCATACGGAACTCATTATTTTCACACAGCTGAATGCTTATTACGCGTAATGCTTCCGTCGACAGCTTGAATAAAAGTAAATGAATTGTTACAATCGTGAATTTTTCCACAGATTTTGGGATCGTAGCAATAAGGAATTTATAGTGTGGCACATTGAAACGGAAATTAGGTGTCTTTAAAACATTCTTTTTGGTGAGATGTTGATGAGCTGTGGCGGCATCCCATAATTAACACCCGCTGTGTGGTGGCGTCGCGTCGCGTGGCAATTGGTCTGCTTGTCCCGTTTTTCCTGTGATGCTTGTGATCTTGTTGGCCGCGTGAGTGTCTCCGCCCTGGTCTTTACACTGAACATGCCTGTGTATGTTTAAATGCTGAGGCTCTGAAGGTTTATGGACTGGAAAAGGCCAGGCTCTAGAGACGGACCACCTCTGCCACACGGCATTTCCCCTACTACCCGTCTCCCTTGGCCAGTAATAGTTGGTTTTTTACCCTCTTTGACTTCCATCAAGCAGAAACAAGATATTTAAAGACCTCCATATGTACTCGCAAATCATGAGGGATTGCTTTGACCCTATACGGTTTTAATTGAAACAGTTTTTTAACAAGGTTAGTGGTGTGGGGAATATAGCAGGCATAGGAGGTAATACAGAGGACTTTAATAATAACTGGGTGCGCAGAAATGGCAACTGATCCCTGCAGGATCGCATCTTTAAGCTGGACCTGCAGTCAGTGCGGCGGGATGGTGCTTCCGCCATTACTTCGCCGTCACGTAGCTGCAGCCAGTGTAGCCGATAGCATTACAAAATGACTGTCTTTGTAAGTGAGGTACAAGCAGTCATGTAAGCGTGTCCCCAGAGCGTCTCTTTTTCACGCCTGTTCTTTCTGGTGGAGGTAGCAGGCTAGCTGGACCCAGCAGGGACCTTCAGCTCTCCCAAGCATTAGGGGGTCTCCTCCTGAGATGCGTACGTATGCAGAGCACTTCCTGGGGGCCTTTAGCTTGCCGCTTTGCTATAGCACCCTAGTATATTTGGCAGTTCCTCCCGATATTGTCTTTCATGCTTTTCTGCCCGGTGGGGCCCTCTGTAATATTATAACAAAGCATTTCTGCCTTTCTCACACAACTCAGAGGAAGCACAGAAAGAGCTTGCGATAATTTTACAAATTGTGGTTTATGCAGCCAATTGTGGAATGTCATCAAGAGTGTGTGTGTGTGTGTGTGTGTGTGTGTGTGTGTGTCTGTCTGTCTGTCTTTTGGTACCAGTTTTAAATTGTGATAGATGCCATAATTTACACTTCAGTTAGATTTGCCTGTGTCGTGGTGTTGTAGTGGAGATTGTTTACAATGAAATGAAATGGAAAACACAAGCATGGGGAAAGTACCCAAGTGGAATCATTTACAGACGTTTTGTTGAGTCTGCTTGACTGTTTATAGCTGAAAAGAGAAGAGGAGTTGATGGTACACTTGTCTGCTGTGAAGCCATTATGGAAGCTATGCATTAATAATACCAACAACAATAACAATAATAGTAGTAGTGCAGTTCTATTGTGTAGCTCACTGTAATTAAATAATTTAAAATCTAATATCCCTCACAGAAATTCCTTTGTAAAAAAGCACTGCTTGCCCACAGTGCCTTGAAGTTGAACTTTTTCGAGAAGAGCGCGGCTCTCTGAAGCCTGCTCCTTCTGGGACTGCTAGGCTTTCTCTGTCTTCCCATCCTCCTGCTCCCCGAACAATTCGTTCCAGTTACACTGGCTCCAAAAAGCTGGGAGTTCATTTAGATTAAAAACATTCCCTTAAAACATTAAAGTCCCCTTTTAAAATCAAGATTTTCTCAAAACATTTTTTTTTTTAACAAGCTTGAAGTTAACTGTCGAAATTAAAAATTGAAGCCGTGTGCCTTACGGTATTTCAGCAAGTGGTTGGTTAGTAATTCATGAGCACTTTCTGCTGATGTCTTTAGGCAGCTGACAGTATGGGCAAACTTTACATTCTGTAAGCGCAAAATTTGGGTTCTCACAAGAGCCATCACAGTGCATCACGCACATCACAGGAGACTACAACAAAACAGCCAGCCTCTCTTCTCCGTCTTCTTCCTCTGCTTTGTAAGCAGGGAACTGCAAAGGCAGAACATCAGTTGGAAACTATGATTAAAAAATAATAAAAAAAAAAAGAAAAATCCTGTTTCATTTCTCTAAAAGGGGGCTTCATTTAGGAGATATTCCCATGCGCCAGTGTCTAAAACAAATGCTAGTTTGCTCTTTCTTCTCTTTAAACTAAATGAAATTCGCACATGAATCCCGCTCCTCGTGCCCCATTAATAATATTGCGCATGTATTTGTTTTAAAGCTGGAGGGGGGTCAAAGGTCAGAGTAAAGAGGGCAGCGGTTAGTTTCCCAGTCCCTGTGGGACGCCGCTATTGTGCTGTTTAATGAGGCTTTGAATGTGAGGGTCCCCAGTAAAACCTCCAGCTGTTTCCCAAGCGATGCCGTCGTTTGCTGGCACTGTAAATTGCCCCGGAGAGGAGCATCTGTCACGCAGACAAAAAGGCTGTGTTGTGCTCTGCAGTTTCACACTCGACAGCACAGTGTCTGTTTGGTCATCTGCTTTGAGCACTTGAAGGTCCACCTACAGTGATACGTTTTACCATTGCACCCAGCACCCCCCCCCTCCCCTCCCCCGTCTCGTTAGAGATGCACTGAACAGACGTTGTACTTTCAACACACTGGCACTTGAAATAGAAAGTGGCTGTTCTTATTGTAATGATACTTTTATAATGGTGCTGACGTTGAACCCTTCCTCCAATTTAATTAGTAAATAATAAATGGCTTTATTCTGATAAGTGGGTGAAGTGTGCCTAATTTTCCAGAGGTGACCTCACTCCAGATATATCCTTAAAATACCCCATGTATCACACCAGAGACCCAGAGGCTGATCCTGCTGTGACCCTTGACCTCCTGACCTCGTTGCGTTAGACAGTGACTTTAGTAGCTCCCCATTTCCCTGAAGAAAGCAACGTGTAACAGAAGAGAACCTAGAGGGAGAATAGAATAACTGCAGGTTCTTTTAATTGAATCCTCTGTTGATGAACTTGAATATTTCAGAGTATCTATTAGTAGGGTTGGTTTCAATGTTTAAAGGTTTAAATAGATTAAATCACAATACAAGCAAACCACTTTTGAAAGTAGTCTTTGTTGGAATGTTTCCTCTTTAATATGCCATAAAATCACTCTCCTTGTATGATGTCTTCCATAAGATGTTGCGCACCTTCAGTGGCCAGGAGCCGCGTGTGCAAGAGTAGCAAAGGCAGGCCTGTTCACACTTGGTAAGAGAAGACCAAGAGAACAAAATCAGTATTTCCCATCCCACTTCTAAGGGGACCCACAGCCAGTCCCACGTTTTTGCTCCCTCCCAGCTCCTACCGTGACTCCAGGGAGCAAAAATGTGGACTGTCGGGCAGGTAGCTGGGAGGGAGCAAAAATGTGGATTATCTGTTGGTCTCCGAGGACCGGGTTGGGAAACACTGCCCTAAACAAACAGGCCTTTAAAGCATTAAAAAACACAAGGTCCCAGTTAATTGATTAGCTCACTGCATATTCATCTTAGAACAAACTGGCATGCATATAGCTTTCCACCCATCTGTGCGTGTGCAGCAAACCGTGCCGTATCATGGCACCTTCACGGCGGGCCACCTTCTGCAGCGGCGGAGGAGGGGGGTGGAGGGGCATCCAGGAAGCGCCCAGCGGATGGTGCACACCGAATCAGGCAGGCGTTTCACAGTGAACGCTGGTGCCGCTGGTGGCTGCGCGTCGCAAATTAAAAAGGAAAAAAGCCGACAGTGCAAGCGAGAACCACCAGCGATGCAGGCATGGGGAGATCTTAGCGCGGGCGTGGAAGATGGATCTGAGGAAAGATTGTTAGTGACATGTTAATTCCTACTCTGTCAGTCAAGCTTGTTGCATCTCAAATCAAAGAGAGATAGGACACAAACCACACCATCAAGTCCCAGATTCTATTTTTTCTGATGCATTTTAAGCAATGAGTCACAAGCTGCCGAATTAAAGAAAATGTTGAATCAAGACCTTAGGCCTTAATATGAGGTCTGTTGATATGAGCATGAGTTACACCTACGACAAGGCTGTGCTTAAGTTCTGCATCTGATGACACAGAATATGCTTTAGATGGAAAGAATGTCAATGTTTATTTCATGCATTTGATAATGAATTCCGTTGCTTCGCGTGAAGTACTCCTTTGATAATACCGGTTAATCTCCAAAAAGCCGCAATTTGAAACGACTGTTCTCTGAATGATCCACCGAAGTATTTTTTCACTCTCTGACGATTAGGTGCAGTCCTCTTCACGCTCGTCTTGTTGCTGTGCTATCGAGTGATTTGGCCCGTAGGCGCACATCTGGAACGCGAGACACGGCCCTGTGTGCTGATCTGGAGATGAAGATGGCTCTTGTGAGAGGGCCCGCTGTACCACAGCGCATTCCAACAAACATCAGGAATCCTTTTAGTCACTGAGGGCTGCAGAGGTCAGGAAGCCCTGCTTCACCTAACAGGCCTCCACAAGCAACTCTGCATCTGCTAACTGCAGTTTAGAGAAGTGTTGGTCGTTTTGGAAGGTGGCATGTGGTTCGGACATGATCATTCCGGCGAGAAACCCTCCTACTGAACGTGTTACTACTGTATGACGACCGGTATCTCAGCGTGAATCTGAGATACAGACTCTGTCTATGCATATCGTAGGAATCATCATTAATCTTGTCTTATGCTGCCAGAGCAATTAAGTCTGTTAAGATCGGTACACAAAAAGCAGACAGCAAAAAACTAGAGCCAACCAAGGCCGACGAACGATTGGCTCCCGCCGATTGTGAAAATTCGCGCTGGAACACGCTGGCACGACTAGAGGTGATGGCTGACACACGGCCTAATCAGAGAACTCAGTTTCACCGACTAGCTTCAGTGCCCGTTCACCTTGCTCAGTCGGCCAAAACGGCACCGATGGGGACCGACCGCGTCTGACCGTGCGGCGCACACCAACCCGACAGCCCGCCAGCATCTGAGGGCTAAAAACAGCTTGGTTCCAGGCTTTAGTCAGAACCATCAAGGTATGGTGGAATGTAAGGTATGAGCTGTCCTGCAACACCTTAGAAATCATCTGGTTTAAAGCTGTAACACACCTGACAAGCGTCGATTTACCTTTCAGGCTACAAGGCATTTATATGGTCACTTAGGTTTTGAGTCAATCTGCTCATGAGCCCATTGATGTAGCGAGAGAAATGAAGTGGCATTTTGAAAGTGTGTGCTTCAGAAATGCCCTCTAACAGACTCTCTCCTCTTTCTGGGACAGGCAACCCTGGTACTACGGTTGGGGCTTCAACCTACCCAGGGGACAGGCCCTGCTGGACAAGTGGAACCAGATCCCCGACTCCACTGACATCCTGGTGACACACTGCCCCCCGCTGGGTGGGTGTCACGCCTTTTCTCCCGGTGGTACAGCTGTCCACTCTGTGCTCTGACCTCAACCAGAACACCGGCACTTACCTGGTCAGGCCAGCAGGTCATCTCTGTGCTAAGGCAGGGGACACCGGCAGTCATAAAGCCTTTGGCACTGCATGCCAGTTTTGGCTCCTAGCAGGTGCTCAGAGCTGAGAAGGCGGCTTTTTGTTTTGTTGTTGCTTTTGTTTTCCTTTTAGCCCTCGTTTTACGCTCGAGCCAGTCCTTGCCGTCCCCGTGTGTGTGATTGATTTCTGTTATTGCAGCCTGTCACCAGGCACAATAAATTATTTTCCTTTTTGTTTAGCCAAGTGTTTACAGCGATCTCTTTATAAGCTGCGGGCATCTGGAAGGGCTACAGCAGGATGGTAATGCATGCAGGACGGGGACACTGTTGCAGTGCAGTAAATCACTGCTTTTTATGAAACGCTTCAAAGCGGAGAGACGCACAGACCCCAGCGGCTGCAAGGAGGAGCCGTGAGGAGGAGGAGGAATGAAGCAGGGCCGTTTTTAATTTCTGACGATACTGAATAAAAACACGTTTGAAACACACAGTGGGACTGGAATGCGGAAAACTGACCTCATGAAAAAAATATTTAAATATTTTGTCAGGATTACATAAAACCAGTTGCTGATAAAATACAAATGGCAATTATTATGGTAGTTCCCTTAGGTTGTCATACTGTAATATCATAATTGTGTCTTGGTATATTGGTCATGGTTTAATTGGGGAGACGCTGACAGATTATTTAAAAAAAAAAAAGTTTCGTTCTTTTGGTTTTTGCCTTTTTATCCATTAATAGCTGACTGTTGATTAGCCTTAGTTCCTGAGGAATATGCTGCTGGAGAGATGTGAAGTGCTGACACCAGCTTTCCCCCCCCCCTCCCCAAAAGAATCTTCTTCCTTATTGTGGATGAATCAACCGTTCCACTTTCTCAGCTCCTTCTGTGGAGTCAGCAGTGCCTGTGCTCAAAGGGATTCCTCACCCCGGGGTCCAGGGGCGGCATTTTGCGGGGGGTTGGGCCGACCCCATGTGACCGCCCGTACCTCTGTCCCGTGGCAGGCTTCCTGGACTGGGTCCCGAGGAAGATGCAGCGCGTGGGCTGCGTGGAGCTGCTGAACACGGTGCAGAGGCGAGTGCAGCCCAAGCTGCATGTCTTTGGGCATATCCATGAAGGTGAGGCAGTGCTGGTGTTTGGCTCGGCGCCCCGCCTTGGGCCACGTCCTGCACCCTGCACCACGTTTACCATAAATCCACCCACAAGCCAACCACGAGGTACACAACTCAACCGGTGTACCCGAAGGAGTAAAGCATAACAGACCTGAGAATACACATCCGTCTAGCATTTTCTTTAAAGTTTTAATTAAGTTTGTTTGGAGGTGTGTTGGTCTAGAAATTTCAGTAGAGTATACCATCTTGTCAGGTTTGTGCAGGATGCCGGCAAGGCTGCAGAGATGTAAATGTTGCGCCGTTGCATTGAGGAAAGCTGCAGGGATTTTAGGAACTGTACCAGCTTGGATCAAAAACTGGTTAACAGACAGGAAGCAGCGAGCAGTTATTAGAGGCACAATGTCACAGTGGGCCTGCGTTCATAGAGGGGTATCACAGGGTTCAATTCTAGGACCACTATCATTCCTAATTTACATTAATGATATTGACACCAGTACACTCAGTAAACTGGTTAAATTTGCAGACAAAACCAATGGGGGTGGTGTAGCAGATACTGATCTAGCAGCACAGAGGCTACAACGGGATCTTGCTTTAATTAGCGACTGGGCTGATACCTGGCAGATGAAATTTAACATAGATAAGTCTAAGGTAATCCATGCAGGGAGCAGAAATATAAAGTACAGACATTTTATGGGTTCCACTGAAATAAAGGTATTTGATTATGAGAAAGTGTGTATGTTGATGCTTCCATGTCTCATTCTCGCCAGTGTGGGGAAGCAATAATAAACGGCAATAGGATGTTTGGTTACATCTCTAGGTGTGTTTAAGTCAAGGGAGGTAATGCTAAGATTATACAATTCCTTGGTGAGACCTCGCCTAGAATATTGTGTGCAGGTTTGGTCACCATACCTTAAGAAGGACATTGCTGCCTTGGAAAGGGTGCAGCGTAAGGCTACGAGAATGATTTCTGGTCTTAGATGAATGTCTGATGAGGAGAGGTTAGCTGAGCTGAATCTGTTTATCCTCGAGCAAAGGAGACTAAGGGTGGATATGATCCAGGTGTATAAGATTCTAACAGGTCTGGATGCTGTTCAACCAAATGGCTATTTCAATATTAGTTTAAATACTGGAACTCATGGCCATAAGTGACATTAGCAATAGAACATTTTAAAATGAATCTGAGGAAGCACTTCTTTACACAGCATGTAGTTAGAGTATGGAACAGTCTTCCTGCTAGTGTAGCACAAGATAAAACCCTGGTTTCCTGTAAATCAGAGCTAGATTTTAACAACTTTGAGCTATTAGTTAAGTTTTCCCCAAACGAGCTTGATGGGTCGACTGTACATTTCTTATGTTCTTATGTTCTTAAAGGAGGTTTCCATGAGGAGAACGTGCCTGTTAGCTGTGCTGCCAGCCTGGTGCTCACTGAAGCCTCCTCGGAGGCTCTGCCGTGTCTTTTTTAGGTCAGCCTGGTCGGCTCCTCCCTGGAGCTCCATGCTCCCCGGAGCTGCGTGGATTAGAAACTGGATCAGAATTATAAAGAGACAGCTAGTTGAGGAGTACATCTATGTTCAGAGACATTTACAACGAAATTGCTGTGAAGAGATGAAAAAATGGCATGTCCATGCTTGTCCTCCCCCTCGTCACTCCCCTCTTCTTCTCTTCAACAGGCTATGGAGTCATGACTGATGGTGTCACCACCTTCATCAACGCCTCCGCCTGCACGGTCAACTTCCAACCCATGAACCCGCCCATAGTCTTCGACTTGCCCACTCCGAGGAGTACATGATTGAGAAAAACCCCCTCCCTTTGCTCCTCCTCCCCTTACAGACCCCGACAGGTAACGGGTTTGGTCGGTTCGACAGATAAGGCACTGGGCAGGGTGGGTGGGAGACAGTTTGTAAATATGCAAGGTTCTGTCGGACTGCGTCCATGATGGCCGCTGCAGTCCAGCTTCCTGTAGAGTCAACGTGTGCAGCTGTGTTGTGTAGCGTCTCTGTTTTCTTTTTTTAAAAAAATGATTTCAGCACTATTGCGCGATGATCTCTGTCCTCTGGAAGAGCGATGTTTTTAAACCTCTGTTGACTTTGGTTAGCTGACAATCCCCTGTGGCAGTCTCTCGGCTTGGAAAGCCATCGCCTCCTCCCATTGATCTAGACTCTGTGAAAAGAGGCTCAGTAGCGGCGTCTCTCGACTGCTCCCCGCCGTCTACCCGGGGCATCCTCCTTGCGCATTTCCGCCGTCTCCCCGGGGCATCCTCCTCGCGCGTTTCCGCCGTCTCTTGATTCGACAGACGCACAAACGCCGCTTCCCCCGCACCAGCACTGCTCGGCGCTCCTCCGAAGGTTTTGCGGAAGTGCAGAACTTTCCGATGGTCCTGAACCCCTTCAGGTTCCGGGAGGCGACCCCCCTCGCCACCCGAGCGGCCACGGCCCTAGTAAGTAGCGGGATTGGCCCCCTCCGCACCGTGAGTTCTCGAGGCCCGGTTTTGATGGTCCCCGTGCTGCCGAGGGCCCGGGGAAGTGCAGATCAAAGAGGACCTGGGAGGAAACAGGAAGCTGACGCCACAGGGCCCGTGTGAAATTGAATGTCAAGCACATTGACACTGCTCTCCAGAGATTCATTAAAACTTTCTGTAAGCTTCTTATGGATCTGAAAATGTGTTGAGGGGCTCTCCTATGCTCTCTGTGTAATTTCCCTGTGCCTAATAAGCTCAACCTCTCATCCTCTGCTGAAGTGTCATGTTGCCAACAAGTTTATTTCAGGGTCACCAGCAGTTATCTCTTTTTAGATAATTGTTACTCAGCTGTGCTTCACACTGTGGAATCAGAAGTTTGGTGTGTATTAATTGTCTTCTGAGCAGGGGCATGCATCTCCTGGCTCCCACGAAAGATGGCTCATTCTGGAAGGCTGAATACTTTTTTTGTGGGTGTTTTTAGTAAAACTTCCAGAAAGTTAATAACAACATTCCAGTTGTTAAAATATACTTTTAATGTATCGCTCAGTAGTGGGGAAAATGTTTAAGTAATTTATTTAATATTTCACCTGTAATGTAATAAATAAATTAAAATAAATATCTTTGCTCCAAATCACGTCTGGCATTTTTTCCAAATACTTCTGTTCCTTACAAATTAGTCTGTGTTTGGTTAAACGGATATGGTATTTCAAAGTTTAATGCAATGGTTGGAATTGTTAATGGCTATGGAATTTCCTTTTTAACAATGGTAGTAAGAATATGCTTGTACTGTATGTGGAGTCTTTGTTAACTGTTACCATTGCTCACCTATTTTGCACAAATTTCTGTTCAGGTCAACCATTGTAAACATGGCTTTTATTATAGTACTTCAAAGAATAATCACACTCTCCCTAATAACTTATATGTAATGTGTGTTTGACATAGTAAGAGTACAACTGGACTTTGATCCTAGTGCTCCTATTATAATTTATTAATGCTCCTTCTAGCTACAATTTGCTCCTGTGAGTTTCAAAATGGTTGCCATTACCAGCATACATTGTACAGTATTATTATGAATTCATAACAATTACTAGGCAATTTGGACTATATGAATCGTGAGAGAATTGAATTTTAAGCTCAGTAATGATCCTTTTGATTATGTACTCTGATTCCCAGCAAGCACTTAAAATGATTGTTACTTTTATGCTGGCACAAACACTTTAAGAATGTTCCATGTTGGCATTTATTATGGGTACTGTGCTCTTCTTTAAAACTAAAGTTTGGCTGTAGTGTTTCTTGCTGACGACTTTGGGGCATGCCGTTACATTTTTTTTTTTTAAAAAAAAAGGCTTTTTTCTCTGATAATTTCTGTGCTGTGTAATTCATTTGAGACACTGTTGAAATGTTTTGATTTAATAATGTATGATATTTTATAATCCCTTCAGCGAAAAAAAAAAAAAAAAAAAACTTTTAATATTGAATATGAACTATGTTAGTGCATCAGGAGGTGGGTCCTATTATGTACATCCTACATGCAGTTCAGTTCTTCTGGTTTCCAGAAAAAGGATTGATGCTAATTAAATGAAACCTCATGTGCACTGGTGGGTTACGTGTCTATTTTTGAGTTTCTCTTATTTGTACCTATTGTATTCCATTTAAATTTACCCAGAACACTTTGCTGTTAGGAAAGAATTGAAGGATCCAGAATTTTAATCAATTATCTTAAATTCATACAAAACCTAATTTCCATCTGTAAAAAGTGATTTTCTTCTGCATATAGTGATTTTTTTTTCATCCGTTCTACACGCACTCCAATAAGAAGCTTCATTCGAGTAATTGCATTAGTAATCCTGGGGGATATAGCGTAATCTATTTTTAAGATTATGCGGCTCCTAGATAGCTTTGAGTTTGTTATTAAGGTTGTCTCTATAGAAAGAGTTCAGCATTGCTGACTTTCTTTCATGTTCAGGTATCCGTAATATGTTCTATAATATCTCTCTGCTGCCACGTTATTGCAGTGCAGTGCAGTGGTTTTGTGTATCACCAGCCTCTGTTAAACACCCCTTTCATCCAGCATGCGGAGCAATTTAAAAAAAAAAAAAAAGGCCAGCCAGAATATTTCACAGATGATATATAGATAATATCAATTTAATGTTGGAAAACTGTAAAAATACAAGTTCACTTGCATACAGAGCTATATATACCTCTTTGTAATTTAATATTTTTTAATGAAACTGGTACGGTAATTCAGATAAAGCATCACAGTTTCTAGAAGGACATCAGTGTGATATTTAAAAGTATTTTTTTGAATTTAGTAGTTTTGTGGCTCGTGATTCCTGCATTCTATGCTAGTGGCTTTTCTACCGGCTACAGACAGTGTAGCCCCTCGGTTGAAAAATCCATCAAATATTAACGTGGCCGTTGTGATATGACAGTGATCAGCTGCACAGTGGGAAGGGCAGCCTTGGCTCTCAGCTCATTTTTAAAAAGTACACAAAAAAATCATTGTAGAATATCTGCCCTGAAATATTCTTGTCAAAGAAGGAAGAGAGATGAAAGAATTCCTCCTCGGAAAGGTCGATACCGTACCGACTCACCACCTACAGGACAGGGAGACACAAAACAAGGTTTTTAGCTATTTTCACATCCCATTTATATTAAGCAGTAACTCAGTGCACTGTGTTGGTAGCCGTGACAGCAGAACGCAGGGTTCCTTTAAAACATCAAAGACACACTTGAATGCAAGCAAATTCTGCCTTTAGCTTGATTCATGCAGGGGATGAACATGCTTGCATTTGACACCATTTTTTGAGGCCCTCGTTTAGAAGGGATTCAATTTGAGTTACAGCATAAACAGGTTTGCTGTGTGTACTGTCTGAAAGGGGAATCCATGTTCAAATGCACTTAGCATCTACATGACTGATTGCTACAACGCTGGCTCTGACTGCATTAGAAGCGCTCCTAGAGGGTTCTGCGCACCTTTCTGAAGTCCTGGAGGGAGACACTGCCGCTCCGGTTCCGGTCCAGAGTGACAAAGTTCCGCCTCATGCCCCTCCAGAACTGCTGAATCGGGCCCTGCATCCTCAGCATAGCGTCCACACACTGTCCACTGAGTACCCCGGGACGCATCTGGGTAGAAAAGGACCGGCCCGGTTCATGAGAGCAAGCATGCGGTAAGACAATGCGTGCCTGCGCACACCGGAGGGCCTAGGAAGCGGCGACTCGGGTTAAAGCCGCAGCTCTCGGGTCAGGCTCTACAGAGGCCCTGCTAGTGCCTAATATGCTCCTTTGTTCTGGAAATTTAATACGCTTACAAATAATTTGCATAGAATCTTTTTCCCCAGTGCACCCATTGTTGCTTTATTTTTTTACTTTGTTTTTTATTTCTCACACTATTCATTTGACCGGTTTTCTGCATTGCCTCATTTCTTGAGTGCCTTTCCTCTCTGAAATGAAGGACAGTGCAGCAGTCTGGGCCACCAGGACCGTGACCCTCGCTTTCCCATTGGACGGCTCTAATGAAGCTCCGGCCCATGTGACCTACCGTCACCGCTTCAAATGACTCGTTCTGCCAGTGTTACTGAATGGCTACATCTTGACATTCTGAGTATTTGACATTCTGACCTGGTCCTGGTCATATTCGGCTCCCCCTGTAGGAGACAGGGCTGTCATGGAGAGGCCAGGGAGGATTGCGGCATGTGGCTCCGCCATGCTATGATCCAGTTTAGGGGCCTGCCTCACCACCTTGATAGAACCTTCCACTCCTAACCCACACGCAGTTCTCTGTTCTGCATGTGATTCTCCTCAGCAGCCATGTTTCGCATGTAAAATCTCACGCGTCACCATTTCCAGGGATCAGCCAGCGAGGGGTTTGATGCTGGCAGCCGGTGTGTTACTATATAAACC
The DNA here is from genome assembly GCA_026779585.1 of Mormyrus proboscirostris. Taxonomy (NCBI): domain Eukaryota; kingdom Metazoa; phylum Chordata; class Actinopteri; order Osteoglossiformes; family Mormyridae; genus Mormyrus; species Mormyrus proboscirostris. The sequence continues at coordinate 21,985,572 of JAODKF010000068.1, forward strand.
AGCCAGGTTCTACTGCTTCTCAGTGTCAGTTACCTCCTTATGGTGTGTGGTAATAATATGGGAAGAGCCAGGAAAGCTAAACTCTCGCTAATTTAGGAGTGTCGTCAAAGCCACATGATACTTAAGCCTGATGGTACCAGCCGTGACAGGGAAATTTCCTACCGATGTCCGGGAAACGTGGACCCGTGGTCGGAAAGCGTGCTTGTCCTGCGCCTTCGGGGTGAGGATGAAGTGCCGTAGGAACTCGGGGTAGTAGACGGCGCCGCCGCCATTGACAACGCCGCCGTCACTGGCCAGCTGCTGGATCTCCATCGGAGTCGATTTCAGCCGAAGCTCCTCCATTATGGCTGGCGGATGAAAAGCAGAATGTCTGTGCACCTGCTACGCTCATTTGTCCAGCACTGTGAGACGGTCATAAGCACAGCAGACGGACAGTCGCTCCGTGTGCGTGACGCTCTTACGTGTCCAGACGCAGAGTCCTGTCTCGCTTAATAAAGGAATGTGTGGAAACGCTTGTTTCCATCAGCCTGGATTGGGGCACCCTGATTAGTACCATGCAAGGGGAGCGTAGCCCCCACACCCCTGATGTTATGTGCTCCCAATCCCGCCGTGTGCATCTGCCTGTTAACAGCCGCACCAAGGGCGTAAGGGAGTCAGCGAGGGGGACGTGGTACGGCAGCTTGTGGCGCCGTCCCAGTGGATCTAGTCACATGCTTCATTCTCATCATGTACGCCGTCGCGGTGGGGGACCCCAGAGGGGACATGCTAAACGCTGTGCTCGCTTCGCCGCATGGCAAAGAGAGGGAGGGGGAGTAACGGTGGTGGGGGGGGGGGGGGGGAGGAGGAAAGTCGCTTGGGAAAGTATTTTCGTTCGGATGACAGAACAGAACCGGACTGGCCAGACGAAACCAGTCCGAGAGAGTGAGGACAACTGATCTGCACACACGAGGTAGATCAAGCAGGATTCAGTGTCGATAGGGGGTGTGTGTGTGTGTGTGTGGGGGGGGGGGGACTCATTAGTGCATGCTGGGTGCCCAATGGCCAAGATTGTCTCGCCACGAGAAACATCTCCCCCTGGAGAAGGCTCTCGCGCTGATCTAAATAAGAAACGCCCGTGACCAGGAGGAGAAAAGGGAGACTTCTGCAGATTCTTTAAGTCTGATGTGGGTCCTGCTGATGGCATTGCTGTTTCTGCACTGTGAGTTCTTTTTAAATGAAAGGACAAACATTGCATAGTGAAGTACAGAATAGGACTTCAAAGTATGGATCAATGTCTGCTTTACTGTCATAAATCAAAGTGGAAAGGCGGCAAGTTGGCTCGGTGGCTGCTGCTGTCCGTCCGGCCTCCAGGGTTGGGGGTTCGAGTCCTTGCCCCGGTCTCTGCCTGTGTGGGGGTCCCATTTTCTCCTTGCAATGTACATGTTTCCTCCAGCTATTCTGGATTTCCTCCAAAGAGGTGCAGATAGGTGATCTGCATTTCCAGGTTGCCTGTAGTGTGTGACTGTGTGTGTGCCCCATGATGACTTGACATGTTATGCTGGATGTTCCCTGTCTCTAGGCCCCATGGGATAGGACCCCCCCATATTGCACTAGCAGATGGAAGCCGAATGGGCATATTAAAGTGAGAAGTGCCCTTTGCTACTGCATGCCGTACCCAGGAACTGCTCCATGCTGACCTCCCCGAGCTGTTCTCTGTCCACCTCCCTGCACTTCCTGTGGATCTCCCTCCAGGAGGCGTGCATCTGGCTGCGCAGACTGCACTCCGCCTGCTCACAGTTTGCTGGAGGGGTGCTCCTCTGCCTGCTCGAGCACAGTCTTGCGGTCTGCTCCGCCGGCTGCAAGGGAAAGTGCAACAGACGTATCAGGTACCAGCCAATGGGAGTGGGGCTATGCCGAGGAGGCTTGGCCAGCGTCTGTGGCCAGCCAATGGGAGTGGGGCACTACCGAGGGGGTTTGGCTAACAGGTTTGGCCACCCAATGGGAGTGGGGCTCTGCCAAGGGGGCTTGGATAATAGGAGTGGCCAGCCAATGAGAGTAGGGCTCTGCTGAGGGGGCTTAGCTAACACGATTAGCCAGCCAATGGGAGTGGGGCTTTCTTGAGGGGGCTTGGCTAACAGGATCGGCCAGCCAATGGAAATGGGGCTTTCCTGAGGGGGCTTGGCTAGCAGGAGTGGCCAACCAATGGGAGTGGGGCACTACTGAGGGGGCTTGGCTAACAGGATTGGCCACCCGATGGGAGTGGGGCTCTGCCGAGGGGGCTCAGCTAGTAGGAGTGGCCAGCCAATGGGTGGGGCTCTGCCGGGGGGGCTTGGTTAACAGGATTGGCCAGCCAATGGGAGTGGGGCTCTGCCAAGGAGGCTCAGCTAGCAGGAGTGGCCCTAAAAGCATCAGTGAATATCCAGCCACATTATGTGGTAAAACTGTACACTCTGCTTTGAATAAAGCAAAATACATGCTTCTGTGCAGAAGTCTTATTCCAAGAAAATGATGGAGAAAACTATGATGTCAGCTTAACCATTTCACAGCCTCTCCTAGTCACCCCAGGATTTGTGGCCATATATACCCATGATTTTTTTTTTACTCAAATGAAAATCAAATCAAACTTATTTATAAAGGACATTTAAAACAACAGTATCTGACAGAAGTGCTGGACTGATAAGAATACAGAAACAGGCCACAAAGCTACAGCTACAGATAAGACATTTTATACACTTAGAATCCTTCGAGAATAAACAGGTTTTCAGATGTGATTTAAAAACAGCGTTGGAGCAGATGTGACGTGTAAAGGAAAGGTCTTCCACTTTGTTGGGGCTGCCATCATGAAAGCACGCTCGCCTCTTCTTCAGTCCTGCCCTAGGATTGGTTAGCGAAAGCTGCTTGTCAGGCCGGAGAGATCTAGAGGGTGTGATAATGTTGCAGATCTGACAGGTACTCAGGTGCTAGGCTATTCGATACTTTAAAAACTAGCAATAAAACGATAAAATCAGTACTAAAATGCAGCGGTAACCAATGTAGTGATGCTAAAACAGGAGAAACAGCAGGCTCGCGTGTGCCGGTCAAAAGCCAGCCAGCTGCATTCTGCACTCAAGGCTGGCAAAGGATGATTGTGAAACTCTTAGTACAACGGGCTACTCGAGCACTACTGTTAATCAATACCTGTTTTTTGTTCTGAGTAAATATACACTTCCTACCCCGACAAACAGCGATAACATTTGCTATTTGACCAGTATTGGGCACGTGCCTTCAAAAAAGTAATTAGTTATAGTTACTAGTTACTTCTCACAAATAGTAACTGAGTTAGTAACTGAGTTACATCA
>JAODKF010000068.1:22001021-22038491 GCA_026779585.1 Mormyrus proboscirostris
AAAAGCAACGAGTACAGGCAGAAACCAGACATCGCCCCCCCCCCCCACAGCGTGTTCAAGGGAAACGGCAGGATTTTTTTCTCTCCCTGTGTCTGTGTCTTGAAAATTTGCACCTCATAAATCAAAGATGTACAGTTGCTGCCATGATGAGCGCGAGCCAGGTTCTGCATCCGGGCACTGGGCTTTTTCTGTCTGGATTGGTAACGCCGCTGCTCGGGCTCCCCCCGTCAGAACCCCCCCAGCTGCCTTTCGGGTCTTTGTCTGCTTTGCTTTAGGCCTGCGGTCATACTTGTAAAATTCCTCTTTGCTCATGGGAAGGCCGCATCCTTCCAGTATTCAGCGCAGCTTGACTGACTCTATCCTCCTGTCTCGGTCGCGGCCGAATGACAGAAAAGCTCCACTGATGTTTTTCAAATCGCCTGTGATCTGGGGGGATTAAAACCAGACAGCGAGTGGACATTCGAGAGGCAGGAGCACTTGGCCTTTTGCTGTAAGCCCCAGTTGTTTCAGCACGGCTACGGGGGTCTCCGTCTCACTCCCCCTCCCTCTGCCTGCCTTTCCGCCGGATGCTCTTCTGGTGCACGCTGGACGTAGCAGAGCATTAATAAAAATAAATGATATCTCAGACGATAAAGCGACACAGATTCGGGAGGACAGCTGTTTGGGGGGGGGGGGGATAGAGAGGCAGGAGGGGTTTCCTGTTCCGCGGCTGGTGTCGAAAGACAGAAACAAGACTTCGCCCCAGTGTGACAGCGACGGCATTCCTGTGCTCATCACAGCCCCTTTTAGGGTTAAGGGATGGTCCCATGTGAGGAAGAACGGCTTCGCTCTGGCTTCACTCCGGTCATATTTGTGATTTGGAGAGGGTGGAGGCTTGTGTGTGGGGGGGGGGCGGGTAGGAAATGGAGGCAATGCCTTTAGGGAAATCCATATGAAACCAGGCACGTACGTGCGCGGGGGGGGCGCCTGTGGCTCTGGGTGCCGGGGGGAAGTGGAGGAAGAGCAGAACAGATACTAAATATACCCTCTTCACTCTGGGGTAATCAGTGTCTTCTGTGTCCCAAAGATGCTCGCTTTAATTGCACTCTCATTGGGAGGCAGAGCCCATTTATAAAAGAAAATGCCCCCCTTAATATGACGAGTGTCACACTGACATTGTCTACCATCCAAGGGAAAAAAACTCACAAGGACACAAAATGCAAAATATTGAAATTGATTCACTTTCCCTTAAATAAAAAGGGTCTGCAATTAATACAAAGGGAGTTTAAAAAACAAACTAATGACACTTTTTTCAGATTTATAATGAAATGTTTGTAATGTAGATTTAATATTTACACGACTTCACAACATCCCCACACCTGACAGGCATAAAAATTACCGACTTATTAAAAACTTTTTTTTCCAAAGTTAAAATGCTTTAGAGACGAGGGAAAAAATGTACACCGCAGCACTTTTTAAAAAAAGATCAAATGAAAGTGAATTTATTAAAACAGATATAAATAAAAATCACCCAAAACTCCGTGAATCATTTGCCAATTAAAAGGATGTTAAAATCACAAAGGAAAATGAGGGTATCTTAAACAATTAATGAGCTGAAAGAGAAAGATTTAATCGTGTTGCGTTTTTGTTTCGTTTTTGGCCGTGTCTCGTCTCCGCTCCCTGCGCTCGCTCTCCGCGCCTCTCCGCTCTCCGCTAATGCAGCGCGACGCTCCGATCGCGCCCGTGCCAGGTTTCCATTAAAGCAGCTGCACTCGCCTTGGCACCGCTTCAGACCTGGCTCGGCGCCTCTCCGAGGCCCGCCTTGGACCGCATTCCGCTGCCCTCGCAGCCATTAATTAATAATGCGCCGCCGTTTTGTTTACCGTGGCATTATATGTTAATCAGGCCGAGTCTCCCAGAGTTAAGCGTAATTAGATAAAGAGGCACTGCGTCTCGCCGACGCCGCGGCAGGGTGGCCGGCCACCGCCATGTGACCCGCGGCCCGAGCCGAGGGGCGGGGCCTGGGAGGCGCAGGCGCCTGGGGGGGGGGAGATGAGACATGAGTTTCATTTGCAAATTGGCCAACAATTAGTTCCCTTTTGTTAGGGCCAGTAATTGCCGCTGATTGAAGGGACGTGAACTACATTTTAAAACTGCCTGTTGTTTTGGCAGTGCAGAATCCTATCAGGCATTCTCCTTTCTGCCTGCTAGAGACGTCCACTTGTGTATGTCCCCCCACAGTTAGTTATGCGGTGGGATATTATGGAATATTTGTCCGTCACCATAGATGATTTGAGCCTTTTCTCCCAGGGGGTGTAACGTGAGGGAGCCTAAGCAGTCATTCATTACAGGCTACAACAAACATTATTCAGATAAACAAATTTGTAAAAAGTAAACAAAATTCTAAATACTTTACAGTAAACTATTATTTCACATTTTCAAACCTAATTTTATAATGCAATTAGATTTTATTGAATTTAATATGTTTAAATAATATTTTTAGCTGACCAGTAGGTACCCCTGCACCACCCCGTGGTAAAATCGCCTATGGCCTCACACTAAGGATGGGGCAAGCATTATTGAGAGACCTCCCCGCCACCCATTATTGCCAGGGTCAGGGGTTTGCCATGAGAGGATGAAGGGCAGAGTCTTGAGATGGGGGCGAGGTCTTGATATGAAGGACGGAGTCTTGAGATGGGGGACAGGGTCTTGGGAAGAGGATGAGGGTTGGGGTCTTGAGATGAGGGGATGAGAGGTAAGGTCTTGAGATGAGGGACGGGGTCTTGAGATGAAAGGGGTGGGGTCTTGAGATGAGGGGCAGGGTCTTGGGAAGAGGATGAGGGTTGGGGTCTTGAGAGGCAAGCACTGACTAGCGGGACCTTCTATCGGGATGGGTAAGATGGTGGAGTGAGATCTGACTGTCTTGGGGGGGCATCCAGGTGTTTCTTGTCTGTCAGTCAAAAGAACAAGTGGTCCTGGCGCAGATGTGGAGCAGTCTGGTCATGCATTATGGGTCCGTTTCGGATTTGCAATTTTGTCCTGGTGACATAGGACACCATAGAGAATCCTGGGATGGAGAGCTCAGCACTGCCACTTCAATAAGATAAGTGTAATTTTAACACTGGTTTAACGCTTTGGGTTTTGGCACAAAGGGAGCTCACTGCCGTCTCAAAGTGCCGCCTGGTCTCATCGCACAATCCTCCCAAGCCGGGGCACCTGTCATGGACCGTTACAGTGCTTGACATGTGGAATCACAGTGGAATTTAGCCTGTGCTAGCCAACACAAAGGGCAAACAAGCCACAGCTCAAGCGAGAACAATGTCCCCCGACCTGCCGTGGATGCAGGCAGAGTGCTGAACAGGCCGTGCGAGCAGGACCCCTCGTCACCGGCTCCGCCCATTGGTTCTTTTTCGCCGTTCTGGCTGTAGCGTCTTTTTTTTTTGGGTTATTCTAGCTAATTAAATGGGAAGCACAGTAAGGTCACCAGGCCGCGGATTCCAGGACCTGGATCACAGTATGGTCCTGACTGCAGTTTCAGCCATTTTCTCGTGGAGCGTGCAGTACTTGCAGTACTGGTTCCACACCACAACGCGATCACAGAGACTCAAACCACTGAAAGCGTGTGCTCAGCACCTAAAAATACAATCACAGACAACAAATAAGCTGCTAAAAAGTTGCAATTATGTGATATTTTTAAGAGGCGGCAGCCTCCCTCCCCGCTGACTGTTGATTATCTATAAAATGAAAAGCTTGGAAGAGCCAGAACTGAGCAGCCAGCATCCTCTATTCCCAAATCATACTTAATTTAATACCACCACAGAGGTTCGATTCGCCTCGCTGTTTCCTGCGCACATTCTTTTCTCGCTCGCTAAATGTACACGCCAGCAGATGTGTGTGTGTTCTTTGTTTTGCAGAAGTGGTGGCGCACACCTCGGAAATAACGAGCGAGGCGCAGTGAGTGCAGGGCCTGCTGATTCCGGTAGCTTCTTCAAGAAGCGCCCATCCAATCGGAAGGTGCCGTGGCTCTGGGTAAAAGTCTTCTGTTTTCATTAAATATTGATGTGTGACGAATGAGCAAGGGGCAAACATGTGCGATGGATATTTAATCAAACGTCTGGGTGCATCGCGCATTAGCCGGCGCAGCTGTTCTGCATGCCAGGCGCCTTCAGAGGTGGCGCTCGTTTGTCAGGAATTGACCGCAAAAAAAAAAAAAAAAAAAAAAAACAATTAAGTGTTTCCTCTGAAACACACAAACTGATTAAGTAGAATATTAAGTGTCTACTCTGAAACATATCTGTGGTCTGCTCAAAACACGAGACTTTCTTTCGTTCTTTCTCTTCCCGATAAAGATGATGGAAGCTCAATAAACGGTGCCTCACGCAATCACGGCGGTTGATGCGAATCCCCTCGCAGATTCACTTCTTGATTAATCAGCGCGTTTCCATTGCGTTTAGCATGAATTTCCGCCCCCCCTTTTTAATGCTTCTCTCGCCTCTCCACCTTTTAGCCTTCCTGTCTTCCTGTTCCTGTTTTTTTTTTTGTTTTTGTCGGGTCACATCTGCCGCTCTCTGAAGCTGCATGATGGAGCTCGTACAGGGGACATCATTAAAAGTCTTTTTCCACACTTTTCCTGGCTGAAATCTGTGTGTCGGGGAGACCTCCGGTTACCTGCCCATTGTATAGGACTCCATCTAATGCAAATTGAACGTGGAAGCCAGTGTTCTCTGACAGAGGTCATTTTGGCTGTTCAGGATATCTGTACGCCAAAGCCACATTTTGATGAGACAGCAATATATATACGCCAAACATTCAGGAGATTATGGCCCAATGGGCTTCGCTTAGCCCATATGAAACTAAATAAATTACACGAAATGGAACTTTAATACATACAAAATCTCGGGATGCCCCCAAGGGGGATTAATTTGTCCACTGATTTAATTTAGAAAATTCCTCAATTTCATTACTTAGAAAACACAAGCTACTTAATATCGGGCACACGTGTGATGTAAATACACAGGGACAAATTATTCTGTGCCTCCTACACTCTGCCACTAATTCCTTACCAAATAAATGAATACATCTGCCTCAAAACAGAGAGACACAAGCAGAGGTAAGGCGTTTTCAGAGGCGCCGCAAAGGCGCTAACGAATGGCGAGCTGCGTGTGGAATCCGCATTGTTTCGTAACGAGATTATTGAGTCGCAGACAATCTGCTTCGGCGGGATCGAGGCACGTGCTGCTCGTCTGTGATTGGCGGAAACGCGGACTTTGTGTCTGGGGTGCCGCTGCAGCTCCGCGATTGTCACGCGGTGCTTTGGTGGGCTTGTAGGGCACCTACAGGACACAAGGGATGATGGTCGTGAGATCCTGCGTCAAGCCGGTGAAGATCCCATGGCCGACAGCCTGAGACCGGCAGCGAATCACGGTGGCTCCCGGTGATCTGTGGTGAGACGGGTGTCATTTGCGAGGAACCGCAGGCTTTGGCTGCCATCGTGGGGCCAATTGTACGCTGAGAGGCTGCTGTTATTTAATCGCACGATTTTATCATAGTTTGGAATGAGACAGAAAGGAGTAAACTGGTGCAAGCACGTGAGTGGATCTCTTAAAAATATTAAACTTTGATGTGTAGCGTGCCATTGCAGTTTCGAATCCTCTTTGCTTACCCATTCACACAAACCGATATTTTACTGGCACAAACTGCATAAAGTACCTTTCTTAAAGTCAGGCATGTAGCCAAGTAGTAAAATTACAAGCCCCCACACCAGTAAAACCTACCTGCAGACACCCCCCCCCACCACCACCACCTTTTTGGTCAATGAAATCTGGGGGATGACCGCCAGAACACTCGTTAGTTTGTTAGTTTGTTTTATTTCTCATGTACCATCAAATGGTCATACAGGCCCCCCCAATCCCATCATACCTGTCCCCTGCAGTCTGGATTCTGCAGGATTTCTTCAGCCATTCCTTACAGGCAGCAGCTCTATTGCCTCTCTTTGGAACCTAAAACCAGTCAGATAGTGTGTTAATTGTAGCTTATCACTGAGACAGCAGTTGACTTCGTACAAATATGTCTGCTTGTTTGCAATGTTTATGACACCTATGGTTACATGTTAACAAAATAATAATAAGGTTCTAGGTTTTAGTTTCTAGTCGATTGCTTTGAACAGATGGGACCAAAAAACTGTATAACATTTTTTCATAGCTTAAAAAAAAAAATCATAAATTCAAACAGACAAGTGTCTTAGGTCAGTTCTACTACTGGAAAAGGGCCAGTTATTGGCAGGTGGGTATATATATACTTTTAATTTCAGCCTGAGATTAACCAGGGAATAGTGCTGTTGATCTCAGGTCATTCCCAGGGAACTGGAAGGGCAGGATCTTGGATGTGCATCTGTAAGTAACTCTTATTTTGGTATGCTGTAATCAAAGTGGCGTCCCTCATGCACCGGCCCCTATCCCACCCCGGCACCACTGGCGTCCCAAGGCACACTGCGAGCTGTACTTTTATCACACATTGCACACCTTCCAATTAACACCGAGGTTAACAGACAATTAATAGGTGCCATTATCAGCAGAATAACAATGATCATTACATATTTTTACATTATTTTGAAATAAATCCAAAACTGATTTTCTAGCACTTCTACAGAATATTACATCCCAAGCGTTGAGGGTGATGTCATCAGAATGTGCCAGTTTGATTATTTAACTGGGCCCAGTTATTATTTTTAGTGTAAGCTTATCACGCCTCTAGGTTACTACTACTCTGTCACGTTGTGAGGTCTTCTTTGAGGTGTTGTACGTATTTACAGTACAATATTGTCAAACAGCCAGCGCTGTCCATCCAACTGTTCCCAGAATTCTCCCTGCACCCAATGCTCCTCTGTCTGTAATTATATTGTTTTCTGTTCTCCTTGAACACTTCATGCGGTGATGAGTAGACGCGATGGTGTCACAAGCCAATCAGTCATAATCCTGTCACTATATCCCTCCTCCTCTTTTACTTGTTTTTCTATTTTTTTTTCTCATTTTCCCTGTGCCGCATTTTTCGAAATGAGCTTTCGCCTCTGAAGTGCGCGCTAGCCTGTTTAATTATTGATCGGTGAAAAATATCTCGCTCTCCCTGTTTTTCCCCCCTTCCGAGGCCCTTGCACGAGCGAAAGGAGAACTGTTTTTTTTGTCATCTTGCGACGGTGCAAGAAGCGGCTTCGGATGTCACGGGGACCGCAGCCGCTACTCTGGCGACAGCCCCTTTCAAAGTAAACTTCCAACAAACTCGACGACTCTTTTTTTAATGAAACTGCGTGAAGAAAAAAAAATTGCTTGGAAAAGACAAGCAAGCAGTCAAGCTGTCAGGCGTGAGCAGCGAGATGGAACAAAAAGGAACAGTTGAGACAATTACAGCCGTGCAGCCCTGTGACAATTCCGTGGCGAGCGTACGGTGACGTGATATACGCACAATACGGGCGGAGCGCGCGTCCGCGTTATTCCGGCGAACGAGACCGCGATCTCCGCTATTTCTAAATTCAGTAGTAGTAACCAAGGCGTCGCTCATGTTTCCATCATCGTTATTTGTTTGACTGACATCTTCCATTGTCATTTTCCACCCTAATCTTTTTGTCTCCAAGGCCTACACTCCAAAACAAAAAATGAATATCTGCTTTCCTTTTAAGTTATGCAACCGTAAACAGCTTCATTTTACTGAGCAGCATTGTTGCATTGTTTTCCTTCATAACTCCCCCCATCCCCCCGCCCGACCTACTCTTACTAAGAAACTTTGCAGGGTACAGTTAATGTAAAACAAAGGGACACATGTAGACGGACAATGGAGTTCCCCCCAAGTAACAAAGACGTGGAGGGTGGGGTGGTATGGTGCGGGGGGGCCAGATGGGAAAGAAAGTCCTGTAAGGCATGGAGACACCTCGTGAATAGAAAGGAGTAACCGAACATTACAGCGCATCAGTGAGGGTGTCAGGCGGTGATTATTCTGAGCAGATAGCAGGCTGATTGTGCGTGTTCCTCCCAGACAGACGCTGTCAGGTTCGTGAAATTCCACAGGGCAGAAGCCTGGAAACATAGTTCTGCGTCAAGTCCTGTGGGAATCGCTCTCTCTCTCTCTTTTGTAAATGAAAAGAGACTTTGCATATGGAAATGTGAAGCTATCCAGAAAAAAACGGGCAATTTTGAGAGTCCTAAGTGATCCGAGGAGTGTGGGAGAAAACGGATTGTAAACACCATCTGCATTGACAGACAGACAGAGTCTATCCGGTTGTAATGTAGGGGATGTCACATCACATAAAATCTCCACCATAACACAGTTCATTTCAGCAGATGATTGCACAGTTATTTTGTCTGTGATGCTCTTCTGGCGGTTTGGTGGCTTGTTGACGGTTGCCGAACACTCTCTCCACTCCAGCCGCAGTAACAATGCTGATGAAATTGTCGAAACTTTGGAAGTGCCCATCGCATAAATAATTAGCTTTTATTGCGATGGTTATTATTCCAACTGCAACGTAAATACACAAAAATTAAATTGAACCGAGGCCCGCTTTATCTGCTTGTTGATTACCAAGTGGGTTTTATGAAGTTGCAATTTACTGCCATCTTCTGGCAAATATTGGAATGGTGGTATAGACAACCTCTATCGCGTTGGCCAAATAGCTAGTAGTTTCTCCCTGGCTTTACAAACGGTTGCTTTAACAATATTATATCAACATTTACTAAGAATTGTTATCACTGGATTCTTTATCGTATGCGTTTCTTATTAAATTAAACATCACTGGCTCACTTTAAGACTATAGCCACCAGTGAAAAACTCAGAAAAGACACCTAGTGTGCATGTGGCCTGCATTGTTTCAGATACAGACCAAAAGCAGAGATTACAATATGTATTACTTTAATATCTATATAGGCTCCTGGGTATATTAAAGATTACACTAATACTCATAATGACTGAATTCTCTGTATAGCTGTAGGGTAAAGTGCAAGATTACTGGGGACTAGCAGTTTGTTGTCACAGAGTCCTTTTGTTTCTTTGCTGGTCGGTTGTTCTGTAGCACGTTGTTGTAAGCGGAGGGACTGTTTTTAGACGTGCTACTGGAGTGCAATTTCTACTCTGATGTGTTTACTCACCCTGGCCAGCAGCACCTCAAACTCGGACTCCGTGAGCGGGAGCAGAATGCCGTCGACGGCCCACCGAAACCCCGCCCCCGTCACGGCCAGGCGGCCGTGGGGGTCCGAGGCTCGGAAGGCAGCTCTGGGGTCACCCTGGCTCTCCGGCACCTTTCGGACCAGCGGCTCCTCCATGCCCATGGCAGAGCGGTTCTTTTCCAGGACGGACTCACCCGAGGAACCTACAGAAGGTCAAAGAACGGGACAAATGTCCTCAAAAGTTATGGTTCATGTGCTTGTCCTGATCCCCACAGATTGTTACAGGATAATCTGGTTTGGAATAGTTTGGCAATCAGAGCAGCCCTATGACAGTCTACGACGCCCTAGAGCAGGGGTGGGTAATCTTATCCGCGAAGGGCCGGTATGTATGCAGGTTCTTTCTGCAACTCCCTAATTAGGTCACTAATTAGAAGACTGATTGGCTGAAGAGTCCTCAAACCTGGGTCTGAACAGCTGACCTACAGGTTATCCCAAAAACCTGCATACGCACCGGCCCTTTGCGGATACGATTGCCCACCCCTGAACTAGAGTTATGTTATGCTGTAGAGATTTTAACTGGAGAACACGTACAAAGTTAAGGTGAAGCAGATCTTTATCTAGCAGTACAACTGATGGTTTGGTTTCACAGTTTCTGTAACGGAACTCTCACCAGGGGCCGATCGGAGGGCCCTGTGGCGGATCTCTCTGGTTCTGTCCAAAAAGGACATAGTATGGGCAGTAGATGGTGGCCTCTGGGCCATCACCAGACCTCTGGACACGGGTCGCAGGTCCTGAAGGGCGCCCTCCATCAGCACCAGAGGCTTCACCGAAGAAACACTGCAGGCAGGGGAGACTGCATCATTTTACCCCGTGTCAGAACTCTCTCCATTTCCCCCTCTCTTCAACAAAGGTATTGTGAGACTATGGATAATTTAAGGCATACGTTTTTTTCATTGTTGCTTACCTAGTACACGGTTGTGCCATTTTAAATGATTTTGATTACAAAAAGAGAAAAATATACAATGAACACTCAATATTCTTAAACAACAATCGCAGTTCATAAACAGCACCAGGATTTATTTTAATTTATTTTACAGTGAATTTAGATATTACGTTAGCGACTTTAACAAGCCGATGCAAAGCTGGCATGAGGCAGTTCCCCCCTTGCACCAGCCATGCTTTGAAAGATTAGCTGAAAGCTAACGTCACAGCCAGTGCGCCTCCTGATTAATAAGTCATTTGTAAATAGCGCTATAGCCCAGTGCGTTTCCCCGCCCGGTAGCGTCTTTCCGCGGTGATACTCACGCTTTTATTTCACACACACTGCGCGAGAATGCGGCGTCTCGCAGCCCCTCTCGCGCCTCACCGTCAGCCGCACGAACGCGTTGTGGTTTCTATAGAAACAGGCTGGGCTCTGCGGAAGGCGAGTGGCTGTCCTCCGTGATTGGTGCAAAGTTACAGTGGTGACCGATTTCACTACTCTTGTTTTGTTTGCTTTAAAATAGATGTGACTATTAGCTATTATAAAATATACATTTAAGCACTTTTAATAACCCGCCCCCATTGTAATTCTGTGACTAAAATAGCCCAGAACACACGGTCTGAATACACATCTTTATTAATAAATCAGCGAGCAAGCATGCAAATACATTGTATTGGAATTTGTACAATTACCATAGACGATATAAAAATAGAACTCAAACTGTGGCATGCCTGGAGACGTCGCTAACGTAAATAAAGGAAGCGTGATTATCAAAGTGTAGCCATGCTATCTAAAACGCCACGTGTAATATACTTAAGCTTTGTACATCCACACAATCAAGACATTCATGACTGTCCAGCTGTGTAGCAACGAGTATAGAACTGTTTGTTTGGGTGCTTGGGAGTAAGAAGAAGCAGGGAGTACGAAGACACTAGATAAGTATTCGGGTAGCGTCGTGAGGGGTAAACGCCGGTTTATCGTTGTGTGATTACAGTTATACCGGGGTGTTTGTACCTGTGAGGGAGAGAGTGATCATTAATACATTGAAATGCGGCGGAATCACAGAAGATGTTCAGATACATTATCCCCCCCCCCCCCAACAACTGGCAATTTTAATTTACCACTGACCACTAGGGGGCCACATGTACTGTGCCATGTGTGCTGAGAGCCCTAGTGTGTAGTACATGAACAAGAAAAAGCAATATAAAATAAAAATAAAATGACAATATAGTACTCAGTACTCCAGGAGGAATTTACCCTTTACAGCCTTTTATGTTCAACGAATAAGAACAGGCTTCAGAATCTGTCTTTCTGCCTAGACACTCCTTATATATGCAAAACTCTTATTTTTTAAGACTCATTTTCAGTAACTGACCTGAGACTTTGTACTTAACCCCTTGTGTTTATGTTCTTTTGCATTTAGTTTGCATTGGAATTTGCTGAAATGCTAAAGAGAAAAAGGCTCCTTATGGAGCCAAAGGAGCACAGAGAGCTGAAGAAGGCAAACTCAAGTTTTTCCAGGTCTGAGACTCTTTGACGATGAAACACAGAAATTCTAAGAGACACACAGACATCCTCAGACTGTTTCCTACAACAGTCTTTAAATGGTATTGGTTTTAAAAAGGACCTGCTAATATGGCTCTAAACTGGAAACATCTAACATGGGAAAAAATATTCACAGATTACAGTCATGGAAATCCTAGTCTCTAGCTGTTAGTATGAACGGCCCTAACAGGTCAGCAGCTCGAGGTTCAGGTTTGGGTCAATGTGCTGCATCACAAGAGCTCAGGTGTTTCTGTCTATGAGCCGGCAAATCCTGAGATTATTCCCTGGCTAAGACATTAAAGTATTCATTTATTTATTTAAAGACGCATATACATTTTTTATTTCCCTGGAAATGTAGCAACACCAGTGTGCCACTAAAACATCATGTGACTCTCATGTTATGATGGGGGCCAAGGATGTCACTGAAGGAGAAAGGCGTAAATCACACAACATCACTGCGCCAAGCAGGTAGGTTCAGGGTGAAGCCACTGCTTTGTACAATAAATGGTACCGTATATACATACATACATACGTTACATAAGGCAAATAATGACAGCGTGATAGGTGGCCGCTGATTATACGTGGGGGCCGGGGGGGTGGAGTGCGAGGGGTGAGCGAAGGGGCCGTGAGGCGGAGCAGAGGCACGGCCGGGTGGCGGAGATCTGCAGCCGTCCGGCAGGCGTGTGGTCCGGTGCCCTCTCACATGCTGAAGTCGAAGGTCAGGTCCGACTTTCCCATCTTCTGCTTGTACACTGCGTCAAACTTGTCGTTCATGGACACGGTGAAGATGTCTTTCCACAAGCCCACCCGCCCTGACATTGGGCGGGGAACAGGATGGAAATGTTTTATTATTTTTCATTATTACTAAAAGTCTACTACTACTACTACCACCATTTCTATTATCATTGTTGTTATTATTATTGTTGTTTTTTCGGTGTACATACTAATAATATGTACGTAACAACAACATCAATAATAATATTTTTAACTTTCAATGGGTTTACACTGAGTTCACTTCACAGTCACTAATGCAGTTGCATTAATCCTGACAGCATGCAGTGTGCAGTATGAGCACCAGTCCAGCAATAGCATTAAAAACAACAATGACCCTAAAAGAGCTTAGGGGCGCCCCCTGTAGGCAGTGCGCTGCCTGGATCCCGGAGTTGGCTTCACTCACCTCGTTACTCTCCCACTGTGCTCTAATGTAAGTACTGCTGGCATTAAAGCCCATAATTATACTGCTCAGTTTATCTTTGCAGTGCCAGAGCAGCCATGATTCCATGCACTAAAAGAAAGACAAATGAGGGAAAAGAAATCTAACAGAAATGACATGCAAATCAGATGGAGCGTACAAACTTAAAGACAATAACAGCTACCAAAAATAATAATAGAAATAAACGGACGTAAAGGTAATGATTGCAGCAATAAAGTAAGACCCAAATCAGCTTGCGTATCTTGCTCGCAGTCTGGCACACTTACAAACAATATGCTTCTTGGCCACTAGGTGGCGATCCAAGATCACCACTTGACATATTTTTAAACGGCGCCAATTAAAGTCCATTATGCCAAGAACTTTCAACACCTATTGTAACACGTTTATCACCATTATGTTGTTAATATCTTTATTCATAATAGTCACAATAAATAAAAACAAATCCTGAAATAAGGTTCTGACAGGAACCGTAATTTGGGTCAAACGTCATTGACCATTTGAGAGTGTAGTTCAGTCTAGCATCACCAAGTGATACGGGCACACGTCCTGCTGTATGAGAATAGGACACACTTTTGTGGTTCCAGAGTACACCAGCGCATCCCTAGAGCCTGAAATATTGGAATAGTGTGTACTCTGTACTGTCGGCCAATCTGAGCATGGCATTTGTTCTAATTACAGACAGGAAGAGCAAACACAATGAAGAATGTGGATGGACAGATTATAGCCTCTGGTGTCTTACTGTAGACACATGGTGCCCTTTACAACAGACACCTTGCTGTTTGTACTGCATCAAAAATCACACGCTGTTGCCTTATAAACTGAATATTTTTAACAACGCAACAGCCTTCGTTCCGATTTTGACTCCGAAGCAGCAGGTTTTTAATGTCAGTTCCAGCATGGCGTCCAGGAGAGCAGTACAGTGTTATTTTGGAAGCCTGACTCCCCTCCCTGCAGATCATCTGTGGTATTAGCCATGCTATGCCTGTTTGTGACTGAAATAGGAAGGATATTCAGGCTGTCAGGCGCTTTCCTGTCAGCTAGATGTGCGAATGTAGGACATCTAGGATAATGAATGTTTCATATAACTAAAGAGGAAAAAAAACAAAAATATTATTTTATGTCTGATGTGATGGGCCCCCCCCCCCACCTTAGTGCCAGTTGAATTCCATGTGGCTCCTTAGGGATGCTTCACTGCTGGCGCCCCCCCCTCCCCCACCCAGCAAGCTTCTTAGAGAGGCAGTGGTGAAGTTTGGTGCTGCTGCTGGTGGTACTGGGGTGGGGGGATGTCGGTGTGGTTTGCTAATATGATGCCAACCCCCCCCCCAAAGGTGGGTTGAAGGGTACTGCTCCCCTACCTTCTGGGTCCTTTGGCCCCATTCAGGTTTTGCCCTCTAGCAATCCCTTTCTGACCTCCTTTCCACCAGCACCTCACCAACTCCACCTCTCCTCAGTGCTGGTTTCCCAGCAGCTGCTGTGCCCCCCCACTATCCCATCTAGGCTGCCTCAATCGGGCCATCCCAGCCAGGTCGTCCCAGCCAGACCGCCCCAGCCAGACCGCCTCGGCCCAGTCCCAGGATGCCGCATACCTCTGCAGATCGACAGGGCTTCTGAGTCCCCGCACTGCTCGATAAGCTGATGGCAGCTCTCAACCATGGCTTCCAGCTGGGCTTTGTCGCAGGAGATGCCAAGGAAGCGGGTCAGATGCTCCACCACGCTGGCCAGGTCCTGCACGGGGGGAGGGACCTTAAGTCATTCACCCCACAGAGGGTCAGAAGCCAGATTGTGCCAAGTGAGTTTTTCTACGCCTCCAGATGATGGGCAGAGTGTCAGCTGGCATTTCCATGTGTGCCAATGACATCATATACTGTGATGCCTAGAAAACAAGGCTTGTTGTTTTACTGATGCGTCATAGAATTATTTAGTTTGATTTACCAAGATATTGCATATTAAAAGACATGATTTCAGGTAGATCTTTTTCAGTCAACTCACTGCGAATGCTGTTTCCTCTTCCTGCTACAGGGAAAAGTCTAAAGACCACAGAGGAATTTTGCGTCCAAAGGAATTTTACGGGCTCATCCTCCAATCTGTGGTAAACCTGGGCGCTGGATTTCAGGGCCCGTGGTAAGACGACATTTGAACAATCCTTCTTTCCTTTCATTTGCATGAATACATGGCCCAAGGTTGGCATCTCCTGTGCCGCCAACTATTATTTATAATATAACTGGGCATGTATTAAAAAGCTAAGCATTCGATTGCAACACTCAGTAATGTATATATTGCAAACGCAAAATGATGTACGCCTATAAATACTGTCAGTTTCAGCAAGGCCTCTGAACTGCTGTGTTTTATGCACACAGTCCTTCCAAATAAAAGCATAGATGGAATTACCTGTAGCCTTCAGATTTAAGATGAATTATGGACCTATCAGTACAGAGATTGAGAAGCAGGGTGGGGGGGTCCTCTCGTGGTGCGGACCGGTGCCATGCTCTCGCACGGAGTCCCCGAAGCAGCTCGATCCTCAGTCATTTTGACACATCATGTTCTCTCTCCCCTGTTTCTTGGAGCCACAAGCCGGCCAGTTCACCACAGCTTCTCACCGATACCCTGTGGGAATCCTCCACCCTGCGCTGTGCGACTGTCTTCCGCCGCTCCCGACAAGAAAGTTGCGACACGCTCTAACAAACTTCACGTATTGTGATTCTTGTGACCCATGGCACAGATTCTGTAGCTTTTCATTCCCTTTGCTTTCGTTTTAAATTCTGGAGCTCAACAAGTAGACCACTGTGTTCACAATACAAAGGTCATAGGCTCAAATCCCGGGGAGAACAAATAAATTGTAATCGGCTTTGGATCAAAAGTGTCAGGTAAATGATTCCCAGCAATCATGTTGGATAAATATGTAAATGATTCCTATCATACACTTTAAAACAGATAATCTGACCTCCTGATGAATATAAATAACTTGTATTAGTTTACTATAAATTCTGCACTTGAAATTTTGACATCTCTTAACCTTAAACATGTTGAGATCCATGGCATCCGCACAACTGTCCACTAATTACGCATTCATGTTATTTACAAATTTAGTTGAACTTATTGTACTGAAAAATCATATCGCATTTGATTGTCAAGCTCTCTCGCCTTTTTTGTCTGTATTTCTGACTAAACTCCACACTGGATAAAAGTATGGAAATCGCTTATGAAATTCCATATTAGTCTCTGCTTCAGAATGTAATCCAGTGAAGCACAAACCCACAGGAGTCGCAGGATTAAGTTCTTAAGTTCTGTTTGTAGCTTAGAGTCCGCATCAGTGAGCATGTGATATACGTCTTACAGTCGGCAGGAAATCTGCAGGGGCTGGTCTATGCTGGGGCAGGATGAGACGGCGTCTCAGCACCTTGTACATGTCCTCGTACTTCAGGAAGAGCACGTTGGAGTCCATGCGGTGGTCCCAGAATTCCTGCACGTGCTCAAACCAGGAGCCGTATCCCACTACGGACAGGGACATAACAGGTGATTAAATACTCATCTCTGAACTGCGTTTGGACTGGCCCTCCACCCTCTACCTCCGCAAGTCCTCAGGTCTTATTCTATTACTGTGTGTATTTGAGCTACTGAATGCCTAAATTTCCTTCAGGATCAATAAAGTATCTATCATCCATCCATCCATCCATCCATCCATCCATCCATCCATCTATCTATGTAAACGGTGTTCAAACTCCAGTTTTCATTCGGATGTGGGGTATGTCTCTTCCTGCAGAAAGGGGGCTTTGCTAACATTGCCAGTGACCCTCAGCACTCACGTTTGTCATTCATAAACCTGCGGCAGAACTCCTGGAAGGTGCCCCGGTAGCTCATGGTCCGCAGCGAGCGGTGGAACTGGTAGTAGGACACCACCAGGTCTTTGGGGTTCCTGGCCATGTAAATCACCTGCGGAACACAGTGCACATAACCACCCTGGTAAACATGCACTGCGGAGAGATCAACAATAACATAACATGATCCCGACAGCGCTGGATTGCTCCCTTGGTCGAGTCCTTGCAATCAAGCTGAATGGGGTCTCTGCGAGGTTGACCCCGCGTGTGCCGGCTCACCTTGGACTCGCCGTTGTGTAAGGCCATGGGAAGGAAGCGGTAAGGTAGGTGGCTCTTGATCAGGCGAGGAGACGTCAGCTCCTACAGGGTCACCGACACAAAGCTGCAGTTAATGACGACCATCTGGCCAGAGCAGGACCAAAGTCTGATTCCAGTGTACGACAAAATCTCCAGATAGGAAACACCACAATTAAACAGAGAACTGATTACACTTGCAATATTTCTACCACTCTCTCTCCACAGCAAGTTTAGCAGGACTGATCAGAACCTGGATGATGTCCAGGCCCGGCTGAGGGTATTCCAGAACAGGAAGCTGCTCCTCAATGTTCATCAGCCCAATCTCATCTGGGTCAGCTCCTTGGCTTACAAGGTACACCAATTCCTGGAGCAGACTCGTCCCTGAAGGAGACGGCGATGAGGAAAGCAGCGTCAAGAGTGAGTTGCACCATGTGCTGAATGAACAGTAACACTCATCTGTGTTCAGAGTCACTTAAGGATAGAGCGGCAGTGTGAACCAGCTGTTGTACAGAGGGTACGCACATGATGTCACAGTAGGTGGAGTCACTGCGGTTACACTGACTGAGCGTCAAAAATACTGAGTGGCAGCATTAGAGATCAGCTTGGACGCCACAAACACACATCTAAAATGAGAAAGAGCTGTTGTGTATATGCTGCCACTGTGATAAAATAAAACTTGCCCCTATCACTATCTTTTTACAGAATGCTGAAATGCAAAATAAAAGAGAAGTAAATGTATTGCTACAATCTGCAGAAACAACAGGCATGCAGGCTCCAAAACGTGGATTTTCAGCTGTCGTTTTGTGTCAGTTATGTTGGGTTTTTGGGTAAAATCATACCTTAAGTTATATACTGTATTGGCTACTTATCAATTAAATAATTAACATTTATATTCATTTATATTCTATGTAACTGTAAACTTTTCGTCAGCATATATTTAAAGGCAGTCTTGCATCACAAACAAAGTGGGTTTTGGTTTGATAGTGTTAACTAGTCAAGACAAACCCAGTTTTCCTTATAAGGGGCCACAAAGCGAGTTTAGACAATTAACCAGATGACTTTAAAAGTTTTTACAAAATATGTTGTCAGGAAACGTAACAATGTCCGTGGTCCAATGGTTCTTTGGGAAGCTGGAAGGATCCCTGTCGAGTCCAACTACCTTTAATTTAAGCAAATGATCACTTGTTTCGCAGACTAATATCAGCCGTGCAGCAGGGGAAGTGACTTCAATGCATTAGCTGTGATCATAGGGTTGAATCCCTGAAAGTTACACAGTCTGCATAGGTTACTACAGAGGGGAGATGCTGTAAAAATGATCCGGCCAAAAGAGTTTGTAAGTTCAGCTGCGTAAATGATTGACAGAACATGTGAGGTCTGCCCGAGGAAATGCCGTTTCAGGAACTGGAAATGAACTCAAGGAAAGACGGAGCTTTACTGAGTCCCCGCCCGGCACCGAATGTCTTACTCTGAGCATATGAGGTCCTCCGCTCAAGCAGCACAAAGGTCACTGTGTGAGAGCGGTAGCATTCAGCAGATACATTCACGGCGCTGCCTGAGCAGGTCGTGTACAGGGGAGTCAGGCCATCAGCTCGATAGCCGCCTTCGGCGTTCAATTTCCGAAGCTGTGACCCCTGATCTCCATCACCCCAGGATATGTGCTCAGATCCTGTCCAAGCTATTTATACTCATATATCGAACATTATTCACTAAAAAAATCCACTGACCAAATTCACTATTCATTACAGCAACATTTGAAAGCAGTTTCAGAACTGGATTTGTGCCATTCAAAGGTCTGACACTCGGTCTAAAAGAGCTGCAGCTGTTAGCAGACCTTAGTTAGCGTCCGCTATCATGACCCTAAGCGTTTCTGACCCAGTTTAGTAAAGGCAGCGTATGACACAGAGGCCTCGATTGCTACAATATGAGGAACAAGACAGTAAATAAACTCACTGTACTCTTTAACAGCTGTTAAAAGAGACCTTTGGGTGTAGAGGGACTTGAAAGATGCAGAAATCATGATTTCTTGCCTTTGATCAGCCAAATAGGCATTGATTACAAACATGACCTCTGGTAACTCTGAAAGAGATTCAAAGTGCTATATATTATTGTCAGAGTACAAAGTCAGCTGTGTAATGTCTGTCCCCTTGATAATCCCTTCAACATACATAAAATACATTAAATCTTTATTTCTATGCTTGTTCTGATAATCACAAAAACTCAATATTCGTCTCTAGCTTCCATATTTTTTATTTTCTCCTATGCATATTTTGCCTTTTCGATTCTGCTTTTTTGGCTGCTCTTCCTTTTTCATAACTAGGAGATGGTTAGAGAAAATTCCTTGCTTAAAACTAATAATCCAGCACAAATAAAAGTATTTG
The DNA here is from genome assembly GCA_026779585.1 of Mormyrus proboscirostris. NCBI lineage: Eukaryota > Metazoa > Chordata > Actinopteri > Osteoglossiformes > Mormyridae > Mormyrus > Mormyrus proboscirostris. The sequence goes on from JAODKF010000068.1 coordinate 22,020,380, forward strand.
TACATTTGTTTAAAGATTTTTAGTGTGAACTGAAAACCGTATGGTATTCTCCGCTTTTCGTCTTTCCAATAATTCTCCACCTTAAAATGCAGAGATGTGTCTGAAACGGTTCCTGACCCAGGAAATAGATTGTTTTCCTTTTAGAAAGCTTGGTGTATCCATAATTTACAAACCATAATGGAACTAAAATTAAAAATCAATAAGAAGGATGAACATTTTCAGGTAAAATATTTAAAAATATAATTATTATGAATACAGAATGTATCGGTCCTATATTGTATTACAATTGACCTCTAATCCAGCGGTTTTTATGTTTAATTTACTCGAGCAATTAATTAAATACTGTAGTACAGATTAAACTTCCTTTCCAATACCTGCCAAGAAAATGTATTTGAAGAAAATATATGTTTTTACTTTACGGTAACAGAGGTGTATAGGGACACCTTCTCAATGCTGTCAGGGTGTGAAATGATAAGTAATATTAAAATGATAAGATGAAGCAGTACTGACCCCCCAGCATAAATACATACAACACACAGATGTGCATGTTGCACGAGTGACACTGTAATAAACATAAGATACAATCAGAAAGCTTCCGTCACGCTGCATAAATTATGGCTCACGCGCAATGAAACAAAAAGGCACACCAAACACTTAAAAATTAGTTTTAAATAGCACAATTTTTAATATAATCATTAACGGAAGACGTGATGAAGATCTTTCTGCTTCGCGCACAGATGACCATACTGGGGAACCGAATCACCAAGCCTGGACCTTAGATCTTAGTCACCCAGAGATATTTCAGGGCCTTAAGAGAGGCACACTTGCATGATTTCCCACAATCCTTCACTGCATCACTCTATATATACTTCTGTTGTAGAAATAAAATACCGCTGTATATCTTAGAACTTACCCTGACTGTGCGTCAAAACTTGTGTTTTTATAGAGGATAGAAGAAATTATGTCATGTTTACAAGATAGTTAAATGTATATTTTCATTCCAAAATGTCAGCCATACTTGTCGGTTTGAAAACAACTTAAAACTGCAGTAAAACGCAAAATCCCGCTCTGAGACCTTGCACCCCAGGATACAACGTGGCACTAACATGACACACCCTACGCCACCCTGGCAGCTCCGTCCGCTGTGACAGATCCGCTTCCCGGAGGCCGTAACTCCGCATCCTTCTGCGGGAGAGACTCACCTCGAGTGCGCTGTTTGTCAACAAAGCGCGTCGCCAAGCCGCGGACAGGGGCGCAGGGGTGCTGTGGGCGGCTCACACCCAAAACCGTGTATAGGGTGATGACAGATCCACTAAAAGGCTGGACATTCGTCCTCCCTTATCGATTTAGACCACCAGTCCACTGATACAGCCCTCATGCAATGGTCATCAGAAACATTTAAAAGTCAATACTTGAACTAGTAATAGGCTACAGATTAAAATAATATTTGTGAACACAAGGCGCATCACGTTGGATCTTAGTTTAAAGCGACGATTCCTCTGAACATGTAGATTTGTATACCTCCAGTGCTTGTTTTGAATTCCGTTATGGAGAATCGCAATTGCAGGCGTGAACTTATGTAACGGAACCCCAGCTGCATCCGGTATGGATTTTAATAAAACACACTGCGGTTTGCTTGTAGGGCAGCGCACTATTTAATGTGTGATGTGCAATAAAAATAAAAAGAGTTAAATGTATTCTGCATCAGTATAATAACTGAATTCCATGCACAGGGGAGCTCTTCCAAAAAATGTGTGGGATGCATGGAAATATGTGGTTTCCCGCATTACTCTGCGACACGATGCCTTCGCATAACTGAAATGCTAAGGTTTAATGTCAACAAAATGCGTTACCTGATTTTGGATAGGTGACAATCCATATATCACTACTCCTGAGAGAGAAGTTAGCGATTTCCTCCATCTTCCCTCTGCAGAACGGAGGAAGCCTCACGCCATTATATTCGAAATATTTGCTCTCAAACTCGATTGGGGTGCTTGGCGTTTCTGCCTCGCTCTCTGCCATCACGGAGCCGTGTTTACCAATAACAGATATATCGCTATTCTTGCGGAGGCTGGGGGGGGGAAAAGGTTCAAGACGCCAAAAAAATCAGCGAAAACTATGGCGAAGAAGCGCTGGTTTGCGAGCCCTTGACCTTCAGCCAATCGCGTCAGGACATAGTGATGTAATGGGATTCGCTCGGAGATGCTGGGGATGATGCTGCGGCGGCCGCCTAAGTCTCAGCACCAGCGCCCTGCCGGCGGCTTGTCTCCTGCGAATTGCTCGCTTGCATTCTGCCGGAAGAAATGTTCTGCCATGCAATATTAATAACTTACAACCACCATGTTTTTCCTTATTTCGGCTGAGATTTTTAGATGCAACCTCTACCTAAATGTACATGCGTAGGCCAATATATACTATACAATACCATACAGGTATTTGTATATCCTGTAATAATGTTTATAAAATGTTCTTCGTTGTATTGTTATCGCTAACAAGCAAGGCCTTATTGTACACGCATATGATGTCAAAGTACGGCAGAATGATCACTGCCGCTGTTTTTCAATGACATTTCAAATCAAAACAAATCCCCAAAACAAATGTCAAAATGATCAAAATGTTATCCGTCACGTAGGTATAAATGTGATCTTTGGGCGACCAGAAACATGCGAGATATAATGCGATGGAATCAAAGTTAGAGCCGCGCGTCTGACGGCGATAGTGCGCGCATGACGGGACCTGCGGCGCGCGGCCGGCGGAGGGAGGAGCGCCGCCACCCAGGGGGGGGGGGGGGAGTCCACCGACTCCCCAGTGTAGCCGTCTGCCTCTGTGATTGGCGGAGAAGACGTGGGCTTATTTGATAAAAGTCTCATTGATAGCGTTAATAAGAGAAACATGAGATTCTCAGAAGTTATTTATAGCAGTGTGGGCTGCTTTTACCTTGTATACATTTTATACTTTTTAGAACAGAAGCAGACCGCCTTTGTAAATGTCTCATTTTCTAGAGAATCTCAAGTAGCCGATATATTTATATATTCGTAATATTTTTTAGATATTTCCTGCAAAAATATTTTTTTTCTAGCAGGGTATGTTAGACTTAGAGGGAGGATGGAGCATTTCCTTCGCTGGCTGTGGCTTTTTGGGCGTCTACCACATCGGAGTGGCGGGTTGTTTGCTGGAGCGAGCCCCGTACCTGGTTGAAGGAGCCACGAAGATATATGGGGCTTCGGCTGGTTCCTTGACTGCCTCCGTTCTCGCCACGCGTGCCTCATTAGGTAGGCAGAATGCTTATTTTAATACACCGATCCCTTTGTATAATTTTAGGTTTAGCTGTTTCGCAAGAGACAGAAGTCTGACAAACTGGATTATTGGAAATTGGTTGGCGTGCATTTATTGCACAAAACTTAATTTTCCTCTTGCATTATTGCTTTTGCAGTTTAGACTTTTGTACGTTGCCACTTGTACTTTTAGTTTGTATCCAAACTATTGATTAAATATTCCAAACCGGAGCGCTGTATGAATAATTTTCAGGTACTACTGAATGAATTAGTCTGCATAGTTGTGGTGATGTCGCCATTTCTTTTTTTATTAACGTTTCTATTTATTTTCTCAGTACTATTCTCTGTGCGCGTGTCAGCCGGTTATGCATAAAGTCCTAGGATTTGCAAAGAAATAGGACCAAATGCACTAATTTTTAAAATTATTCCTGTAACATTGCCTTTAAAGGCACATTTTTATATTGTGCTGTTTTTTAGTCATTGTGTAGTCCTCAATTACCAAGTACTCTGTTATTGGCAGAGTACTGAGCTTTTAAATATAAAATGTTACAATGAACGAAACAGTGTTAATTCTGAATGGATGCCGGTTTCTCATTTAAAAACGCTAAGTACTGTACACTAAAAATAATTCGTTAAATTAACGGTAAATTACTATCAGCTGTGATTGCCAGAATTTCACCGTAAAAATCACAGTAGTACTGTTTAATGTAATACGGTACACATTATTCTGTAGCGCTCCCCTTTTCCATACACTGACTCAGTCTTTACTCGCCATGTATGTCTCTCAGACCTGATGTCATCGGTCGCGGTTATCCGCAGGTACCCTGACCTGCTTATCTGTTTTGGGGTCGTTGTTAGCGCACGATAGCCAGCAAATTATCCATTAGCTGAGCTTGTCAGCTCCTGCCGTGGAGCCAATTGGCTGTTAACGCCTGAGCTGATCAGAGGCGGAGCCCGTTCTCGTGCTCCTGCGATGCAGAGTTAACTGTAGGTCAGCGGCTTCCGCTGGGGTCAGATCAGCGCACCGAGGCGGCTTTAGGCTTTTGTCGTCGGGGTGCCAGGAGTGCGCAGGTTTGGGGAAGGGGTTGTTAATTTCCAAAGATAGTCATGTATTTCAAACGATCAGAAAAAAATGTGACCTTTTTAACTTAGGAAATCGCCAATCGAAAGACACACGGGCGAGTTCATAAAATTTGGTTGATTTTAGCCATCAGATTTTGTACACCATTAAAGGTGACCAGTGTAACGTTTTTTAACATTGTGCTTCCTTGTCTGGTGAAGAAAGGTGCTGTGAAGATGTGCTCATTCTGGCTAGGGAGGCGCGCAAGCGTAGCCTGGGGCCCCTTCATCCCAGCTTCAAGTGCTCGAAGGTCATCAGGGCGGGGCTCGAGCGAGACATGCCAGCTGATGCCCACCGCCGCGCCTCCGGGCGCCTCTGCGTGTCCCTCACGCGGGTGTCTGACGGAGAGAACGTGCTGGTGTCCCAATTTGACACCAGGGAGGAGCTCATCCAGGTGAGCCGACTTGGATGATGGCTCTGCTCTGCTGAACGTCAAAGCCCCAACTGAACTCAGCCCTGACTTGTAGGTTAATTAAATTAACCTACATTATCCGTGAGTTATAAGCTCAAACTCAAGGTGGAATGAATCAAAATCTGTATTTTGAAGACGACGTTCTAAATCCTAAATGTTGTCTCTGCACCCATTTAGGGAGAGTTTATTTTGACTGAGCTCTTGTTTTATGTATAAATAATGTGGCTGAGGTGGGACAGGCAATGTTGGAAGGTGATGTAAATCATCATAAAAACCTTGCATTTCATTTTCTCTCCCCCCCAGGCTTTACTCTGCAGCTGCTTTGTCCCCATGTACTGTGGTCTGATCCCACCATCTTTCCGTGGAATGGTAACGCTCAGGCCCTTCTCACGTGACCTTTTTCTTGACAAGATCACATGACTGCCATAACACACCTTTGACCCGAACAGGAAGGGTACGGAATGAAGGTTTAGAAGGCCAACTACAGCCAGCTCTTTAATTTTAAGAAATAATCACTAGGGAGGCGTCACACCTCTGGGATCTGGGTCGGAGTCTCCGTCTCACGGTTCCGCGTGTGTGGAAGTCGGCATGTTCTCCCCGTGTCATCATGGGGTTTTTCCTGTCACGGTTAAAAAACATGCAGAGGTTAACTGGAGTTCCCAAGCTGCCCTTAGGTGTGTATGTGAATGGTGTGTGAGTGTGTAGGTGAATGGTGTGTGAGTGTATGAGTGAATGGTGTGTGAGTGTATGAGTGAATGGTGTGTGAGTGTGTAGGTGAATGGTGTGTGAGTGTGTAGGTGAATGGTGTGTGTGAGTGTGTATAAGCGGATGGTGTGTGAATGGATGGTGTGTATGTGAATGGTGTGTGAGTGGATGTTGTGTGAGTGTATGAGTGAATGGTGTGTGAGTGTGCTCTGCAATGGGCTGGCGCCCCCTCCTGGGTTGTGCCTATAGTCTCCGGAAATGAGGGGAAACCCAAAAATGTGCAGGGCTCCGGCCCCCCAGGACTGGAGTTTGACACCCCTGATTTAAGGGATTGATGCAGGTCAGTGAGTGTAATTGAAATCAGAGACTGAAAGGCAGTAGCCATTCGCCTCCAGTTTAACCTTAAACAATAATATGCTGTTACACTACTGCACTAGTGTTACTGCACCAGTATGTACTAATCCTGGCCAAGAATTATGCTGTCTCCGCTACCCAGGAATCTACTACACAGTAATTTGAGGAATTATCAGACCGAGTACAATTCACAGGAAATCATCTGGTGGTAGTCGGCTCTCAGAGCAAAAGCATGGCCTGTCTACAGGTCAGTGAGGAGCGGATTGGGAAACGCTGCCCTGTCGTCCGGCTGACTGAGTAATCTGAGTTAGATAGCTGTACTTGGTCTTCTTACCATTTCTGTTCAAGTGACACACATGTCCTGGCCAGTGTGATTGTTGCTGGGTTTGAAAAATTTACTGTTGTGAAGAAAATAATTGCTGGGATACGTTTGACATGACCTTTCGTGACCCCGCCACAAAACGAGCCTTTATTATACAATCCCAATCCAATCCAACATTATTTCTAAAGCATTTTATACAACCTGTACAGGACCAAAGTGCTGCACAGTACATAAAATAAGAAAGATAGATAAAACAAAACAGCAACATAAAAAATAAGAACAGATCTATATTTAAAACAATATAAAAGAACATATAACTAACAATCAAAAATAAAAGCGCTAAAGCAAACATCTCATAAGGTGTCAAAGGCCAGGGTATAGAGATGGGTTTTCAGAAGTGATTTAAAAACAGACAGAGAAGAGGCCTGTCCAATCTCTAAAGGCAGATATATACCTGTCATTGTGGAAAACATGCATCGTGAGGGAACAACATACTCTTCACCTTGAAATTGAATTGAAAACCTTTATTGGCATTACATGTTTATACAATGAATTGCTCAACAGAGGTCAGTTCAAGTATAGCTCTCTATTAAAAACTGTTCTGGAATCTGGAGGTGTGGGAATTTATGGAGCTATATTGCCCACTAGAGGGCAGTGTTGAAAGCCAGTCATGACCAGGGTGAGTTGGGTCTTTCAGGGTGTCAATTGTCCATCCTCAGCGTTACGTGGACGGAGGCATGAGCGACAACTTGCCCCTGTATGCACTGAAGAACACCATCACCGTGTCTCCGTTCGCCGGCGAGAGCGACATCTGCCCTAAGGACGGCTCCATAAGCTTTCATGAGCTCCGCGTTACCAACACCAGCATCCAGATGAATGTGGATAACGTGTACCGGCTTAGCAAAGCCCTCTTCCCACCGGAGCCCAAGGTACGTTCCTCCATGAACACATCCAGGTCGGCTCACCGGGTGTTTTAAGAAGTGAGGGGATATAGGGCTCTGGAAGGAACAAACGGGCACAATTAGGTTCACGTCTAATATCCTTTTACTACAAGTAATACAAAGTAACCTTGCATTAAAATCAATACCAAAATATTGGATCAAAGGCAATGCAAAATAATCCCGTATCACAAGTGATATCCAATAATATTATATATCATTAACAATAATAAAACTGCCAATACCAGAGATTATAGGCATGTAGAAAAAGTGAGTGAAACATGCATACATAGAAAGTGCATATTGATATTATTGCTATTGTGATTATAAGTAATACCATCAATGATTAAATCAATACACAGACACTGCAAAGCTATTCACGCTCGGACGTACCATCATCACCGACCCTCACTCTTAGACTGGGGAGCCCGTCTCAGTCCTGGCAGGAGACCGACACGTCAGTCCTGAGAAAGTGCTGAGAAAGCTCTTTGTCCCACGGCTGAGCTCCAGTCAGGACTGAGTTTCCCCCATCCTTTATACTAGTTTTGGGCCCTGCATGTGGACAGGGGACCAGCTGGCCAGGCTCACCCCTCCTCTCAGGCAGGGTGTTTGTCCAATTCCCAATTTTGTCCGAGTAAGCAGCTTTGCAGATTCAATCAAAAGTGATAAGACAAGTTTGTATAATCAATGCACCCGCCCCCTCCCGAGGATGTGGTGAGTGTCCTTCACACCCTGACAATTAGATGTGGTTTCAATCAAAGACAAATAGACAAGCATCCTTGGGCAGTGTTTTTCCTTCCTTTCTGCCATTGGGCACGGCCTCTATCAACATAGGAATGAGCAGTGCTTTCTCTTTCCCTTTGAGGACTCTTCACATGAGAAGCCAAGCAGGTGTCTCATATACCGACCAGTGGTGCGCAAAACATATTGAGCAACACCCTTTCCTCTGCAAGCCCCTCTAAAAGCCAGCATGCCTGGTATGCGTCCTTGAGTAGGGTAAGCATCCCAGAACAATCCAATTACAGAATCCAGCTGGGAACGATGTCACACCCGAGTTCATCGCGCTTCAGTACAAGAAGTCGGAAAGCTGTTTAGCAATACCAGGGACCTGTTTCAAACACCGGGATTTCTTGCTAAGCTGCATAACTTGTCAGATTTAATTTATCCAATGGCCTTTATCTTTGTTCACATACAATTAGCCCAGTATATCTTAAATTCGACAAGTTATCCAGCTGAGCAAGAAACCCTGCTTTCTGAAACAGCCCCGGTTCTAGCCAGCTTCATCGTTAACCATTGCGAGCAACACCAGTGCATTATACAGTAGGCGTCCCAGTTGAAACTTCCGACTTGGAACTCAGAAATTCCGACTTCCCAGTTCAAATGGGACATTTGGCACCGCTGGGCCCCTCCCCAGACGTCTTGCGGACATCCTAGGAATAACAAAATGAAAGCGTCGCTTTGAGTAGAGTAAAAATCCGACCTGGTGTAAAATGTATTTCCAGAGGATGTGGCAGAGGAACAATAAACTTCTATCTTCCAATTGCTTTTAAACAGCAAGATAAGAGGTCAGAACCTGGTAACCAGACAAGATCTATCCGGCTTTCTTTATCTTTATAGTGATGTTTTAAGACTTTTATTTGTTCTCATTTTAATGTTCTAAGTATACAAGTACAAGACCACTTAGTCACATAAAGCAACGTTAGGAAGGAATTCTTTGCGGAACTTGTGTGACCTCGGTGCAGGAAAAGGTTGATAGGAGGAGGGAGGTGGAATTTACGAGCAGAAAGCCTTTGTGGCCATTGGGGGGGGGGGGGGGCTGATATATGTGCCAAGGTGAATTTGTGTGTCTTGTCTCACTGGAGCCTGAGATCACGGCATCATTTCTGCAGCCTCACATTCTTGCGAGAGATCTTTTATTATTATTTGGCACCAGTCGCCTCTGATGCCCTTTTTTTTTTTTTCTCTGCATGACATGACCGTCATGCTCATTGTGATGTTTAGACAGACATCAGGCTTTTATGGCATAAAACTGAGGCACCGCAGGAGTCCTTAAAGTCTCACGTGAGCGACCTACAATGACTGTGTACAGTAAGGACTTCTCTATGATAGGCTACAGGCGTGTAACTAGTGATTAGAGAAATGACTTTGAAACTCACTGTGTGTGGGATTGTTGTGTCTACCGGAAGAGCACCAAACCATGGGAGAAGGACGAGAAGGACAAGAAGGACTGAAATGAAGAAATTGGTTTAGCCCTTTAATTTTAACAAGAGAACATAATTCAGCCCTAAATCCTTGAGGTTTTTTGCCCATCATACTGAAACCAGAGAGAGGGCCCTGAAATAGTGTAAACAGGTCTGAGGTAAGTTTAGGGGGGCTGAGGGTGTGCTCTATGGCCACACTTCATAAACTGCACGTTGTTTCTCTCTGTGAGACAGGTGCTGGCTGAGATGTGCCAGACTGGGTACAAGGACACACTTCGGTTCCTCAAACAGAACAGTGAGTATTCAGTGTCGGTGTGGTCAGATGTATAGATTTTGGTGGCATGTTTGAACCTTACCAGTTAGGAGGTGTTTGATTTAGGGTAACTGTTGAGTGTTGAGAATGAATGACCCGTTGCAGACCTCCTGAGGCCGGACTGTCCGTCCGCTGGCCTTTCTGCGAAAGACGCCCAATACCTCGCACCCGCCTGCCATTGTTTCTCCGTGGCAAAGAGTGGCCAGTTGCTGCACGGGAAGCCTGTCGCCACAGAGGGCGCCCGGGCGTGGGTGCTGCGGAGGCTGCGTCGCATGCGGAAGCAGCACTGGTGTGGCGACGAGCAGATCGTCGACTGCCTGCCTCCCTCGCTGAAGCAGGGTACGCGCCCTGCCCTGGTGTGCGGGGACTACGCTTCCTGCAATGCCTTTTATGACAAGTTTTTGGATTTATTTATTTTTCCTGTCTTCCCAGTTTTCCTTGAGGCCTGCATGGAGAAGCACAGTCTGTACGCCCAGGTGACAGACATGCTGCCTGTGCGCGTCGCATCCTACATCCTGCTGCCCTGCACGCTCCCCGTGGAATCGGCCTACTCTGTAATTCAGAGGTCAGTGCTCACTAGTGCAGTTTGCGTTCAGCTTGTGTGTGTATACACGACCACTCCTCGTAGCGACCGATCCAACACCCGGGTCGTTAAGCCAAATGGTCGTGACTCCGTCTGTGCTTACGACTTCATGTCAGCCTTCTGTACTCGGTGTCTTTTATCCTTTATGAAGCACATTTTGTACATTGTACTTCACTCCAATGCTGTACAGGCATATCGAGTTGTACCTGCAAATGAGATTTGGTTGTAAATGGCCACATTATTACAGTCATATTTTTTTGTGAATGGTCTCTAACAGAGGTGGCCACTAAACAATAAGTGGTTGTAGTTTAAATGATAACTGCCATTTTCAATTAAAGAAAAACTGATTTGACTGAGTTTGTGATGAAACGGCGCCATCTACTGGTTACTCCTTAGTGGTTACCGTTTTCAAAACAAATCCAGTTTCAAGCGGCTCTGAGGTGTGTGTATTGACACAGCTGAACCACCACTGCTGTCACATGGCAGGTTTCTGGAGTGGATGCCAGAGGTGCCTGAGGACGTGAACTGGTTGTGTGGTGTCGCCAAAACTGCGTACCAGCAACTGTGGAAGGGAAGGTGAGAAACACTGCCCCCTATAGCTCAGCCATCGCCAGCAGCCAGGTCTCCCCCTAGATCCATACAGGTCGCTTCTGACTTTACTTATTATGGCACTTAACCCAGCCTCAGTAACATACTGTATGCCTGCATGCATTTTGTCTAAGTCAGTGTTTCTCAGTTCGTTCCTTGGTGAACCACAGACAAAACGTGGGTCCCTGAGGACCAGATTGGGAAACGCTGGTCTAAATGATAATCAAAGTGACACATTTTGTGTGGGACATCGCTGCAAGTAGCACATACCTGGGGATGGACATCTAGTTGATTTTTTTTTTTTTTTTTCTTTTTTTTTTTTCACCAACTGATTAAGTACAAAAGGCAAATCAAAACTTCCATACTTACTAAGGTTCGTTTATACTGCAAAACCCAATGGACTGGTTCAGTATCCAGTCCTGTTTGTACTACAAATGAAGGTCATGAAAACGGTCTGCGGGAAGCATGCAAAAGAATTTCATTTTATTCTGCACACATGACGGTATCGTAGAAAGACTAGGCGATTAGTTCCTTTTCAGAGGTTCAGCTTAGGCGATGTTTGCACCAGAAAAGTATGAAGTTTTTAAATATGTGTAAGCAGATATAAATGAGTGACAGTATAAAATGATGAGAAAAGAATGTATTCTTAAATAATGGGTGTGAATTCAGCAGTGAGACTTAATTTTTTCATCTAATAAAATCTGTAAACATACATCAATACCACAATAGAAGCTTTTCACGTCATCTAAACGGAGCTATGTAACATGCGACCACGCAGAATCGATTGCCTCTTGATTATCTTGCAGCTTCAGAGGAGCAAAGTGTGTCCAGTAACACAGTATAGCGGGATTTCTGCAAGTGACGACGATCATAGCAAACTGGCCGACACTGTCTGTCAGCTGAGCAAGTTACGGGATAAACTGGCGAGCAGGGGAGTGACTGGTTTGGTGTCTGGGGACCAGCGCCCTACTTGTTTGTATTGCTATCGTACATGATGTGTATAATTCTACAAAGTTTCATTCTTAGAACAGTGTCACCACAATATGTTGAGTTACCTAAGAGTGATAAGCAGTATGATGATGTAAAAGGAAATTAAGGTTGACATCTCTGGATGGGTCTGGCAAGGGGGGGCTGACAGCTCTGTCTTTACCACATTGTGGGGACCCGCAATCTGTCGATGTGATCAAAAAAAAACTAAAACGATTGGGGTTATGCTCTTAGATGCATGGGGAGTCACACAATAAGAGGAATATATTTAGTGAAGTTGCATGGAGAGTTGGCACCTTCTGTAGATTCCCTCAGCCAAGCTAAAATACTCCCTTCAGAACTGAGTCTCCAGCTGAAATTTCTAAAGTAGCGTTGTGGGTGCAGATTGCAGATGTCTGTGAGGTCATTGAGACTCTCTGTACATCTTATCCTACTTTACGGTTTTGTAACCTTGAACACTCGTATGTTGTTGGCTACTATCTGCGAATTGGCTGAGGAAACTCTCATGGTCAACAAACAATTAAACACACAGTAATACACTCGGTGACAAAAAAAAGGTTAAGCATTCAGATGGAGTGGTGGAAATGAAATGAATCTGCATGTGGTGAAAGGTCATGTGACTGTATCACAATGATGATTATTATCAGCTAGAACGGACAACAGAGTTGGCAGTATGGGCACAGTGCTGGTCCCAGGTCAGTAGGGTGCGGCAACCGCTCCCCCGGGCCTGGGTACATGTGGTGATATGGTGCAAGGGAGTCGTACAGCTGTTATATCCTCTCCTGCAGCAAGTTGGCCCAGAGTTGTTGTAACTGGCCCTCGAGATCCTGCAGATTGGCACTGGGTCTGAGCTGATCCCACACATGTTCGATTGGGGAAAGGCCGGGGAACATGGCTGGCCACAGGAGGACCTGAACATGATGCAGGCAGTCCATAGACACACCTGCCGTGTGGACCGGCATTGTTTTGTTGAAAGACTGTACCAGGGCACTGTCTTAGGAGGGGTAAGACATGCGGACGCAGGATGTCGCTGACATAGCGCTGTGCCGTCTGGGTCCCCCGAAATCATTAGTAGCGGTGACCTGAAGTCATACCCTCCCTTCTGCACCGCCATATACACACGACGGTTATCTGTGATAATGCAGTACCGAAATTCATCGCTGAACATGATAGGATGCTACTCGTCATTGGTCCAAATTGACCCGTAATACGGAAGAAGCAGCAGGTAAAACTTGCACCATATCCATCTGCAAAGTCACTCGTAGCTGCAAATCTCGTGCCTGCAGAGGAAATGGGCTTTGTGGTATGTTTTTGTTCCAAATCCACATTAGAGATTTCGGTAGCTAATCTAACACCTTTTTTTTTTTTTTTTCTCTTTTCTCAATTGCGAGCGTAACTGTGGTCAGAGCGCACTCTATTAGATTGGTTGTCTTGCTCACTTCCTTTGGCAGTCTGCTTTACAAGTAGAATTTCTGTGAGTCTCGATCACCAGTTCCAGTTGTGAAGATGACATTTAAAGGTCAAGGACTCGGTAACCGTGAATGACGGCAGCGCCTCATGGCCGCATCTCGATTTCCTGGCTCCATCTAAACTTCCTGCCACAAACCCAACGTTGCACAAAACCGTCGGTGTAACAGACGACGCCAAACCATTGTTCAGCGTTCTGTTAGCTGCCCCGTTCCGTTAAGCCATACCTCAGGGCTTTGCTCCATGGAGAATCTGAAGTAATTTTTTTTTTTCCCTCTCTCCGCTTACTGTGCTAAATGTGTCTCTGGTACCAAAGATTGTTGCAGTTGTTGCAAATGACCTTCAGATAATCTAGCTGTCTGGTTTAAATATCTTATCCTGAGCAATAAAGTTTGCAGGGAGCTGTGTCTGTTACGCTGCTTGTTTGTACTATTTTTGGTCATTGTACCGATAGGTCTGCTGTAAACTATATGTGTCTTACCTGGCTTTACAGCAAGGCCTCCCTGCAGATGTTTGTGGATGTGCCCAGATCCCTAAACCTCACCCTGTTCACACCTGAAGTCTACTGTCAACTCACCACCAGCGACCTCCACCGCTACCATTTGGACCCTCTCAGCGTCTTGACCCAAGCACTCACCCCTTAAGGAGAAGCTCTCTGTCTGCATCCGAAGCCAGGAATTGCACATTAGCATGTCACACACTGTAACCTTTGACCTCTGACCTCTGTTGCTTTTACTACCAATAGAGCACAGAACTCTGAGTGCAGTTTCATCCTGTTACTGGCCTCAGAGCAAACTTGGGCCTCAAACCTCTTAAAGGATTATGTTGTGATGTGACCCCACTAACTGGGCCATGTTGGAAGTGTCTGTGCTGAGCCGGTATCCTCTGTAGGGCACTTTGCCTCTTTTTACTCCAGTAAGCAGGTTTGTCGTCATTAAAATAATTATTTGTGGAGCACCCTGCCGGAACACAGCCAGAAGGACCACAACGCTGTATCTCTTACCAGCAAGAAACCATAAATTGCATCATTTCCTGTCTATGCTTAACAATTCTGTACCTATACCGGTGCATCTATTGCTTATGATTATTCTTATTGCTAAATTGGGCAATAAGAGAAGTTTTGCACACCTTACTTCAGTCAGGGTTAAGGTTTTCTGTTCTATGTAGCATAAAAAAGTAGAAATAAATTTCAAGTAATTAATGACTTAATGACTGATACTTTGTTGATCCCTGTGGGGAAATTCTCTTTACGCCTCCCCCTGACTCCCTCGCTGTAGATGAGAGTAAGCTGGCTGTGAAGGGCAGCCACCCATAGCGGCACCCCGGGAGCTGGGGGGGGCTTTGGACACGATTAACTGCATAAGTAGCGCTTACTGTTTTTTGAAATGGGTGTCAACCAAGTTAGAATTAAAATTCACTTTGCTGTTTGGGTACTTTATTAGTCTAGCTGGAGAAAAACCTAATTTTCATTCTATTTCCTATGGTGCTATAAAGGCATTTTGCCAAAGATGTGGGTACACACTGCTGCGTTATAAGAGTGACGTAAGAAATGAAGCCATGTACTGTTTTAGGTGGTGTCTGGTTAAAACACAGGGAACCGGCGAGTCAGCAGTTGACACGTGTGACATTCCGTCAGCGGGGTTCAGTGTTACAGAGATCCGCCAGGGTGAATCTGTGGTCGGTTCCGGTCCTAGTCCATCTTGTGCTTGCCAGGAGCCGCCCATGCGTGCGGTAACTATGTTAATCTTGGTTCACCTCATCCTGGGGAGAAATTCGACGTCAACTTTAATTGCACATTTTCTATTTGGTCTATATAAGCCTGTGATTTTACGTTTAGGTGTTTCACAGTTTCAGCTAATTTTATTCAGCGTCTTCTCCAAGTGAGGATTTTAAGCAATCTTAAGGATATTCATGGTTCTTAGAGTGAGGATATTGCCGCAATGTTAATCGGCTGCTTGATCAACCTTATCTAGTGACAGAAGCAATTATTACACATATTTATACGTGCTTGGAATGCATTAAATATGTGATAATGTTTTCATATTTGAATGCTGTATTCATAAAAAATGACTTATTACTGAAAAATGCATCTGCATTAAAATCAATTATCGTTTTTCTCTATGTTTGCTCTTTTTTAACCAATCTCCTGTGCACAACGGTGCTGGGCGGGGGGGGTGTTTTAAGTGACATTTTCCGATTGGCGACGATCAAACGAAATCTCCCGATGGGGGCCACCCCCCGCCTCCAGCCCGCAAAAGTACCTGCTCTCTGAAAATGACATCATTGCTGCTGTTTATGGTGACCTAATCCATGTCGGGGGAGGGGGCGGGGTCACCATGAGCTACTTCAGGCTTTACAAGCCACTTTAAATCTGAAAGGCTCCTGTGTTGGGTTAAATAGTTCGGTCCTTCTTGTGCTTTGACTGGTTCATTTTCTTGTTTGAAAGACTCATTCAGCTGTTCACATTAACATCAGTGACACGAGTATAGGAGACTGACCAATCAGCACACAGCAAGAACTCGGTGCTCAAGTGTAATCCAGGCCCTTTTGATTGAAGTGGTGTTACCATTCTAGTGATATGTGGATGGTGCTATCCGCAATAACATGCCACATGTTGAGCTGAAGAATACAATCGCCTCTTGGCATTTTCTGGTCAGAGTGACATCTACCCCAAAGACAGCTCTGCCAACTTCCGTGAGGTGTACCTTTGCAACGTTACCATCTAGATGAGTCTGGAGAACATGGACAGGATGATAAAGGTTTTCTTTCCACCAGAGCCGGAGGTATGTTGTGGCTGCTAGTGAACTTCTCACAAAAGGTGCTTTCCAGCAACCGCATAGCCAGTTGAACCCTCTTTCAGTTTTGGGCACAGCACCCAGCTTAGGAGTGCCATAAAGTCTCCAAGCTGTATATTGTTATTAAGTCTGCTTGTTGGTCACTCGAAGACCAACTGTAACACCTAGGATCGTCATTTCTTGATTGGTTGCTTGGCAGGTGATGGCAGAGTCTTGTCAGGACAGACACATGGATGCTCTCCACTTTCTGATGGCTAATCTTGGCTAATCCTTGTCAGAAAACACGGGTAGATCAGTTCTGAGTGGTACCAGAATGTGCGCTCTCTGCTTTTAGAAATTCATTGCTTACCGGAGACTCAAACACGCAGGAGAAAAGACTGATGCTTGCTTTAGATTTCACATCTCAAGTATGGACAATCCTTTCTCCTACCAGCCAGACCACGAGAAACCTATTTGTTTTTCTAGGTTCTTAAGTAGGAAGCGGGCATTCTGTCTCCACCACAGATCTCCCTCCCCCCACCAGAGTGTTGGTCTTTCCTGTGCTATTTTGAGCAGAGGAGATCATTGACAAAAGAGAGGTGGATAGTGCAGGTCCAGAAAGTAGAAATCCAGAATAAGATTTTGTTTCAACCAACCAACAGAGTGCTCTGTGACTGTGACTCTTTATACTAAAACAAAATCTTGGTCTGAATTTTTACTTTCTGGGCCCGAAATATCCATCTCTGTTGACAATGAGAGTAGAATCCTTCAACCCTTCGTCATGACAGTAAAGTGCTTGCCTTGGGGATTGAGCTCTCTCTGCAGAATAAGCCACACTGGTGGCTTGATGAGCAACTTGTTGAAGACCTGACAACACAGTTTAAAAAAGGTAATTAATCCCAAATGGACTGCATTGAGGTCCAGTGGCCCATGTTACCTGACTGTTGCTTTTGTGACGTGTTAGTGTTTTGTCAGGCCTACAAGGAAAGGCATGATTTGGATGCAAAGGTGTCCAGCGTGCTTCCACTGCATGGCATGATCTCCTATATACTACCATGCAGCCATCCTGTGGACTCTGCCTACTCTGTTGCTTAAAGGTATGGCAAAGTGACTGCAGTTGCCGTTTAGGCAAAATAGCTTATTACTAGTCCGGAGCTGATAAAAATTGATCTGATGTAGATTCCAATTAGTTTATGCATTGATCTTTGACAGGCCAGTTTAAGCTTGGTAATCAATGGATTGATGTGGTTGCATTAGGTTATCAGAGTGGCTTCCAAATGTATCCAGTGATGTGCACTGGCTGAGGGGTTTAGCCAGTGACTTGTGCAGGCAGGTGTGGGAAGAGGAGGGCCAAGAATCAGATGGGTAAGAAAATGTCTCCCCTTAGTCAATCTTGTGTGATGGGAAGGTTAACGTTTCCCTTTTTGGGGGGATTTGCAGACAAGCAAAGCTAGTGCACTCACAGCCAGTCTCATAGGATGTCTAGCTACAGTATCCTGGGACTCGGTCCTGCCTCCAACTCCACCCCCTTTCTCAACACCTGAGATGGAGCCAGCAGGCCAGTGCGACTCGGGGGACCTTGAGCTGGCAGAGAAACAAACACCCGCTCTGGGTCCTTCCTGGCCTCGGCCCTTTTGGCTGGAAACTGGACGGAAGAGTCTTTTGACCTCCAACCCAGAGGTATGACTTCAGAGCCCATTGCTGTTTCTGTACATGTCAAGAATAGGTGGAAATAAAACACCATGTGCAGTGTGACCATGTGTGGCCTATTAGTCTCGTGTGAATTAATCAGGGGCGCAGTGTATATAGAGATCCAGCTTTGTGTTGGCTAGAATAGTCTCTTGTATAGGCCTTGATGTGATTTAACTGCTATACCCTAAAGACGCTGTATGTTACCTTTCAGTGGCTTGTGTTTTGAGACTGATTGCTTTGTGTTAGTTAGGTTCTGAAAACCAGACTGGAAGGCGGCTGCCTGACCTGGAATATGAAACGATAATGTTCATGCTGGAAGTGTTTATTTTTCATTTTAATTTTTTCGTCAAATATCCATCGTTGTCAGATTGGCGATCTTTT
>JAODKF010000068.1:22085998-22099770 GCA_026779585.1 Mormyrus proboscirostris
ACACACACACACATTCCCTGGGATTCGAACCCACAGCCTTCTGTGTTGTTGGCGCCATGCTCACTAGAAGTACCAAGCCGAATTTCTTTAAAATTCTTTACATCACTAATGTCATAAAAGTCATTTTTCAGTTCATAATTAACACCATATAAACCAAATAACAAAACTATTATTCTGTTTAAAGGTACAGCAAGCTATATATTTTCTAAATATTACACCTATTGTGTTCCAGTTGCGTGTGTCACATGACTATTTTGGTCCAATCATGGTTTGAGTGATCACGCCTGGGGTGATTAGCTAGTTTTATTAGCTCCAGATGGATAATAACCAGGAGGCTGAAGTCCCCTGGGGCACATTCAAGTAAGCGATATGGGAGCGTTCCAGAAGACATCATGCACACGCTGATTTGACTCTCCCTGCCCGCCCCTGGAGGATGGGCTCCCTCTTTGAGTCTGGTCCCTCCCAAGGTTTCTTCCTCCTAGTGGAGTTTTTCCTTGCCACTGTCACCTCTGGCTTACTCACTGGGGGCTTTGGGTGGGGATGCTGTAAAGCACTTTGAGACGATGTAATGTTGTGAAAACGAGCTATACCAAAATAAATTTGTTGTTGTTGTTGATTTTAGCAGCGCACAAATCATTAATAAAACCCAGAATTTCCTCCCTGGTTTCCCCCACCCTCCCCCCATAAACAGGGAAAAAAAGTAAAACAAAGTGTGATCCGAACCATGGATTTGAAGAATTACTACGTGCCTAGTAATTACCAAATAAAACGGTATAAAATATCCCTCCTAACTGTGTGGCTGAATGTTAGTATCAGCATTAATTCCCAGCCCTTGCAATATTCTCTCTGACACTGATGTGTAGTTTCCTGTTTTTCCAATCCCTTGGAACATCCACCAAGTTCTTTCCCCAGTTTCCTGCCTGGAGAAGGTCATTCAGAAGTACACAGACAAACATCAAGGCTTGACCACAGTCCCATCAGGTCTTCCCTCCTGTCCTGCAATTTTTCTACCACAGATTTTACATTACATGTAAAATGACACTTTAATACAAAGAGATGCACTGTTGAGGACATAGACTCATATGGTCCCGGGACTGATTGGGGGTTAAGGGCTAAAGGGGAAACCAATCCACAGACTCTTGGATTTGAACCATCAACCTTGCGGTTACAGGCACAGCAGCCATAACCACCGCCCCACACAACAACCACAGAGGTCAAATGCAGACAAAATGCAAACATCCTGTTATTTGTGGAATTAGGACTTTTGAAATAGTCTTTTCGGTATTTTGAAATAGTCTGAGCACAACTGGCATATAAGCCTAAGTAAAGTAAGACCTGAGTTTGCTGAAAACTTGGTAGCTTGAGGATAAAACAGTGATGAAACGTGGGTGTAATCATTGTTTTTTAGGTCTGACTCTCCTTGCATGCGTGATAAACTGCGCCTAGCATTCAAAGAAATTCTCCTCCACTGTGCCGTTGGTCATTTTATTGTTTGTTTGTTTAAGTGCCATCTTTTCCTACCACATTCCCAGTTTTTCATTCCCCATCTTCAAAATGTCTTTTAATGTCTTTTAAAAGTCTTCATGACTGCAGAGGTCAGAAGTAGCGGAGTACAGACCTGCGATCCTTAGTGTTTTGGGTTCTGTGACAGTGGTGTCTGATTTAAAAAAAGACCTTTAATTAACATCGGTGCCAGTTGATTAGCACAGTGTTTCCAGAGTGACTATTCAGACTATTCAGCCGTTGACAGATTGTTACAGTTGGGGTAGCGGCAGACAGCATGAGTGATTAGTTGGGGGGGGGTTGGGTCAGCTTAAGGCCCTTGAAAATTTGAGTGGTCGTTGGCCAAATGCTGGTCGTCTGTGGAGCGCTTTTGTTTTTCTTTTTAGAAAATAAAAGTTGCAGCAGTGTGAAAGGTAGGTGGCCACGTAAACAAAAGGAGTGCAGAAGGGCAATAAGGGAGGTATTCTCAGGAGATAGACTGATTTAAGATGTTTGTCAGTTTTGGGAGGGAATCCTCCCCTTCTCTCTACTCCGTGACCTTGCTCTGACCCCTCTCCTTTCTTGCATCTTGGTTATTTACTCACCAGGAAGTTCTACCTCTGCTACCTTTTATAATAGATTTATTGCTCCTTCGGTTACTTTTTGATAGATTCCAGATTTCCTTCTAATTAGAGACTTCAAGGACGCGATAATGTATGTCTTTCAGGAGTGTGTTTTCTCAGGACAAATAGTACTTAATACATAGGCTGTTCACTTTGTGAAAAGACGTATATGTGATATATCTCCGTTTTAGCCAAGCGCTAAAACTCCATTTTCTTTCTCATGGGGAATTTCGTCTCTATGGACCAAATGCTTGCATGATTTATGTAGGCCTATTAGTTTCTGCACGGCTGTCTTTTTGTTCTTTCTGGGTTTATCCTGTGTTCATCAAAGACACACACCAGCTTTGACAAAGCACAGATGATGCTGCATTTGAACCTGTTCCTAGGTTTGCATGTCTCTGAAGGTTCCGCAGTTGACCACACCATGAACCTACCCCCCCCCCCCACTCCTTACCCCACCAAGCATATATTTGTAGCACAAGCATTGGTCACATCTGGCAGGTTGAAGCAGATATGATTTACCTTTCAGTACAGTCCAGCCCTGTGATCTTAATTACCGTGCTGTCTTCCCCAGGTGTGAAGGCATTAGCTTCCTCCTGCCCAGGATTAATAGTTGTGGACCTGACCAGGTGTAGGTCCGTCACGGATGAAGGTGTCCTAGCCCTGGCAGCTCAGTGCAGGCTTCTGGAGGTCGTCAGCCTCAGCGGCTGCTTGGGCCTCACCAGCGCCGCCCTGCTGGCAGTGGCACAAAACTGCAAAGTCCTGCAAAGCATCTACATCTCTGAGACGCAGGTTAGATAGCATGCCACTGGACCGGTGGACTCTGTTCTGTGTTTGACGTCGTGATTTATTGGCTGAAATGTATGAATTAAAATGGCTTCTTCAGAGTGTATGTCATCAGTGACCTCTGAGTTCTATTTATTGTAAATACCCCAAAGATTCAAAACAGTAGCTCTGATTATCTACCGACTCAGCTGTGTTTAATAAGTGATTGTTATGCTTGTTCTCATGCGGAGCCTCAGTCACACACACAGGAATAGACTGACGGCCATTCAGTGACATAATTTCGCCTGAACGACTAAAACCACAGTAATTCTTTTGTTTGATTATTATCAAGCCTATGAATATAGGAAGAGTATAAAGACATATATTAAGAGTAGCTGCACATTTGAAATTGGGAATCCCCTTTACTTAAAATGCATTAATTCTTTTTGAAATATGATTAATTCTGTTCCTGGGTTACCCATGTCTTGTTGCATTTTCAGGTGACTGATGAGGGTGTCATTGGACTCGCCAATGGAGTGTGTTCCAACAGCTTGAAGGTAAGCAGCGTTGGCGTGTGTTTGTGTACCCAAACGGTAATAGAACCAAACCAACACTTCTGAGAGTTTATTGTTCTATATGGTTATGGTTGATCTTATATATGACTATTATTATAGGTAACTTGCATCTCTCACACCTAATGCGCAGCACAGTAAAGAGAAAAAAGGTAAAAAAGGCAGGCAGTAAAACGACCAGTGAAGGGAAAAAAGTAAATATAAACAATAATAATAATAATAATAATAATAATATATTAGGAGGATCCAAGGCTGATGCATCCAGTAAGTAAAGCTTTTACTATATATACCAGGGTTCATGTTTGTGACAAGGCTACTAATCTGACCACTCCTTTACCCCCGAGCTGGAACATTCCTCGCTTTGATATGTATGACCTCATGGAGACGTGCTAAAGACCCAAAGCAGAAAGGCGGCCTCCTCTGACAACCGTGTGAGCTTTCACAGCCTAAAAAAATCATTATATTTAAAAACCTATTGGCTGGATAGTCCTCACACCTGGGTTTGAACAGCTGATATGCTGTATATGTATATGCTATAAGATTACCCACCCCTGTTTTACAATATCATTGTATTACATTAAGTAATATTTTGTGGTAATAAATGTTGACATTCAGAGTTGGATCATTTTGTAGGATTGTAGGACTTTCTCAGCTTTTATAGATATTTTTATTTTAAACATTCCTAACTGTTTTGTGACATGTGGATGTTTGACAAATAGCGGTGACTTTATATTAAACGCATGCATTTCTCATGGTGGAAAAATCGGATCTCAAGAATAACAATAAACAAACATTAAGCAACAGACAGGAGGAGAGTTTCTTTAAATGTCTGGTTACTTTTTTTTTTAAATTCAATTTGCATGCAAAAGGAGTCACACACAAGATTTCTGTCAGAATGGCTCACTTACACTACAAGTGGTTACAGGTCATATTCGTTTTTAGTGACACATGACACATCCATACTTCTGACTTAGATTTGTTGAGAATGATTTCACTTACATTCCATAACTAGTTTTTGCCCTCAATTTGCTTACTTCAGCTCAAGTGCAAGTGGTGCCCAAACTATTTCAGTACTTTTCAAAGGTCACCACATACTCCAGATTACCTCCTGACTTTTTGACTCTGCTGACCATTTTTCAGCACTTCCCAGTTCTTCAAACAATGTGATCTTTTGCATTACATCTGTCCAGACCGTAAGGTCTTATCTCCACACTCTTCTTCCTTGGTTGACCTCCATTTATCTTTTGCACCTTGAACAGACTATACATCTGCTCCATCAATATCAGCAGTTTCCATTATACTTGCATAAGCGGCCCTATATATTTTTCCAGAAACATCTCTCAGTGTTATTAAATCAATCAACAATAACCGTGCGTACGATGCACACGTTTCATTTATGAGTAACAAGATTACATCACTTCCATTTTTAGGATTTTTCTTCCACATTCTTGATTAAAACCATCGGATCCAGAATCCATACATCTAATTCCAAGTACTCCTAACGGAGAAGCTATTGAGGTTGCTGCTTCCGGAGAGAGCATACCATTGTAGACAGCAGCCTACCCTTTGAGTTTCATTTTAACAGCTGTTTCCTTGGGCTGCCCTTACTGATGGTGATGCTCTTGCTACGGTCTGATGTTATGCTGCCGTGGTTTTATCCTAGGAGCTGCAGATGGCACGCTGTCAGTTCCTGACAGACAGAGCTGTGATGGCGATCCTTTCCAACTGCAGCAACATCAGGATCTTCATCTTCCATGGCTGTCCACTGATCACAGGTATGTTTCACTTCATGAAAGGTTATTGAGCACAATGTTAAGACAAAGCGTAGTGAGTAAAGCATATTTGGTCTAGATTAGTAAAGTTATCCTGTTCAGTTCCTGGCGAAACATTCTAGCAAGGTGTTTTTTCATAATGCGGCTGATTTTGTTTTCCAGTCTTTAGGTCGAATTTCACTGCATAACCAGCACTTCTACAGTTACTTATTTACTGCAATTATTCCAGTTAAGCAGTAATTCCAGTTTACCTAAAAGTGCTATAGCAGCCCATCTCCTGAGATTTTAATCCATAACCTACAGGTCACAAGTTCTTGTCTCTAACACTGACCACCTGAATTGTTGGATTCATTTTTTATTTAATTTGTAGCTTGTGTCATAGTTTTCCTTCACACTTGGAAATCTTCTCTTGTGCATTTGCCCTCAGACCATTCCAGAGAAGCTCTCCAGAACCTCACTGGCCCAGATAAGATCCAGCAGGTGTCATGGACGGTCTATTAGATCCTGAGATGATTGCCGTTAGGGCGGCATGCATTCTGAAAGACAACAGATGCTCTTTGCAGTATATCCACACAGTTTTAAGTCCCAGAACATTCAAACAAACCAACTTTATTGATTTAACATTCCATGCTTATAAGTTACCAACTGGTTGGCCTGCATTTGACAGACTGGATATACAAACCCAATATAACATAAAGTACCTGAAATGGTAGGGGGGTGTAGTCATCAGGGCCTTTGCAACGGAACATTTACAGCTGTAGTTATTGGGAATGACGACACTAAGTTACACACTTAATGGAATTATCTGGTTCATTTAGACACATTTAGTGTTCATTTAAATACAGATCACCGGGTCTTACTTCACACCCTAACTGAAGTGCTTCATGACTTAACCAACACGTTTTATGTGGTGACTTCAATCCTTCAGTGTAGCATGTAGTTTTGTTTCAAAAGTACCCCTGACTTCATATTGCATTACAGCACATTTAACTGTGGTGGTACATGTTCTGCTTAAACACTGTTAAAGTATTTGATAATGGGGTTTACATTTTGTACATTTATAATGCTCTTAGCTGCCGTAGGTTAATGAAACGCTAATGCAGCTGTACAGAGACCTCTAGTGGCCATCAATCTTTATACATTCTCTTTGAAGAATGTGCCACGTGACCCAACATTAACGCTGGGAGTGCTTCGTTTGTGCTCAGTACATATTGCTGCAATTAAAAAAAAAAAATAGTTTGCAAACCTGAGGTAAAGGGCAGTCCGACTTTTGTGATTATGCGTCTACTGTGATTCTTTAAATGTTACTGGCCTGTGCATTACTGTGACATCACTGGGAAAACTGGGGAAGTTATGGGGAAACAATGTGTACTCCATTCCGTATGTATTGTTAATTGTAAAAGTGTTTGTAAGTATATTTATTAACTTGGTGTGTTATTTTATCAAAAGTGGATCTGTGTGCCCCCCAGTGGTTTGTGTTAATAAAGAATTTTGCACTGAAATGTCATTAGGATTCAACCTGTTTTTGGAAGACAACATACACAATACCCAATTTATATAATAAATAAGACAATTAGATATAGCGCTGGTACTTAGGCAAAGTCAGCTCTGGCTGATAGCTCCACACGCAGCTGTTGGTGAGGCCAAAGTTCTCTTCTCTAATTGATTCAGGAAGCTCAAAGTTGGCTAGCAGGCGCAGATGTCTCCTAATCACGTGGCTCTCCAGGTGGGCCCGTCCCGGGTCTCCAATCAAGACCTGAGTGCCATGGGCCTGGATGCATCTCCGAAGCCAGGTGTGCAGGCTGTCAATCAGCACCTCCTCATAGAACATGTCTCCAAGCAGGATCAGGTCCCAGCCCTTGGGCTCAGAGCCAATCAAGTTCTGCGTCTCAGTGGGGAGGGGTTCCAAGCCATTTAATTCACAGTTCAGTTTGGTGGCAATTGCTGCAACTGAGATTTAATGGGTAAGTTACGTTTATGGACACAATTTTTTTCCTTTGTAAAACGCCCACACAGAAACATGTTAGGCCCGGCATTTCTGGTAACATTTCACTGCTTACATGTGATGAACATACATGAATTTGCTTTGGCAGATATATTAAAGAGAAGGAATGACGCATACCTGGATCTACGTCGTTAGCTAAGACGTAAACAGCGCCACTGATTTCTGCAGCGATGGCAGAGGCGCCACATCCACAGCCCAGGTCCAAGACCTTCCTACCCCGGGCCACTTCCGGGTTATTTAACAGATACCTGTTAAATATGGGTGTTGTACATTGTCAGAATAATCCCACTGAACTGTCATTACATTGTAACACCACTAAATCAAAAGTAAGTATTTAAATACCTTGCAAGTGCTTGTCCACCCGGCCAGTAAATAGCCCAATATGGGTCAGTGAACGGCCACAATTCTGGTTTTGCGTGCCAGAATTTAGAGTTTGGAGTAAACAGTCTTAAGCTGATTTCTGGAGTTAAATTATTTCTCCTCACTATGTCTGTATTTGCTATAATAAACTGCTTAATATCGTCTTCACAGCTAACGTTTAAAATGTGACTATAATGGTCATTTGCGGTGCAGTACGAAACACAAATGGTTTTTTTAGCCATATTAGTTTTCGTCGCAAAACGTAAGCGTTGCAGATAACGGTGCAACATAGTGGGAAGGTTCGCAGTGGCTCGTCAAAAAAACGAAAAAATGTTAGTTTTAAGGTTACTTATCAGTAGTATTGTGTCAGCACTTAAGCTACTACAAAGCACATTTGCTCATATGTGTTGTATTTTGCTGATATAATCGATTACCAACTTGTTTGTTCAAACGAACATACTATGACATAGTTCTTAATATATCCCCCGCATACGGCATGCGTCCTCCAATAATAATAAAAGCGCATCCGGTGTCTCTGCTTTTATTCCGCCGTTCTCTTAAACGGACAATTTTGGTTCCGCTAAAAATGGTTCCCATCGCGCATCTTCATACTTGCTTACACAAATAGTATTGCCCTACACATTTATTTTACAAACAATAAGTTACACCATTTTAATGAATTGCCATATCATTTACATAAATGTATTTCCACTTTGTCGCATTAAACGGTTTACACAACGACTACAGGTCAGTTCTACATTTCAAGCGCCAGATGGAACCAGAGAACAGTGAAAAAAATCTCGTGCTCGATTTGCAACGCGTCATCTTGGAGCGATATTGCATATAGAATTTCGTGTAACTTGCGTAAGATCAAGAATATACAAATTTAATATAGCCTACTACAAAACATGGGTATTCTAAAGCTGTGATGTCAGGCAATATAATTGTGGATAAAACATGTAGCGTCTAATAATTACAAATATCTTTTTATGGCTTGGATAACCCTCGCCCGATTTAAAACATTCATAAACATATATAATAAGGAGAAAATACGTTTTGCAAACAAGGTAGACATGGGCAGAGGACAGAATGGCAAGTATTTCCTGCTGAGAGCTGTCCAAAGTCTAATGGGGAAATCAGTCGTGTCATCTTTCAGCCGTGAGGTAACTCAATCAATAATGTAAAACCGTGAGATTATATTCTCAACACTTCAAGGAATACGACCTTGGAAAGGGAAACAGAAAAGGAGATAATCCACGTGCATTCAGCTCCTGGTTACTTTATTCAAGCCTGCAAACCTGAGGTACCCTGTAGTTTTAGAAGCACTTAAGATATTAATTAAATACAATTAGACTTGATAATGTTAAACGGTTGATTTTGTTCCCCCACGATTTTCAATGAAATCACGTTAAACCTAGTACTTATTTTTTTTATTCTCTCGTTGTGGAAAAAAATAGTTGTTGGGAATAATTGCTTCGGTGCAAAGTATAGGCTTTCAAAATATAGTAAGAGCTCACCTTTTCAGTACAAATACTTGTATCATATTTTAGACTGGTTATAGCGAGATTGAAGCTAATCTCAACTGTCATTTCTCACTTGATTCGATATATACAAAACATTTGAAAAACATTTAAATCCAGGACAATTATAATAAAGAGCTCAGTAGTACTGACTCCACTATATGCTTAGTGTGCCGCAAAAAACCTTTGTATGGAAACATGGCCATATGATGTGAACATACATAATTACCAGCTGTACAGACTATAATTAGATTTTTTTTCCTATACTACTACTGAGTGTTTTTAGATTATGACAGAAGCTCTAAAAACCTAATATAACTGACTGATAGAATATGTGTTGTTTTCATACATCACATACTAGGCCAGTACGTGGAAGCCATATTTAGCAATCACGTTTTCTCTATCAAGATATAAAAATTGCCTCTGTTTTGTACACCCGTCTGTCAATGTGTCTGAAGTTGGTGCATGCAATGCTACGTTTTGGGGTCTTAAAATTATTTACTGTGGGTTAATGCTGACGTCCATTCATGCCGTATACACTTAAATCATTCAATTGTAACTTACTTAGCCGTGAAAGTGATTATTATGAAAGGCGTAATGTTAACCTGACGAGCTCCTATTGTCTTTGAACATCCCGCCCCGCCATGCGGCCGTCGCTCAGTGCCCGCCCCGAATCGCTGAAAGGCTGGTGCAGAACAAGCGCTCCGACGCCCGCTTTCGGACAGTCGCGATTAGACTGTGGGAGATGCGGACGCTCTCTTATTGCAATCAGAAATATTTTGCAAGCCAAACAGACTTTTACAGATATTTAACACCAAAGAGGTTTTATTCCATATATGTTTATTAAGGGTGCTATCAGTTCTGCTTAAAAATAGCCGTTCATTGTTTTTTTTACGATGGATATTTTGGTGTGTTAGTGGGGAAACAGCCCGAAGATATTCACCCAGCATGAGTGTGAGCACCCCAGGAACCGGAGCGGCCCCGTGCCGCTTCGCCCACTACTTCGTAACGTGCGGAATAGACGTGGAAACGGGTTTAGAACCGGACGAATTAGCAGGTGGGATTTCACTTCTAAACCTTTTTTCTTTGTGTCGCTGCTTGTACCCATATTATGGTTGGGTTGTGTATGAAAGGCGTCTACAAATCTGTGTTATTCAGTGGTATAGAGAGACGTTTTGATCCAAATCGGGGAATTCTGGTAAGATTTCGGAAGAACATATGTAACGATATATTTGCGTGGATGTGTGTTTTTGTCGGTAAAGAGGCTAACAACGGTCGTCTCAAATGTAGTTTTTGTAATTATGTCAAATAGTCCTCCCGTTTACTTGCTTTGAATGTAGTTGCTATTTTAATTAAATCATTCTTTATAAACTACAAAGCAACGTATTATTATTATTATTATTATTATTATTATCATTATTATTATTATTCACATATTAATTGTCGCCTCCGGGAAGTTGGTATTAAAGGGATTTTTAAAAATGGTGCTGGCGTTCGCCTACAGTGTCATGTTCTTAGGTCTGGCTGACAAGCAAAACTGTATATGAGGATTCTGGCACACTTTAGATCCAACGAATCGTGTACCTCTTAATTCGTCACAACAGGGTTGTGATAATGTTTGCTTTAGAAATGTTTACTTTTCTGCAGCATTATTAGTTTTCTAGAATCATTTCCCTCATAGATTGTTAAATATTTATTATGTATTGAGAACGGCTTTTTTTGGGGGGTATTCTGCTCCTCATATAACCTCTTAAGAGGCAGAAAAGATTTCGTGCGTTTCCCAATATATTAAAATTCTTAGAGTATACAAGATATCCTGCGTGCCCGTGATGTCATTCCAGATGCATTGTGACGTTGCCAGTGCGACTAATCAAACGCTTTCTCTATTCGAGTTGTTCGATTCAGTGAACAGTTCGATATCCGTCGTTTTTTGATGTATTGACAACTGCATGTGAAATGTATATTTTTAAAAATGATTGTTCGTGAACTTAAGGTGTGACAGACTGTTTCAATAACGCACACACACAAAGATTTTTGCGCGGTTTGAGCTGAACATAAGAATTTTAGGAAAGAGGTCCTTAGGCTTAGTGAACAGCCTGTGTTGTATGCCCAGTTAGCCTTAAAAGTAGACTAGTACCAGTGATTTCAATAGAATGCTGGCTTTGTTTGGGCCAGAAATGAATGTGTATGTTTCAGATCTGGCAATGTTACTGCAAACAATTTGTGTTTTGATTACTGAATGCATAGCATATAACAAGAGATGACATCCGTGACAGGGATATAGTTGATGTTGATCATCTCCAATCCCCAGTGGAGCCATTCCCTTGAGATTGTGTTTTATTCACTTCCGTTGATTACAATTTTTTTTTTTGTTCTACACCTTTTCTTAAGCTTGTAGGGTTTGATAATGACTTTGTGCTTTAGTTAATGGGCTGCCACTCAGCTGTGCTTTGCACAAAGGTCAGAGTGATGCAATGCTGCGTGAGCAGTCTCTTCTGATAGTATTTCCACCCTGCGCTGTCAGATTTTTTTTTGTGTGATTCTCTTTCCATAATGTTGTATTTTGGCAGTGAACATTAACATTTCAAAATGCTATTGTTAATCACCGTGGCTCTTGTGAGGGGATGTGTTGAAGATGTTTTGCGTATGTTAAACATTAAACTTCTCAGAACTTCACAGCTGAGACATTAACTTATCTTATCAGCCTTTTGCTTTTTGGAAGACACCTGGGGTTTACCTTTTGGACAGATGCAGGGTCCACTGTGGGGGGAAAAAAAAACAATTAAATAAAAATCAACTGGCTTATTTTTTTAGCCATAAGACTTTAAGGACATGCCATTTTGGGAACTGGGGATCTACCCCTAAATTCTGTTGCAGCTCTATGTTCGGTGCTTGTTCCGGGAAAGAAGTCTGTGTTAAGGATTGCTTTGGTGATCTCGGTCTCAACAGGAGAGGTCTCATTGTTGTCTTGGACATTATATGTAACTCAGGGTCTGAGCCTATCACATAGCTCGTCTTTGAGGCATGCTTTTCTCTCACAATTGAGTCCTGTTTGTGTCGGTCTGCGCTATTGGATTTTAGCCCTGCTTGACTTGGGCTGTGGCACATGCCAGTGTTTCCACGCCATTGCTAGATGAATTTCTGGCTGGAGCCCAGGACTGCATTCTTGCTCTTCATGAAATACATGCACTCTGCTAGTTTAGAGTTTGCCCCGGGAATCATGAATAGTTCTGTGGTCCTGTGGATTTTTGCAAGGGCTCACATAGTTGGAAAGTGAGCGTTTTATATTGTGCTTGCAGCAAATGGTTTTGTGTGAGGAGTCGTTTGAATGGTTGCCACAATGGTTGCAGAACCCCCTTGTCCTAGACAAGTGTCCTTCACCTTGATTTAAAAAAATAATCTAGAATTTGCCCTGTCACGCTCTCCTTGCCCCTCGATTTGATTTTCGTAAAAAGGCTACAGTGCCATGCATGTGTCTCTAATATCCCCTAAATACGGGCGTCATCTGGAGGTGACATTTAAATAGCTGCACATTTGTATGTTTGTCTATCAAGATGCTGATCCTGGTGACCTGGGTCCTAGTGGGTGGATGAGGGTGGAGGGGACCCTTCAAGGTACAGCCAAGCAACAGGATGATGTCACATCACCTAGTGGAGAGTTGGATCATTGTACCCTGTCAGATCTTGCCACTAGAAAATGACATTCAACATAACTTACTGCTGCAATAACTTGCACTTGTCTGGCGTCGTGTCATCTCCTGTGACAATTGGAAGGTGATGTGATTGTTCATTAGTTTAAAAAGCCTGGTTGTTGGTCTAAATATGGAACATAAGAACAGGCACCTGGTATCTGGTACCACACCACACATATAGTCTCTAAATGTTGGTAAATAGGATTGACTTCAGCTCTCCCCATGAGTTTGATAACTCACGACCCCCCTGATCACTCTCTGACAGCACTATTGCTCATGATTTGGGGAGGAAAACATTCTAGAATGTGTGAATCGTGGCTTAGAGAGAAACCTTACACACTTTCTTTTCTCCCAGTGTCTCCCCCCCCCCCCCCCCCCACACCGCTGATCCCGTTCTGCGGTTTACCACCAGCTAGTGTGTATCTGTATCCACTGCTGAGATACTGTCCCTCTAGCTGCATCTCTGGGTTTCCCCACAGTGGGAGGGCGCGGGGTTTATTTATAAAGCTCCTATTTCATAAATGTATAGCATAGTCATGTCGATCGACATGCAGTAAACTAGCAAACCCATCGACCATCGCCCCTAGGGCACAGCATCTGGACTGGCCCTTATGCAGCATAAGCTAGTGTCATCGCCCCTAGGGCGCAGCAGCTGGACTGGCCCTTATGCAGCATAAGCTAGTGCCATCGCCCCTAGGGCACAGCAGCTGGACTGCCCCTTATACAGCATAAGCTAGTGCCATCGCCCCTAGGGCACAGCAGCTGGACTGGCCCTTATGCAGCATAAGCTAGTGCCATCGCCCCTAGGGCACAGCAGCTGGACTGGCCCTTATGCAGCATAAGCTAGTGTCATCGCCCCTAGGGCACAGCAGCTGGACTGGCCCTTATGCAGCATAAGCTAGTGTCATCGCCCCTAGGGCACAGCAGCTGGACTGGCCCTTATGCAGCATAAGCTAGTGTCATCGCCCCTAGGGCACAGCAG
>JAODKF010000068.1:22099870-22110422 GCA_026779585.1 Mormyrus proboscirostris
CATGGCCCATTAGCCCCCAGTGGCCCCTGGGGTGGTGTGACCCCCCCCCCCCCCCAGCTTACTCTCACTTCTATGTGTCTGTGCGTCTCGTCTAGAGCAACATGACATAGGCGAGAAGAGAATTTCCCCAAGGGGATTAATAAAGAATCACTATTGCGTTCTGTTCTATGTTCCGTGCATATAAATGCACGTGTTGCTGTGCATGAGGAGAGCGAGATGCCTGCCGTCGGCCTCCCTGCAGTGTCGTCATTCAGCCGGTGTGGCCTCCACCTCAACACAAAGGGGGCGGCTTTGACCTACATTGAGCGTCCTGCCGCCCAGTGGGTTATTTTTGGCCCGACAGGGTTCATATGATTGTCCAGTAGGTCGCCGCTTCCTTTCCGCCGCGGGCTCCATTGTTGTGATATGGGAGTGGCAGCTTTTTCCATTGTGAAGGGGGGAGCCAGGCTTCCTAATGGCTGTTGCGGGTGGGATGGGATGGGAGAAGCCCCGCGTAGCCCGTCCCGCTCGTCCCTCCCCCGGGCTGTCCGCCCCCCCCTCGCCGTGCCGGCCAGGCTGCTGTGCTCGCTGACCTGCTTGTCTGCCGGCAGCTTCTGTCTACGACGGGCCGCCTTTTGATTTTAAAAGAAAAAATTAGCCGCTATGCTGATTAGCTGCGCTGTTGCTTACCCTGGAATTCCACCCGTATGAATTCTGGATTTTATCCGTCTGCTTTTCTCAATGTCAAGCCCATTGTGAGGTTTCATATAAATAGCAGAATAAGGCAGGTGGCCAGTGTAATCTTACTGCTTTGTATCTTGTAATCGCTCCCCGCCATTATTTTGCAGTGGCTGGTTTTAATGGTGTCCGTTTCCTCCCGTCGGAGAGCGGGAATGTGGGGGTGGGTGTTATTTACCCCGTCTCCCTCCCAATATGCAGCTGCTCCGTTGCGCATTCGCAGGCTCTGCTAACCCTGAGCTATCTTCCTGCTTGTTAACCTGTGTAGAAATCAGTGGCTGGTGAGAGACTCTAGCTGCCCAGAATGTTTATGATGTCACGTGATTCTGTGCGACTTTAGCTACTCGGCTGGAGTTTTTGTTTCAGAGTGATTGAATCCCCCTTATCGACCTAAAAGTCTCGCATTTAAGTGCATCTGTTTAATAAGATGGTTCCACCTTGTGGGGAGTTTCCATAAGGCTTCATCAAGCGTTTTTGTGCTTGGATTCATATCGAGGAGGTCGCCCTACCGTCAGTGTGACAGAAGCCAGGGGTCTTATTGTGTTTCAAGATGGACGGTGTTCCTGGCCTGTGTCTGCGCAGTGCTGAAAGTGGAGAACGCGGCCATCTATTTCTGTCGTCGACGTCGGCACGCCAGCTGCCACGACGCAGTAGCGGCGCAACAGGTTATAAACTGACATTGTCACGCTCCATGATTACTGCATGCCTCCCAGTGCAGAAAGCCTCATACCAGTACAGCCTCGGACAGACACACACGCCTGTATTTCAGTCTGAAACCCCCCGCAGCTGAAGCGCCCCACCTAAATGTAGTCCTTCGACATGTGAGGTGCCAGACCATAATATCGGCAGTGCTGGAGTGCCTTTAGATCACTGCTCTCGGTGTTTCGCTGCAAAAGATCCGCCCCAGGCTTGTACTTGGTCCCATCCGCCCTCCTGCCTTCTGTTTTCCGTACTTTGTGCTCCGACCCGCCCCCGGGACAGTGTTCCGCCCCTGTGCTGATGTCCTAGGCCACACTGACGGGTTTGCGTACGGAGCGCGGACCACAAAGGCTGGAGAAGGACGTGAAGCTCTGCCATCTGCCTGGGGAGCTGGCCTTCGACGTCTCCACAATGGATATGCAAATCCGGCCATGTCTCCGTGGCCCCGGGTGGGGGGTCTTTGTTGGGGGGGGGGCTGTTGCACACCTCAGCTCCCCTTTTCAGGATCAAAGCCCTGAAACACTTTACAGACCCCATCCACACGTTAACTGGAAAGCGTCTCGCTTGGAGTCGTCTAAATGGCCGCAGAATGGGAGTTCTGTCTGTCTCTCTCTCTCTCTCTCTCTCTCTCGCTCTCTCTCTCTCTCTCTCTCTCTCGTTCTCTTATTTTTTTTTTTTATCTGCCTGGTTTGAATAACATTTACTTCAATCTAGGGTCACCAGGTGAACAGTCAGACAATGAGAGGTTGTAACTAGCAGACTCAGATCGGGGACGGGTCACGTGATCAGGTGGCATCCCTTAGGTATTTTTCACTCACCCACACAGCGACACTGTTTTCCAAACTATACAGATGTGAGAACATTAAACGTAAAGTCTCCGTTTTGGGGGGGGGCTGAAAATTCAGGGGTGGTGCGAAATGAAAAGCTAACATGGAGATGTAATGTCTGTTTTTTTTTAAACGAAAGCATAGAAGTGTGGATGTAGCCTTAAGGATTTCCTACCCTGGGACAACCGTTCACACCGAAGGCCCTCACAATAAATGTGATTTATTTATTTATTTTCCTACTTTTCCGCTTAAAAAGATGAGGCTGAAAGGCTGTGGCCCTGAGTAGGACGTTGAGACGTGTCCTCCGAGGGACCCGCGTGAGCTGGGTAGCCCTGAGCGTCACTGCTGTTGTCGTGCAAATGCAGAAACCGTCTCCGTGATAATCTGAGCGCAGATGCTCCTTTGAACACTACGGTGTGATGCCAAACTTTGACCCCTGGGAGCCATATGGACTGTTGTCGCCGCAGATGTGGGGGCGGGGGTTGGGGTGGGGGCTGAGGCATCCCTGGAGCTGCGGTTGCATTCAGGGCTGGGTGGAACTGAGATGCTTGGGTGGGGGTTTACATCACGGAGCCAGGGAAGATTGTGTGTGCCCAGTGGGAATAGCAGGAGACGGCATGCGATTGACAGGGGGGTGACTGTGGTGTCTGGCGTTCCACTCCACATGAATAAATGCTATGTTTCCCCCCCACATTTAAAATGGTTACACCCCCATGCTGCTTGAACAGTCATAACAAAGCCATCGCCTGGGTTTTTCATCACGAGTCTTGACAGCTGAGCTCTACAGTGAGCGCTGGTAATTTCACAATCGCAGTATGTATAGAGATGCAAGATCCATCCTCTTCTTTCCCCATGATAGAGTTTGAATGGAATCAAGTCATGGTTTGTTGTCCCTGAAATTGGTGGCTTTGGCACAGAGCTGCACACGGATTGAGTCTTTGTCGCCTTGTCCATAAAATGCGATATTGCATTGCAGTCCTGCCCGTAGTGTAACGTTTCATAGTTTATCAGACGCTTTGACAACTTGGGGGAGGAAAAAAAAAGATGCTATTTCAAGGTTTCTTATACATATGTGGATGAATTTAAAAAAAAAAAAAAAAATTTGTTTGGATTTGTACAAGACGGGTCTGGATGAAATTTCTGAAGGCAGACATGAAAGAGGCTGTTTTAGTGTGGACCGTGAGGGTTTTTGTACGGCGGAGATCTTCAAGGATCCATGACTGCGATGAAGACAGGATCACATATTGCAGCAGTGGCTAATGTGAAATATGTTCATTCTTCTTTCCACTTAACATTTTCACGGTTTGACACCCCGATACCGTCTTATCCGCTGTGTGCAACAGAATAATCCCAATAGCAGACTTTTGTACGGAGTAAGGATGTTAGAATGTATATCCGCTTGTATGGGATGGGTGGATGGAAATCCTGGCAATTATATTATGGACCAATGTTGGCTTTTATTGCTGAAATCTAAGAAGAGTCACTATCTCACCCCTGATGTTTTGGCCAGTGTATCCATATCTGCAGAAGGCTCATGCAGAACTGAGTCGGGGTTGTAATCGTATCAGCTTTGGTCACGTCGTTATTCTGCTGCACGCTTCCCATACACCTCATTCAATTTCCATCTTCATGGGCGTTTAATAGATTAGCAGCTGTGGGGGGGGTCTTTCTGCCATTTATTTGCCCGTCTGAAGCATGTTCATTACCTGTATGTTAATCTCTTTTCGCATGGTATAATAGGGATCGCGGTGCATAATTGGATTTGTGGCACTGTGCTGAATATATTACTTCACTTGACTGGTCTCGTCCCACACAAGATCCTTCCCTCCTGTATTGTACCAGTCCTGTGGAATTACCTGGATGTAAATCTCGAGGCTGGATTGACGCCTCGGTGCACTTTCATGAGACGTCTTGCTGCGGTCATTTGTTTGAGCCTGTTGTTGTAAAATCTGGTGCTGGAGAGGTTCTGTTGTGGGGTGGGAGTCCAAGGTTTTCCCCGTGCAGGAGCGCTGCTCTGTCAAGCTGACTTTGATCAGTGACAGTCAGAGCTCCACGTTGACATCTGATAAGGACTGAAAATCTTATCGCATTCAGCCATGGGGTTTTTTTTGTTTTTTTTTGGTCACATGTTTAATGTCTTGAACTGGGGGCAACAAAAGTCCCGAGACAATGTTAATGTAGAATTTGCTTAATGATGAAGTAATTTTGCTGAGTAAGTTGTGAAGGTCTCTGGGACCTTGCAACCCTGGCGCTAAGGGAAATGCTCGGTTGTGCAAGATGCAATACCGACAGGCAGACTTTTAAAAAGTGAAAGTGATAACGGCACCCGTCCCCAGGTTCAATCCAGGGTTATAATCTCCCTTGTGATTCTTCACTGGGTGATTCATGAACATTCCTCATAAAATGTGGTGTAAACCTTGGGGCACCAGCCAAGATGTCTCACTGATAACTCTCTGGGGTAAAAGGGTCTCTAATCTTTTTGTGTCGTCAGAAAGCCTAGACACTTGAAGCATATGGTCCGTGTGTTTTGCCGGCATGAGGTCACTGTTAGGGCACAGTGGATTTGTGACTGAGGACCTGAGCGTTTCTGTTAGTGCCGCTGTTAACGTCAGTCACGTCGGTAACCTATTTGTATGTATTGTTTCTTGTGTTTGCATGTTCTCGTGCTCTGTGAGACTTAAACTCGCTTCCTGATTTTTGTCTGTGCCCGTGTCACTATTGATAACCCCTTGTGATGGCCTGTAACTTGATCGCCAAGATCAGATGACCGCCTGAAAGACACCTGAGAGCATCCCGTGTTGAGTGTTGGGTCAGGATTTTACTGTAATCATTTGTTGCAAGTTTTTCTTGCGCAGAACTAAATTAACGGTGCTCTGCGGGGGAAGCCTGCCTTCTGAACATCTCCATATCCACTCAAGTCCAGCTGGTTACCTGAAATATGTGGGCAGTGTATTTACTCTGGTCAGCATTAGGTTTCTGCACGGTGCAGTCGTGTACTTTATTAATACTTGGCTGGGAAAGTCACATGCTCGCCTTTTATAACCTTGTCTAAGGTGCTCCAGAAAACGTCCAGGCTCCTGAATGTGTGAAATCACACCAGTCACCTTGGATCCTTCATTTACTGTATCGGTCATTAAACCCAGGTTTGGGGAGTGTTTCTTTACTGTGAATGAAAGCTGGATTCGCCTTTTAGTGATGGGAGTAGTCCTCCCCTTGCCTTATTGTATTTTCTTCTAGGTGGGCGCACTGGGGGATTGTCCACTTCTGTAGCACTTAAAGCTTTTCCCATATTCACACCTCACTGGTCTCTGTACCGCTGACAGGATGCACTTGTGTGTCTGTGGAGGAGGGTGAAAATTTATTATTATTATTATTTTTTTCCCCTCTATGCAGCAGAATGACATGACAGAGATGGAGATGAGCAGGGAAGGGCCAATGCACCCCTGAGCCGTGCTTTTTATAGTGCCTATGCGTTTCAGCCCCAGTGCACACAGGGTGCAAGAGGGTCCCTCTCCGCCCCGGCTGTGTTATGCAGCGCGCAGGCGGGCAGACGGCTGCAGTGCATGTCTTTTATTGGAGTCGAGACGCTGGATCTCCTGCGGAAAATGCGATCGGCGGTGCTGCCCTCATTTCTCTCCGTTTAATGTGCTTGAATGGCGAGGAGGGCAGCGGTAGCCGATCTGGTGTCTTTCTAGGGGAGCTCAGGCGTCCGTCTGACTGCTTTTTTGATTGGATTGTCCTCTACAGGTCTGTAAATCTGCTGTGTGTGAATGTGTGTCCCCTGCTGGGGACAGTCCATCCGGGAAGGCTGTACCCCAGCCGCATGTCCCCTGCTGCTAGGGGTATGCCCCAGGTCCCCTGTGACTCGCATCAGGATAAGTGGTCAGAAAATGGATATATTGACGGATGTCTGTGGCAGGCGGTCACCCCTTAAATAAGGGATGGGAAACCATGATTTACGTAGGTCAGCGCTGCATTCCATTTGAACTCTGAGGTTGGAATTTCCGAGTTCTTAGTCAGGTATTTCAACTGGAACACCCCCTGAAGTCAGAATTCAAACTCGGAAAGTCGGAGGAACCTCTGTATACCTGAACTCGGAATTCAAGATGGCTGCACCCTTTATTAACAGAAGTGAAAGCTGTAGTTATACTATAGCACCTGCATCTTATTTGTGGCTTATTAAAGCAATAGCAAGTCTATTCCAGTCATTGTAGTATGTGTGTATGTCGCTTAAAATTCCTCTAAGAGCTTGTGGCGCACATCAATCAGCCGCATGTCTTTATTGTGTCGTCACGTGGCGCCGCGCCACATGTGGAGGCGGGGGCACTGGTACCACGGCGTGCCAATCCTGGGGAGTTTTATACGACACAGCTGGTGGTTGCCCAGGGGCTGTCACTGGTCTGCGCCTCCCCGCCGAGCGCTTCGTGCCACTCTCGCCTCGGCTGTTGTCCAAACCACGCCGGACAACAGGAGCACTGTGACCATGTTCCCAGCAAGCAAACCCAGGAGTTTAGAGTCCTCTAGTGTCTGAACTTAAGGACCCTTGTTGGATTAAGTGGCAGACCAGTAGACAGATTTACTCAAGATGGTTTAATCGCCGGCAGCATGATTAACAAAGTTCCAAAGGTATATGTTAAGGGTTCACCGGCTCACAAATGAAACGTCAATGTAATACTGCAACATTCATACTAATTCTTTTTCTTGCGATGCTGAAATATGTCAGCCAGTTGACCTTGCTGCACTTGTAGCCATCAAGCACTAGTAGGGTTTTGTTTCTCCGCACAAGGCCTCAACTCAAGCTCTGCCTTTCTTGAGTTTATCTGCTAGGTGTTTCTCCTTGTTTCGATTGCATCTCCTTGCTCATTCTCGAGTCGCCCTACGACATTACTGTGATGGTCTGCCTTTTCCTCGGCCGAACCTTGGCGATCTAAAAATCTGAGGGTTTTGTCCCCGATCCATATTGGGTACCAAAAAGGCAGATAATGTTGAGTATTATTTTGTTCAAGGCGCAGTTTCTGATTTGTTTTCAATGAATTTTTTCTCTATTGATTGTCCCTTCTGTAGGCGACTTATTGCCGTTTTGCCGGAGGATGCCCCCCGCCCCCCCTTTCCAGCACATTATGGAACAGTCTCTCTGAATCTCTGAAGTGAGGCACTTTATGTCTGCAGCCCTTGATATTTTACGCCTCCAGCAGGGCGAATAATTAAAAAAATAAAAATGCGCTGTTTTCCGCAGCAGCTGGGTTAATCAGTCCGTTAATGTAGCGGCTGCTTTTAAATCGCTCCGGTGTTTCGTCTTGCGTTTTCTTGCAGCGCTTGTCTGTATTAGGCTGCTGAGCCATGGGATTAGCAAGCGCCTCACCTACTCATTTAAAGTAGGCGAGCCATGTGACTGGCTCTTTGAATAAAGCTTTCTGTCCCTGTTTGACTTTCTCTTTTGCATCTGTCAGCTGTGCACAGGGAGAGATGACAGTCAGCTGTTGTGTCGTCGACCTTGACTTCTGTTCCTTGCAAGTTTCAGCCATGCTGCTGCAGCAAAGATTTCTGAGGCGGGATTTAATTTGGACTTTAATAAAGCATGACGATCGTTTTGGCGTGAAGAGAGCTGGAATGGTGCCTCTTCCCTGGAAAGTGTCAAAGGCTGGGGGGGGGGGGGCAGGGGTTACACTCACCGATCTGAAGGCCAGGGTAGGAACGCTGGGCATTGTGTAGCTCTGGTTGTAATATGACGCTGAAAGCCATTAATGTGAATGCAGCACAGATCTGGTGCAGTTAATTTTCTAAATGTCCACCTTAGTGGATATTTATCTTATTTTTGATGTGCTTTGCAGTACATTTTCATTTTTCATTAGTAGGTTGCAGTAGTATTGACAGGCAATTTATGTTTTTGTTTCTTTTACCTCCACTGCACCGGAAACTGTAGTTGTTTTGTTTTTTTTTTTGTGTGTGTACCGTTACACCCCTATTGGTAGTTAAAAGCTATTAATATTTATTAATTAAATTTGGCCTATTTGAGATTTCAGCAGTTCCAGTTTCAGAATTGGAGTGTTAACCATCAGGATACAATGGTAATTTTTTGCCACTTATTACTAATAGAGCGATGCATTGCCTCATAGGCTAGTTGGCAGTGCCCAGCCCCCTACTTTAGAATATCAGTAATTGTTCTTGTAAACAACGCCCCCCCCCCCCCCATGTACTGTTAGTTGTGCTTGGCAGTTGTGTTACAGACAGATCTTCTGTGGGCTGACCTGAAGCACAAACTGGGTCACGTCTGTGTTAGTAAAGGGCACGGTGCATGCTTTCTGTTTCTGTGCTGTATGCATTTGTCAGACGGAGCTTTTTTTCCCTGCCCTTCGTTGGGTGAATTTGCCCCTCAGCTGACGGCATGAAAGTATTATGGTATGTTAGGTGCTCGCAGATGGTTATCGAAAGTGTTCTGCGTGTGATGGAAGTGTCCGGCCAGGCGATGACCGATTTGTTCTGTAAAGTGTGTGTGTGTGTGTGGCTGGTCCCTGTAGAGAAGGCACAGATGCTATGATGTCTCCCATGAATAACAGCGACCGCTTTTCATGGTGATATGTCTGTTTCTGAGCCCCTGTTTATACAAGGTGTTTCTAAAACCCCCCTCATCAGACAAGAGACCTAAACCTCCCTCATCAGACAAGAGACCCAATGCTTTAATAAAGCGATCGTTGCTGTTGGTCTTTATCTATCCTCCTCGGAGCTGCATCGAATCTCATATCAGGAATGTGTCTGCAGTTCTGCCCCAAAGCCTTTGGTTCAAGTGTGGTGCATTTGTATAGCTGCTGTGTGTGACCAGATGTCCCCACAATGTTTTTTTTTTTTATTTTTTGGGTGTTGTGGGGACCATTTTTAGGTCCCCACAAAGATCAGTGACTGCGATCAAAGGACTTCAAATATGAAAAGTATTTATAGTTTGGTTACTTATGGTCAAGGTTAGGGCTGGGTAGGGGTTATTGTAAGGTAACTTGAACCTGTAATGTGAGCACGGTCTGCTTCTCCTCTGCGCCTCACGGTGGGTCTTCAGGGTGGTGCAGTGGTATATATTCCAGTACCTCTGGAAGGCCGTATAGTCCAAGATGGCGACACATCATGCTGGTCGTATCACCAAGCCCCGATTAAGAGTGACCCAATTGCATGCACATTCAGCTGACCCAGATGCTTTTAGTGGTGTTTTGGGGGGAGGGGGCTCCTGCTACCCCCCCCCCCCCCCCAGGTCAGTGCAGCATCACCACTTCTCCTTATTCTGTCCTGAAAAATCCCTCTCTTCCGGGAACTGCGCTGACTGATCCATCTCAGAGCATCGGATCGCGTTATTTATACTCTCCTATCAGGGCCAGGACTGGATCCCTCGGTGCTGCTGCCCCTTCTTCAGTTGGCCCTCCCCAACCTGTGCCGCCGCAAGGGAGTCTGGGTAATTGTCATGACTCAGCCAGTAGCTGGAGATTCTTGTCTGTCACGTTCCTGCTTGGCAGCCGTTGCTGTTGTCCGTCGGTCTATCTTTTAGTCTGCATTTTCCCTAAAAAATAAACGGGACCGATTAAAAAATAAACCGATTCCCCGTTCCCCGAGGGTCATGAAGCTTGTCCCGCTTTTGGCGTCGTAATAAAAAAGTAACAGGAGAAGTGAACTGAATGGCATAATCACCTGTTTATTTCAGAAGTGCTGCTTTGAGTCATCTGTAAACATGTCTTTCCTGCAGAAACCGAGAATGTTCCCCGGTAGCTGGGTCTGCACCTGCGTTCATTTGCTTACCACCTGGGTGAAAGCGAGATCCGTCACCCTCCACCTCACCACACCAAGGACGGTGTTCGCCGAACCTTCCGAAGTCTCGGTTTCCCTGAGCGCTTTTGCGATTGGAGCGATGCTCGGAGGGGGGGGGGTGGGCTGACCCAGCATCACAGCTCCTTTGCTTGTGGTTCCTGTAAATCTGGAGCCGCTTCTGTGACATCCAGGCAACCAGAGCTGTTTTTATTTTGATTTATTTATTTTGTCCCACCCCCCCACCCAAACAATCTTGTGATGCTCTCTGACGTCCCGGCATGTGTTGTCTGACGTTTAGACCCGGCTGATGTGAACGTGTTTCTGCCGCAGTCATGCCACTCGCCTGTATAGAGGCCCTGTCTGTGTGCAAGGATGACTCTGGACAATTAGATTATTTAGTTATTCCTGCTAGTCTGAGCTCCCCCCCCTACAGGGTTGTGGTAGCCAGGAGGCAGATGGGAGCTTCATTGTGGCACAAAGCTACTGGTTGGCCCCCCCCCCCCCCCCCCCCCAGGGGGGCCCCC
>JAODKF010000068.1:22123829-22134621 GCA_026779585.1 Mormyrus proboscirostris
GGGGGATGAGTCTAATCGTCAGCGTCAGGTCTTTCAGATGAGACCTTCATTTGATTGATTTTATATATACATTTTTATTCAATTGCTTTAGTTTTAAATGTTGGGTCTTTGCTTATTATATAGAAGTTCCTGCTGATAATTGCGTGTCTCCTTTGAGGTTAAAAGGGCATTGTGTGTACACACACACACACACACACACACACACACACACACACACACACACACACACTGTAAATCACAGCACCTTCCCTTCTGGACAGACTCACATTTTCCGAAACAAGCTAAATGGCTCCAGTATCATCAATGCTGAATAATTCAGTGCAGCTTCTCTGCTTACGTGGGAACGGAAACTGTCACCACGCCGACTCCCAGCCAGCGACGGACACCTTCGTAGTTCCATGACGGAACGTAGATTGACCTTTTTTATTATAAATTATACTAAAAAAACTCAATCGGGGGATTGTGGGTAATTTAAAGAATACCACTTTATGAAACCCTTTTGCTTGTTGTAGGGTGCGTTTGAACGTGATGTATGTGCTGGCGGCTGAACAGACCAGCCAACTTGCACTGCAGATGGGATTGAGGAAAGGTCATAGTGTGTTCTAGCGGATTACTGCCCTTTGTGTGGCCACTGCAGAATTATTTATGCCAGTTACAGATGTCCTGAACAGTTTTCTGTGTCGCAAAATAGAACACAAAAGCACATTGTGTGGTTGTTTCATCACAACTTTTGCATAAAAACTAGTGTGTTCTTGTAAGGAGACTTCACGTTCTGTCCAGAGCAGGCCTCTGCTTTGTGAATAGTCTCTGCTTTGTGAATAGTCTCTGCTTTGAGAATAGTCTTCTGTGGCCATGAATCGCGTCATCCCTAGTGAAAGGTGTACGGTATGGACTGAACCTTAAGTACGTCTGCCGTATTTTTAAAACCCATTGTAGAGCTAATCAGTCCTAACTGGGCAATATAACACGTGAGCAGAAACGAGGTGGAAGTGATCTTTAACAGATCGTAAGTAGGGTCTTGTGACCTCGTACCCTTCTATAATCTCTTTGAAGATATTTGACACGGCGGTCAATTTGTCTCCTGGTTAATTATCCTGGTATCTCCGTCTCTCTCTTCACGAATGGACCTGTCCATCACGTCTGATCCAGAACCTGCATGTTTCCATCTTCTTGTTCTGATCGGTACCCATTCCAGTTTTCCCGTGTATTGCATCTGTATCTTCTCCACCTTCCTTTGGATTTGGTTCCGTGATCCTGCACGCAAACCTTGGGCAGGCATCACCAAACGAGCATTAATGTTCTGTAAGCCGTCCAGAGCAGCTCACCGTGCTCTAACGCTCCAGTGCATTCGAAAGACCACCCGTTCACTCTTGATGAGTGTTTATTTGCTCGAAAATGAGTTTCTCCAATGACCCAGATGGCTGTGTTTGGTCAGTCTCTCTTTGAACATATGTTACCCACATGGGGTGGCGATTCACCCAGTTGGAATGACAAAAAAAGGGAAATCGGCGGCAAATCGGCGACTCGCAGTTTGGCCTCTTGCTCTGCGATGTTCCTCTCTATGTTGCAAAGTGAGACCCTGACAGTGATGAATTGCACAGCTTGCTAGACCTAGATGGTGTTTGCATTAGCTGAAGGATACATTTAGTCCCCATCTACTGGCCATATTCTGGGATGGGACAAAAAAAAGAGCGACACCAATAGATTTAGACTCATTGGTCAACCTGGTGCTGATGCTTATGGACCATTTCTGGAGCACAGTTTTCCTTCATAGTACGATGGCTGCAGTATGGGGCTCTGCAGATAGACCAGAACAGAAGAAATGAAGGACCGGGTTGGGAAGCACCAATCTAGTGGGAGAGATGGATAAAGGGAGATATTTTACACAACTAATTTACACAACATGATTGTGCTCATATACTGGCTCGATGAAGGGTGTTACCAGTTTAGTGCATCTTTTTTTCTATTTTATGCTTCTGGAATGATTGCATGGTCTGGAATGATTCAGTGACCTGTGTCACATTTTCTTTGTCAAGTCTTTCAAGGACAACCATGTTTTTTCCAAATATATCATCTGAGTATATGCCGTACTGCTACGAAGTCTGGGCAGTCAAAGAAAATGTTTAAGGCTGTTTATTCTGGGGAAGTGTATATTTGCTTAGGAGGGGAAAAAAAACACAGTTTAACATTAGAATTTAAGCTATTTGACAGCAACACAATAAAAACTATTAAGAACTTTTTGCGTTCTCCAAAAGGTTACTGATATTTTGCAGGCTGGCTAGATGAACACCACTTCAGGTCCCAAAGCTCTCCTCAGGGGCACCTCAGACATTCCATGTTTGCCAAAGTTCACAACCAGCTCACTTTATTGATTAATTACTT
Source organism: Mormyrus proboscirostris (assembly GCA_026779585.1). Taxonomy (NCBI): domain Eukaryota; kingdom Metazoa; phylum Chordata; class Actinopteri; order Osteoglossiformes; family Mormyridae; genus Mormyrus; species Mormyrus proboscirostris. Next base: position 22,126,212 of record JAODKF010000068.1, read on the forward strand.
AGTTTAATGAGTCAATAAGGTACTGATTAGCCACATAGGTTATGGTAGTGGTTGAATCAACAAATACATGGACGTATTGGATGGTTTTCGCTAATACTGGAGTGACTTTAGGAGAGGTTTTGAAAAGGCCAAACTGAAACAATTTGACTGATGTAATATGATAGTTGTACACCAACATGAAGATCACTTGAGTGGCATTTTCTGTAGCTGCCTTAGACATTTGCACAGTGCTGTACATTAATCGCCGAGTCTCTCCGGGCCCCCAGCTCTGCATGCCGAAGGGCCTGTCGTTCCGGACACAGCTGGACGGCCGCGAGCCTCGCTTCCACTCTTTCATCATCACCCGCGAGGACGGCTCCCGCACCTACGGCTTCGTCTACACCTTCTACGAGGAGGTGACCAGCCCGCAGATCTGCGCGGCCATGCAGACGCTCTACCAGATGCACCACGCAGAGCACACCACCAGCGCCACGCCGACGGCCTCCTCCGCCTCGTCCTCCTCGTCCTCATCCTCCAGCATGGATTCGCTGGCCAGCAGTCTGGACGAGACGGACGGCTCCAGCCCCGGGAAGGGGACGCCGGTGGCGGGGGCGGCGTCGACGCCGTGCGAGGGCTGCTCGGGGGCGTATGACGCGTCGCGCGACACGCTGTACGTCTCCAAGGCCCTCTGCCTCATCACGCCCATGCCTTTCATGAACGCCTGCCGCCGCTTCCTGCAGCAGCTGCACCGCGCCGTCACCGCCACCCAGCCACCCCCCCTGCCACTGGAGAGCTACATCCACAACGTGCTCTACGAGGTGCCACTGCCCCCCCCCGGCCGCTCCCTCAAGTTCCATGGCGTCTACGAACCCATCCTGTGCCAGCGGCCTGGACCCGGCGAGCTACCCCTGGCCGACTTCCCTCTGGGGGAGGCGTTCCAGCTGCTGGGGGTGGAGAACCTGGTGCAGTTGTTCACCTGCGTGTTACTGGAGATGCAGATCCTGCTCTACTCTGAAGGTAGGGAGCGGTCGTCATGGTGACAGCTGTACAGTTTTCTGTAACTGGAGCAAAAGTCATCAAATGTTGTTATATTTTAATATTATAGAAAGAACGTATTTTGAAATAAAATAAGAAAGTAGGCTTGGGTGGCATTACAGTAATACTATATACCATGGTATTTTGGATAATTTTGGCCTGAAAAATCAGGTTCCAGCCAAGTCTAGTGGAAACTTTGCATTTTGAAATCATAAAATATTAAAGTATTGATATGTACAATTTCGCAATCGTGTGTGTGTGTGTGTGTGTGTGTGTGTGTGTGTGTGTGTGTAGGCATGTATATATTACATTGCAGGGACCAAATGTCCCCACAATGTGATGAAAACCTGTTATTCCGGTGTTGGGGGTTCCGTGTGTGTGTATTGATACAGATAAATGAAGCTTCTGAGTTTAACCATTCCGCCCCTGTAAGAGAGCATTTCCTGTTCGGCAGCTTTGTCTGTCCTGATTGGTCCTTACGAGTCCAGGAAGGGGTGATTTTAATGCGCTTCAGAGGCGTCGGAACAGCAGGTGGTACGTTGTGTTAAACCTCGCTGTGGTGGCATCACGTCATATACAGCGAGAGGCACATTTCTGTCTGACCAAGGGCCCCGGGGCCCGGCCCCTAAGGAAACGGCAGCTTCAGCACTCGTTTTCAAAGAGAGATCAGATCACCGGCTTAGTTAAAAGCCACACTGCATTTTCAGGGCTTGTCTGGCCTCAGTCAGCTGCCTGGCTGCTGTCACGTGTCGTCACCTGCATTGGTGTCCTTGTAGAATGTCTTCAGTGTAACGGGATTAGAGCGACTCTGTATGAGCTGCCATGGTAAAGTGTATGAAGCCGGGTGCAGAGAGTGGGGTTCTTAGGTGACCTTGTTTTCGAACGACTCTAAGCAGCAGCAGAGAGCCAAAAGAATCGTATCGATTGAAGGGAGATGGATCAGCTCAGTGAGATGGAAGATTGAAGCCCTTGATTTACAGGATTTCTCCATCCCAGACCCACACTTTTCAGGGACACCGTCACAGAGAGTCATTGTTTATGATAAATCAGGGTCCGCAGGAATCCACAACCAGCTATAGTTTCCCCGTTTTCTACCCTGTTTCTTAAACTTTCTAATTCACTGCACGTTTTCTACTTTTCATTAGCTGAGCATTTTGTAATTGGTTCATTAGGAATGTGCCATTAATCACTTTACTGGCTGGGACTCCTGGTGTGTTAAGAGGCTTGGAGACATCTGGGCTTCGTTTTGGACGTAGCCTCGTCTACATCTCCCTTACCCCCAGGTACTCAATATGGCCTTTTCCTCAAAAAAAATGAAGTCATTTCTCATTATTAACTTGATCTCTTGCCGGTGCGTGAGATCTGCAACTGGATCCATGTGAGGTATAGCTGTTTAGCGGCAAATTAGAGACTAGAACTCAAAATGTGTTTGTGCGCAGCATCTAATATTGAGTATTTGCTGGTCATTTTGCCATTTAGCAGCCCGTGGTATTAACGCTCACCTCTGCCGTTTTCCTGCTAACCTGGCAAATGTCTTTATTTAAAGGGTATGAAAGTACGTCCAGAGGATCGATGAGTCCTGATTGGTTTGTAAAGTTGCCTGGTGAGGTGCTGTAGAGCTTCGTATCTTTTGAGTTTGCAGAAGAACATGAAACGTCATTAAAATGGAAAAATACCCAATGAAGGGACTTGGATGGAAACTCCTGTTCCTTCAGGGCCAAAGGCTTCTGCTTCAGATTTTCTTTTCTGGCATCATTGTTTATGAGGAAGAGAAGGACTAGTCTTGTGAATTACAAGTAACTTCCGGGAGAAGCTGTGTGTTATGAATATGGAAAGTGATGCTTTTTATGCTTTTATCACTTTTTGTGGCTTTTGTTTATTTGATTTATTTACTTGCAGTTTTTGATCAGACTCGTCCTCTGGGCCTAAACTTGGTTGACCTAAAAATTAAGTCTCTTTATATTTAGATTAAGAAAATGATGTGTTCAGCATAATTGAGGCTTCAGGTCTGGTGAGGATCTTTAATATAATCACTGTATTTCTTAGCGAAAAACCTAGTAACATTAAGTGATAATCCTATTATTTTAAATACTTATAGAATACAAGTTTCCATCAGAGATAATAATGGTTTGCTGATGTACATACAATTCCTTCCTCCATTGTGTAAAAAAAAAATAAAAAATTGAGTAAACACCGATCACCTCTCAGTGCTGTGGCATGGACCATTTTCTGGGTTAAAGATTTATGGGTCGGCATGGGTCCAAGCAGCCGTAACAGCCTGGAGGATTTTGTGTGGAAGTCAAATTTATTGCTAGATAAAGAACAGAGTTGAAATGGTTGTTCCCTGTTGTGTTTACTGTGGCAGTCTCTCGGGCTCTGTCTGTATATAAATGATATATGTCCCTCTGCCTGCAGATTACCAGCGCCTGATGACCGTCGCAGAGGGCATCACCATCCTGCTCTTCCCCTTCCAGTGGCAGCACGTCTATGTGCCCATCCTGCCCGCCTCCCTGCGGCATTTCCTGGACGCGCCGGTGCCCTACCTGATGGGCCTGCAGTCCAGAGAAGGGATGGACCGCTCCAAGCTGGAGCTGCCTCAGGAGGTGAGTAGCCCGAAGTCTCATATACGCCCCCATTCTGCCAGTCAGTGTGTTCAGGGTGAGACTTGGAACCATACAGACCTATAGGGTGATGTCAATTTTTTTTTATACCATCACACTGTCCAGGCATTATACAGTGGTACACGGTGATTTCATGGTATTTTCGACAGCGTTTCCGGTATTTTGAAATATGGGTGAGTAAAAATCGCCAAGTGGAATAAATTTTGCTGAACGTCGGGGGGGGGGGGAGGGGGTGGATTCATGATTTCAATACCTAAACCCGTACGTAATTGTACGAGCTCTGCAATTATTCCCCATAGTGAGGCAGTGCATTAAAGCTGTCCGTCAGCACAGTAGGGTTGCCTGTGGTCGACCAGATTGTCCCCCCCCCCCAGTATGTCCAGTATCTGTTTTCCTGTATTTTTTTTCTTCTCTGGAACACAAAACGCAATCGGATCCATCTCGCGATGGAAAGTTACCATCAGAGTCAGGCGTCCCGGTGATAGCACTCTAACGAGCGGCAGCATTCTGGTGAGCGTTCTCGCTCCCCACCCCCAGGAGGGGTGTTAATCTCCCCTCCCCTGCATGAATTTTAATTATCCGTCCGGCCTGCAATCTGGGCAAGCCGAGTCTCTTCCGCTCTCCCAAATCCAATTTTCTCTCCTGCTCTTCATATCTGTTCCTCCCCCCCCGGTCCCTCCCCGAAGATTGCTGCATAACGAATTATTTCTTTGGAATATTTCTTTGAAGTTCCGGTGCCCCAGAATGTAATCGACATAAAGGATCTTTAGGCAGAGCAGATCTGAAAACGCTGCACTTTTTACAAAGGGAATAAATAATGAATGAAGATCAGGAATAAGAATCTATACTTATTTTTATCCAATAAAGGCCTTTGAACTGAGATTAAACTTGTCCTTCCGCTCAGTCGTGTCCAGACTTTCACTCCGCTAAGGACTATATCAATCGCTGTTAATTTCAGGTGTGATTTTTCGTATCGTCATAAGCAGCCTAATGCGCTTTGAATGTACACTTTTTTTTACCCTTGAACCACGGCCAACCATCGCAAGCGAAGATGACTCTTGACTCAATCAGTGTCGCTTTCCCGTAAACGAACACGAAAACATGCTCTATGATTCTGAGCGGATCTGCACGATGACAGCTTCCAAAAGGTTGTTCTTGCTGGATATGGAAGTCTGAGATGTCATTGTCATCTCAAGCCTCAGTTCTCCGTTTTAGGTGGTGGTGGGGGGGGGGGGTTTACCAAAATAAATAATAATCTACAGTAAAGGTATAAAAGCTCACAGGGATGCCTGTCCCTCGTCACCAGAGGGAGAGAGACTGAGAGATCTGCAGCATTAGAATCGGTCAGCGATTCGCCCGTCTGCATTCTCCTCTGGGGGGCACCCACACTCTCCTATTGGTCACCTTCTTGAGTCTGCCATCCATCAGCCACCCCCACCCCCATCACATGGTCCACCGGCTCCTGCCCTGAGGGTGGCTGTGTGGATCAGCCCTGTGTTGACGCACCTCTGACTAGAAATCCACTGTAGGATATTTTTCTTACTGAGGTTATATATCACTCTAAATTAAATATTTTTCCATTTCTGTTCCATAATACGCAGCACTTGTAAATGATTTGGGATGTTAAATTGAGGTTAGAGCTGGGATCCCCGAGGAATCGCCGGAAAATGGTCATCAGTCATCGTCGGACACCACAGCTTTTCTTTGTGCCGCTGGTGTCGCTGGATTAAGACCCAGAAGCCAGTGTCCCCCTGGCAGGACAAAGCCGCTTTCTTTACTTTTAAGTACGAGAGCCCAGGCCTCACAGACAGATGATGGGATCAGGTGTCTGGAGGCCTGCTTTCACAGATGTGGCATCTGTGGCCTGCCTTCCCCCAGCCTTTCTAGCTGTACGCTCGCTGGCCTGTGGCTCCCGAGATACGCACATCAAACGGTGCTTTCTTCACGCCGGTATCAGTGCCAGCGATTCGGCTCTCGGCTGCCCGTGTGGTGCGGAGCGATATCGGCACTGTGGCACGCCAGGGAAGACTAGGATAAGATTATACTGAGATTTAGAAATTCGGTGTGGCGCAATCTGCTGTTCTGTCATGGAGGTGCGCCGTAGCGCGGTTTCGCGACTGGCGGGACACAACTCAAAAATGGGTTACAGGAGAATTTTTCATCAAATCTCAAATTGTGGGTTTAGAAAAAAAATCTTAAATACAACCAACTTTAAAAATATCTTTTTTAATATTATTGTTATTTTATTTTTTTTATTAGTGCACGAAGGATTACTGCAGTGTTCTGTTTACTTTTCTGCACTGATTTTCGTAAAATAAATTTGGTTAAAAATTTGAAGAATCTGGGACTTAATGGGCAAGGAAATTTTGTTATTTGTGAGAGAATAATAGACATGCAGTTTGAGAGATCGGTCCTGCTCATGGTCCCTTGTAGAGTTTCACTGGAAGGCTTGATCTTCTCCACAGGCCAACCTCTGTTTCGTGGACATCGATAACCACTGCATCGAGCTGCCGGAGGATTTCCCCCAGTTTCCCAGTAAGGTGCATTTAATCCAGGAACTGAATGAGGTGCTACTGCACTTTGGCCTGTCGCCTGAAGGGGGCGACCCTCTCAGCCCCACCCGCGGCCAGCTGAAGAGCCGAGCGCTGCGTGACCTGGTGGACGACCGGCGGAACGGAAACCTCGGCGGCGAGGCGCTGGCGGTGCTGGAGCGGCTGCAGGACTTGGCCACGCGCACGGGCGTGACTACGGGCCCTGTGAGGCCCTTAGAGCGGGCGGGCGAGGCAGAGGGCGAGCCGTGGACCCGCGTCACCGGCCAGGAGGAGGAGCTGCTGGAAGCCCAGCTGACTGTGCAGCTGAGGGAGGTGTTTGCCAACCGCTTCGCCAACATGTTTGCCGATTACGAGGCCTTCGTCATTCAGAGCGCCAACGACCTGGAGTCCTGGCTGACCAACCGCGAGCAAATGCATAACTTTGACAAGGTGAGGCCACCCTCGCCCTTCCAACCGCCCAATCACACGCCAGCTCCACTCAGTCAGGGCCCCCAAGTTTGCACTCGGTAAAAACAAGTTAAAAATGCAGCTTAACTGTGCTGAAGAGTAACAATTTAATCCAGAAAGAAACCCTTGTGCCTTTAAGCGTCCTGATGTGGGTAATGAGTTTATTGGGGTTTAACAAGAAAAATACGAAGGCAAAATAAGAGGTGGAGAGGCTCATGGGATACCTGTCGCTACTGCACAGACATCTGTCTGCCTGCCAGATGAACAAAGGTATTATGCAAATGCAGCCGCTCTTATCGATATCTTGCTAATGGTCTGGCCCCCGAAATGGCTTCGGACAAGATTAATATTCTAAGATAATTATGAGTCTCTGGGCTATCGTCTCTAATTAAATTGCCCCCCTCCCCGGCGCCCCCCGGTGATGGACAGTCTACATAGGACGGGGGCTGTCTAATCCCCCCCCCCCCCCCGGGGCCGCCGTAACGGGTCTCCTTGCCCATTTTCTCTTTGGCGCTGATTTGAACTCCAGACCAGCAGCGCTCCCCCTACTTATTTAATGAAAGCGTGGGTCCGTTAAGATTAATTGCTGTAATGATGCCAATCTGTTTCTTTTCATAAAAGTGACAGTGGGAGGCCATAGCTGTGTCTCCCAGTGACGTTTTCTCATTGAATCATACCCCCTAACACCCCCCCCCGGCGTTTGCCAGGCCTCCTTCCTGTCCGACCAGCCGGAGCCGCATCTGCCTTTCCTGTCGCGCTTCATCGAAACCCAGATGTTCGCCAGCTTCATCGACAACAAGATCATGTCTCAGTGGGAGGAGAAAGACCCACAGCTGCGCGTGTTCGACGGGCGCATCAACAAGATGCGGATGTACGGCGTGCGGGCCCCCGGCATGCGCTCGTCCGGGTACCAGTGCTGCACCATCCTCCAGGACTCAGGTGGGGGCACTGGGCACCGGACAAGGCATCGGTCGCGGTACTAATGAAACAATAAAAGACAAAAAGCAGCCTCCCTTCCTTCATAAATCCATCCTTTGTAACTGCTTATCTGGTAACACTTTACATTAACTGAACCTTCATAATGCTTTTATATTGCATTCGTAATACATTCAGTGCGCCTTCATAAAGTATTCATTAAGTATTCATAAAACATTCATAAACATCATATATGTATACCTTAACATCCTAACATCCCTTAACAGTAGTCGTATACATGCATAACAAACATTATAGGATTGTAATGTTTGTTTTTATATAATCATATAATGTTTGTTATTGATGTATATTTAAGTTATACATAAAGGTTACATAAGGTATACTTACGTGCTGCTTTTGAATGTTCTATGAATGCATTATGAACGCATTATGAAGGTGCATTTAATGTAAAGTGTTACCATCTATGTTTTTAGTCAGTGATGGAAATAGTAACCGGGTGAGCATTTCTGTTACTCTGCAGTTTTTATAAGAAGAAAATGACGCAGCTAAATTGCTGATGCCTTTGTCCAGCCGGGTACCTTCAAGGCTCTACCTGCGGCAGCCTGGGGCTGTTTGAGCTCTGCTCCTGTCCCGGAGGCGCACTACAGTGCTCCCGTTTCGTGTGTGAGGAGCTGTCAACGAGGCAGACGTCCCGTGCGCGTGCTGCACGCTGGATCCGTCGTTATAGAAATGTCAGTCTGTCCGGCGTGTGATTGATGACCGCCTCGGAATAGCCTTCGAATTGCATAGAGCCGTCGGAGGGCTTTTATTTGGATACCATCTGTAGCAGCTATATATATA
>JAODKF010000068.1:22155249-22172966 GCA_026779585.1 Mormyrus proboscirostris
CAGCCCAACTGCAAAAACATATAGAAAATGAATGGTTCTTGAGTATGAATCTTATTAAACTGTTACATGGTGCAGAACATGCTTGTCTAACGTGATGTAAATGCATTGTCTTCAGATTGCAACCAACCTGCTGCTTGTCATTAGGTGTGGTGATGTTATTAGTGTCACTCCTGTTCCCCAGACAGTACCAGCATGTGTTTATGCTGTGAGATCCTTGCTCTGGAAATAGGCAGCTTGTAATAATGTAGTGCGTCTTGCTCTATTCCAGGTGGTTGATGCCAGAGGTGGGCCGAGCCTAAAGACTTCAGTGAGGCCGAAGAAGATAAAGCCGTTGTCGCGGAGAGTAAGACCAAGTCAGATCAACAAAGTCCAGAAGGAGCTCAAACGGCTGTGTAAGCCCTCGCTTCCTAAGCTTGATTGATTTTTGGTTCTGGAATTTCGCCTAGACCGTCGCTAGCTGAACACGATTAGACATGTTGAATGTGATCAGTGGTGGTTTGTTTTTCTTTGAAAATGAAAGGCCAATTCTCGCTGGGTTGGTCTCTTGCTTCACAGTAAGGATAGAACAACTTTGGATGTCATCTGATGACTCCTCCATGTGGCTGGTGAGGATTATTTTCTTGACAACATTCCTTCTCTGATTAAAGGGTCTGACCTTCTCCTGTGTTTATTTTAGACTCTGATGCCCACAGTACCACATCCAGCGCCTCTCCGGCTCAGTCTCCCAGCTACAGCAACCAGTCTGATGAGGGATCGGACTCCGAGCTTGCCTCTGGCTCTTCCCGTTCCCCTGTCTTCTCCTTCCTTGACCTCACTTATTGGAAAAGGTAAGGCTTTGCTTGTATGGGCGTTCTATTTTTATCATAGTTAAAATTCATATTTCATTTGGCCATCATCTCCATCGACTAGTACTTATCCAAACAAGGGAATATTTCCACAATGCCTACAGTCTTTGTATATAAAGGCTTCAATAAGTGTTGCTGTTTTCTTGCAAGTTGGAGCTCCATCTGGTGGTGGGGTTTTCTGTTGTAAACATGCACTGCCTCCGTTTCTGGTCTGGTAGGGTCATCACTAACTCGCACACAGTTAAACTTGTACTGGAATTACCCTTATGGCTTCCATGTTCAATTCCATGTTAATTCTTTGTCATGGATTTCAGATGAAAATCAGAAGGGTATTTCCTGGGGATGACACAGTGGCATTGGCTCACGTTGCCTCTAGTTGCTGTCCCTACATTGGCCATGGTGTGTGAATGCATGTATATATGGCCTGTGGTAGACTGGCATCTCATCCAGGGTGTACTACTGCCTCGTGCCTTTTGCTGCCTGGGATAGACTCCTAGCAGCCCTGACCCAGCATATGCAGTTGAATTTTTTGGTGGCTTCCATATCTGTGCTTTGAGATCTGTCTTTTGAGTTGTAGACCATGTAACCCATAGTATATGTAGCCGGCGACGTTTCGTGAAATTCAACGTCTGAGGTTGGCTTGTTTTCATAATCGATTGTAGAATGCCATTGAGCCAAGCTGTCTCGGGTCTCTTATTAGTTCATATTGTAGGGGTGCTCACTTGTGCGTTCAACCGTTCACAGGCAGAAGGTGTGCTGTGGAATTATCTACAAAGGCCGCTTTGGGGAAGTCCTGATAGACCCTCATCTCTTCAAGCCCTGTTGCCGTAAGAAGCAGCAGCAGCAACAGCAGCAGCAGCAGCAAGAGGAAGATGATGAGACCCAGGAGAGCCAAGAGGGCAGGGAAAGCATGCAGCCACAGAGCCTGCTGTCACCCCCTCAGGCTAAAGAGGAAGAGGAGGAAGAACATATAGAGGAGGACGAAGAGTGGTGACATCATTTCTTCCCCTCCACCGATCAGAAGTTGCCTTTAATTGCCTTCATTTCAGGAGAACTTTTTTTGGTTTTTATTTGATTGGTTGTACTTTGTGTATTTGATATAATGAGCCACGCAGACTTTTCTAATTTTCTCTCTTAATGGTATCTTTCCCCTCCTATCTTTTAACAAGAAATGCTTGGATTCTGCTTGGAGCGTGCTCTCTGCTCCCTCCTTTGGACGTCTGGACGCAGCAGGCGAAAGACTTAGAATGAGTCGCACACTCGTGTTTCTTGCTTCTAGACCAGAGCCATAACTGAAGCTGGCCCTTGCTCCTGTCGTTTGCCTTGCCCAAAGACCTGCTTTGTATATACGTCTATATCCACTATGTGGGTGTGGGCATCTACTGAAAACAAACCTAGTTAGACACTCGAACACCAGCCTTAAATTCTTAGTCGTCGGTTGTTTTATCAATGTATTATACTTTCTTTATTCAAGATGGTTGTTACGGGACCAATTCATAGTCACAATCGGAAACTGACACCTTTTTAAGAAGTATTGGTTAACCTGCATGACATAAGCGATAGATTTTCCAAAGTATATCTTTGTAAATTGCATGATATAAGCCATTGCATGGCCTTTGGTGGTAGGGATTTAGTGCCTTTTTGGGCCTTATGGTAAAAAAAAGCTATAAGCATTTTTAATAAAATGAAATTTAAGTATAGAAAAAATTAAGGAAGACTTTCCGCAATGTACTTCTCAAAGGGTTCTCTTAAGTTTGCACACTCCCCAATGTTGACATTTAAAAATGGATATACTCTGCACCATAGTGTACTGTATGCCTCTAGTGGCTGTGTGCTGTGTCACATTCATGCTTTTGTGTATTTACATAGCTAGCGCTTTAAGGGCACTGTATGCTACCATCCTGATACACTTGGGCCAAAATGAGACCCTGTCTGCCTGCAACACTTTTGCAGTGGTTAATTTAACTCTATTTCCTAAGTAACTAGCACTTTTTTTTTTTTTTTTTTTTGGATAGTGGTCCAGAAAGTAATAGTGAATAATAAACGATGGCGGTGACCAAGTTTCAGGATCCATGAGGGGCCTTGTGCAAGGCGTTTGAATAATAATAAAAAAAAAAAAAAAAATCCATCAACAAGAGTACCTGGTTGTAAACATGTTCTTTAAGACAATAATGCTGTATATTGTAAGAAAATAAAATATCTACCCCCATAATTAAATTGTTACACCTAGAAAAGATGGAGTTGCCTCAAAGGTTAAATACATAATAGGGATTTGACTGATTGGAGATATTTTTATGACTGACCCTGTTGCTTTAAACGGGCATGAAAACTCTTAAACATCGAGAGACATAATATACTCGGTTTTTTGTTTTTTTTTTTTTTTTGCATATTCACCCGTGAGCAGCTTCGCGTTACGCTCACTGAGCAGAAGGTGGTGCTGCTGAGTCGTCAGGTTTTTTTCCCCCCAGCATCTGTGTGTTCTTAAGTTTGGCCGTGCAACCTCATAAATAGCATTTCAGACTCAATGGTTGTTATACATCAATGAATTATTAAGTGGTTTCTTCATCAATGTATGTCACCACTGAGATTAAATACCAGTTAATATGTGGTCCGGTTCATATTTTCTCATGATATCCTATTAGTGGATGTGTTTATTGGCAGCTATATGTTAAAATTTCCCATAAACGTTAAGTGCAGTTGACAACTTGGTATTTAAGCTTTATTGTAAGAATGCTGCAGACCGATTGACTTGTCACCAATGTATTTGTAGGAATCTCATGCATGGACACTAAAATGGTACTTTTTGTGTGTGTGATTTTTCTCCCTGTCATATACCTGGGAGGGTTTATGTACATATTTATTCTTGGGGAAATCCTGTATCGGTTGACTTTCCTTCCTGTTATTTATTTATATTTATTGGTACCACTTTGTTTTACTTTACTGGGTGTTGCTTTTTGTCTTTTTTTACATGTACTTTTCACATCTTATGTGGGGTTGATGAATCGACACAATGCATGTTGTTAAATCGTGGTAATTTCTGTAGTATTAGTTTAAGGATTTTGCTTGTGTTGGACCTTAATATGTCTCTGTTGATGTTTATTTTTCAAGTAGCAAGGGTGAAACAAACCATATTTAGAAGTGTTGTTATGTTTGCTCTAAGCACCTCTAGTCTAATTCCGTAATCATGTCTAAATTCTTCATTCTACCATGAACCCCATTTCAGAATTTTACATTTTAAAGTTACATATTGATGCTTTAATCACGAAATGATTTATGTACTGTATTTGTATGCAGACAAGTAATTTGGAATTTAAAAATTAGCCTTTTGCAATGATGGTATACTGATCAGAGATAAAATTATGATTATTTTTGTATTAATTTTGACTGTAAATTTCCAAAAGGAAAGTTTGACCTTTCAACTCCCACATGAAATCTTTACATAGACTAGTGTCTTAGCTGTAGTAGTACAGGCATGTTATGGTAGCTATGCACTTTGTATTGACAACATTAGAAATATATGAAGCAAGTTTTGTATTTTTATACATATTGTACGTTTTTTACTAGTTTAATAAAAGTAGTTTGTGAAAATGACTGTTTACCTCAAGGTCTTTTACAGCGCATTACGCAGGTAATGCCCACATTAGAGTTACGGATTAATCACTGCATATAAGATTTTACAATGAAGATAACATGATTCTATATGAACTTCCGAAATAGACAGCCAAATTCAAGCAACTATGTGGAACAAAGGTTTTCTGTGAAAACTGAAGATCAGAAGTTGACAATTTACGACGTTTCATTTTTTGGTTTCACTTCCGATGTCATGAACAACACAGAGAAGGTTAGAACCGCCTGCAAACAAAATACTGCTGTTGCGGTGAAGGATTTGTTCTGCAATATTAGGACACCTTGGCATCCAATCTGACGTAACATACTGCATATATAAAATCTGCTTGCTGGATTTTATAAGGGAAAACACTGTGATGGACAGGTGCGTACTTGCGCGTGCGGCCTCCGGCTCGCCGAGCAAGATGACGTCACTCTTCATCTATATGCCTAATTGCTGAAGCGCTTCAGTCTATAAAACGCTATTAAGGTGGGACATGGCCAGTCCGTGCTGAAGCTAACATCGCGCATTTAGGTTCGTGTGGCAGGAGTGGTCCTTTAACGGAGGTTTTTTTCTCCCCCCCCTCCCCTTTTCTCCAATCTGTTAAGCACCTGCACCGGGTAACATTTGGAATATGTATTTATTTTGCGCGTCTGTTTCATTGGCGTGGCGAACGACTGGTTTGTCTTAAGCTTTACTGCTGATTTGTTCTTGCAGGAGTATTCGTTTGTTTGCTGGTGTGTAAGATCTGGTTATGCCGTTCCTATATCTTAAATCATAGGCTACGGGGATGAACTTCCGCTGCAAGTTCGTATGGATGACATGCAAGTTTTCTGAAATCAGTTTTGCTCCCTCGTGGTAAATGTGTGTTTTGGGACTTTTTTAAAAAATGGTTTGCGGTGTGTATTGATCGTGTTGCCGGTTTTTGAAGTGGTTGTTTACGACGGGAGTGAAACAAGCATCATGGTGCGGTCCTGTCGCTTCTTTAGCGTCCATGCTGGTACTGGTCGTATGGGATTGTGATTTTTGTTTTATTATGCTAATGTATCATTTGTGCACTCTTAAGCGTTCAGACCTGTGAACGCTGCTTATGCTTTTTTTTACCGTCAAGCGTGCAATTTTCTAAATGTAGTTTAGTCCGCAGTTTCAGGTGGATTTGCTGCAGTACTGCTGTTTTCTCTTGATGGCTGTGTATTTAGAATTCACACGTTGGTGATTGCTCATCACTTTAACAATAATCTTTTGTGTTGGGCTGCCTTTCTTGTGTGGGTGAATGTAGACTGGTACCACATTCAGCCAAATGCTGCGTGTCATTCTTATTGGCTCTAACCCATGTATTTGGTGCCGCCCCCATCCTGACTGAGCTATATGTCAAACATTTTTTTTTTTTTTCCTGCTTTCTATCTTAGGCAAGATGGTGCACCAGTCGTCTTCCTCCATCCTCGATGTGTCTTCCCCCTCTGAATGCTCTGAGGAGGTCCCTGAGGCCCCGGGCAGCCCCAGACCAGACCCTCCCAATGCCTTGAGCGCTTTGCAGCTGGATCTGGCTGCTTCTACCACTACTTACCAAGGCTATGAGACGTATATTGAAAACAGCCTTATCTGCCTGAAGCACAAGATCCGCAATATTGAGAAAAAGAAGGTAAAGTAACTTTTGATCTCTGCAGCAATTCATAGGCCTACTTGTACAGCATTGCACACTAAGTTTGTGATGGTTTTCATGTACGTTTTCAGTTAAAACTGGAAAATTACAAGAAACGTGTAACGAACGGGGAATCCCTCAATCAGGATCAACTGGTGGGTAACTTCCAGATTAAAGCCGGGAGCTGATTGCCAAATTTAAATTCTGCAGGTTTAGCCGAAATGCACTGCTATCTTGAATTTGTGCCGATCGCGCGCGCTCTCTGCTTTCCAGGATGCTGTGGAGACGTATGAAGAAGTTATCCATAATCTGAAGTTTGCCAAAGAACTGCAGAAGACGATCGGTGCCCTCAGCCAAGATGCAAGTGCCCGTCTTTGTAACTTTTGGGGGTAGAATTTCGTGCCGTGCATGTTCTCTGTATTCGCACCAGATTCGGAGTAAGCTGCATGTGTAAGGATGAGTTCAAAAATTGACAACTGCAATGATGTGCTCAAGTGTAGTCGCATCTAATGCATTTGAAAATGGAATGTACTGTATAATTAGCACAGGGCTATTGCATTTTTAAATGTAAAAAGCGGACTATATAATAGCTCTACAAACGGGTATTCTAAACTTGTACGGTGCTCCCCCTCCCCCAATGAATTCTGTCTGAAGCCTAAATTATACCAAAAGAGCACTGCATGTGTCTTGTGCTGAGTAAGGGTAGTATTTGTACAACCCTAGGCTCTGTTTGAATGAAAGGATGCTGATCTGCTGAATCGCATGACTGTACATCTTACCCAGTCCAGTAATCAGTGTAGCCACACATGCATCAGTACTAGGCTAAGAATTTAATTTCCAGCTTTCCATTGAATGACTGCAGGTTTTCAGTCGAAGGAAATCCTTCCTAAAGTGGCTCATTTCACATTTTAAACTACAAGTGCTACATCCCTTGATTGATCCATATAAATTGTCCCTATGAAATCCTTATTGATGTTTCCCAATCTGGGCCCTGGGGACCTACAGACAGTCTGTTTTTGCTCCTTCCTGGGGGTTGTCTCCTAGGGAGCTGGGAGGGAGCAAAAATGGTGGATCCCCGAGAACCGGGTTGGGGGAAACGCTGCAATATTAGAATCCAGCCTAGGTGTCGATCACGTGTCGCTGCAGCTGCTGAAGGCCCAGAAGAAGGCGGTAAGGCAAGAGCAGACGATTCAGATGGAGGCAGAGAAGCAGCGGCTGTGCACCGTGCTGCAGGTTCACTACATCCTCCAGAACCTCCAGAAGGAGCACACGAGGAAAGACTTCCGCAGCGGTCTGAACGGGGCCCCCTTCCTGTCTGCACGCGAGCTGGAGCACTTGCTAGAACTGTCCACCTTGCTAGGCTGCCGCCGGGATGAGAGCATGAGGTAAGGCTCTTCTTGGGGAGTGGGTGAAGTTCTGTTGAGCGATTTAGCCAGTTGTGATCCGTACCATCGTGCAAGCAGCCGCTTCCGTGTGGGAGTTCCATTTCGCTCGTGTTCTGTCGTTCAGTCGGTGTGTAGGTATCGTCGGTTTATATTTGAGGGTTCTCTGGCTTGCAAGGAATTGTCCTGAACTGACTGTTCAGAGCCTCGTGGGCCTGCTTCTGTTCCAGTCTGCAAGACCAAATGGAGCGGGTGTCCATTGTTTACTGGGATTTGCTGGAAGGAGCAGAGAAGCCAGTTGCTGGAACTACCTGTAAGCACAGCGTGTTGCAGTCTATTTTGAATAGATTGCTAATTATATTTTTTTTTTTTTTTTTTTTTTTTTTTTTTTTTTTTTTGGTCCAGGAATTTTAGGTTTCACCTGAATGACCCATTTTGTAAAGCAGTTGTGGTCTGTGCCTTGGTGTCAAAAAACCGTTTTGATGTCATTTTGGTTTCTTAGGTGACTTGGGTTTTCCTGGCTTACAGTTCCGTTCTGCTTCCCTCGTAGACAAGCACCTGAAAGAACATCTAGCGAGACTGATGGACTGTGACTATTTTGATCACATCCCAGTTCCACACAGTGCGAATCTGGAAGAGGACTCTCTAGAGGGTAAAAATATGAAGATGACCATAAAGCCGCAAAGAATCATGTCAGGTATTCCGTCAGATGAAAATCTGTATGTGGACAATGATGCCGTTTTGATTCCCTCTAAATATTGACTCCTGTGGCTTTGTAGATCTGTCGACGCTGATGGCTAGAAAAGAGACTTCAACCAAAGAGGTATAACTTGTGGTAACATGCCAGCTCATCCAGATACGGCATTGATGTGTCATGGTCTGATTCTTTGTGAAATCCATAAATGTGAGGGGAAAACTTGCTGCTTGCTTCTCTACAATTTTTAGATGAACAGGTGCTACCTGACTGGAGACCTCAGTGGTCAGGTCCAGCCAAATAAACGCCCAACGCCGACCACGAGCTGGAAGGCTGATTTTCTGGCTCTAAAACAGCAGGAGCCTCCAGACTCGTGGGATATGGAGTTTGAGGATGTCCCAACACCTCAACCGGCTGCGCCCCAGAAACCCTGGAGAGGGGCGATAGGGTTTGTCCCAAAAGCACAGGCTGCCATGAACAGTTCCACCCAATCACCCAAAGAGGTGAAGCTTAATTTCTGAACCCTATTTAAGACCCATGCTGTCAGGAAAGTTCCAATTTTCACCTTTTTTTGCTTGTTACTGGGACTGTACCCTTGAGGGTCTGCCAGTTGTACCTTAACGGTAAGTAATTGGACCTTTTTTTGATGCAGAAATGTACAGAAAATGTTCCTCATAGTTCCACTGAGAGTACATCAATGGTATTTGTACCTTGTCAATTTCTGTACCTTAAATTGGACTAAACGGTACATTCACCTATAACTAGGGCACAATATATCAAACCCTTGAGGGTTCGGCCCCACCAACAAGCAGCGGTGTAAATTGGTACTTTTTTTTTTTTCCCCCTCCCTTAACATTGCACTTCCATTCTAAATTTCTCCAAATACAACTAATAGTTGCCTTTTGTTCATGCAATATTTGGTAGCTTTATTTGTCCAGTTTTTCTGGATTATTCTGAAAATATGGTGCTGGATATGCCAAACATGAAGGGTTTGAAATGGATTTACTTTATTTTTTTTCATTTGTCTGCCTTCTCTTCCGTCTGTGTCTCTTGCACAATTCTGGAAACTTCAGAGGAAAGTGAAAAAGTTGAAAGGACAGCCAGGCAAAAAATTGGTTAGTAGGCTACATCTTCTTGATCCATGATGAACAACGGAGCCTGGATGTCAAGTTGACTTTGGGTCTGTGCATTTTTAGACTGCAAAGGTGGAAATGCCAGTTGAGGTGTTCAGTTCTTCCTCCCTGCCCAGTGACCCTGTTCAAAGAGAGCAGGAACTGCAGGAACTAATGGAGCAGATCAAAGGCTCATTCAGCTTCATGCAGGTACGATGTATGACAGCGGCTTTGTAGGAGAGATTGAGTTTTTGTCCAGACAAGTTGGTGCCACTAGTGGTCACTTCTTCTGTGAAGTCATTCATACATTAAGCAATGAATTTCATCTATCAGCTTTGACCATGTGACTCGTCCTAATTTTTGTAATATGGTTTTACTAGGATTCTGTGCTGGACAGTGACGGCTCTGTGAGCAGACACTCATGGGCATCGTCGCCAGAAAGTGGACCCTCTTCGCCAATTGATCTCAGTAAGATGCTGCTTTTGCATGTACTGCTGCCAGGAGTCCAATCATTGGCCTCGCTTTCTCAATAAATGTGGTGGAAGTAACTCCTGGGTAACTGAGGCGATTCCAGACATGCCACCAAGTTTATTTTCTGTCATCCCAACAGCGGAGAGTGAAGTAGAAAGTCGAGCAAGCCGCCTTCCCAAAGTATTGCATGTAAGCGATACTACCTTTTATTTTAGTCCTGTGAGACGGCTAGACATAAGTTGGCTTATGCTGCTTTTTGGCTTTGCAGTCTACTCCTTTGCCTCCCAAGAGCCATCCAATCAATGCCAAAACAGATCTGACCAATGGGGATCAATCTCTGGATAACAATGAGCTAGACCTCACTGCAGACCAAGGAATACATGTATGACTTTTCTTTTCATAAGTGTGTGACTGGGATCTGTGTGGGTACTTTTTTTTTTTTTTGTTAGATGGCAGTTTATGGTTCTTTCTATCCTTACCAACCCTAGTCACCTGGAAGTTGTAGGACCTAGTAGTATTCTTGGGGTTCAAGTTGCAGTAACCGTAGGTTAATCCACTGATCAGGTCTCTTTGGATATCTGCATAGCTGTCTTATGCCTTGTATACATAGGACTGACTATCATCTCTGCAGGAGAACGTCTCAGACGGCTCCGTGGATGGGTTTGCATCACAGCCATTGTTTCAAAGGGAATCTACAGTGTCAATATCCCTGGCTGAGAATTCTGCAGAACAGGTGATGCAGTTGATATCTTGTTGAAACATTTGGTTTTATGAAATTAACTCTTCTTGCACATGCATAATTACCCTGGAAGTAATTACCTTGAATTTCACTGAATGAGTCCAAAATGTCTTACTGTTACGAAGCTCTACAGTCAATCTGATCTCTAAAATCGTAGTACTCTCGCGGAGTTGTCCATTGTGGCATTGTACTGCTTTTCCCAATGGAAGTTTGTATTCAGGGGAACAAACTGTAGTTTGGAGGATGGGTAAGTTCTAAGTTCCATGTAGCAGTCTGACCCTGGAAACGCAGCAGCATTTGAATGTGATGCAGATCAGTGCTCTCCTGGTCTGAGGGAATGCTGTATGCACTGGCCCTACCGTTGTGTCCAAATCGGTGTGTCCAAACACGTGATCCTTTATGCACCACCCCCATGTCGGATTGGTGCAACAGTGCAGTGTTTGGTTATTTGAAACTATTATGCTAAAAGACTAAATCTTGTTTAACGTGGCCTCCCTCCTTCTTGAAAGGTGGTTAATGATGCACCAGTGCCCCCCAGAAGCGATTCTGATCAGAAATCCAATGAAAGCGTGTTCTCTGACTCGTACAACCTGAACTACACGACTGCGAGCACGCAGACCCCACCTGACCTTGACTTTGATGATTTGGAACCTCTACAACCAGGTACTACAGTATCTGCCAAGTGCCTCCCTGTGGACCAGTCTGGCTCATCAGCAGGACCCTAGTTCTCTTAAGCCATAGTTCTTTTTCCTTTTTGGGACAGTGACCTCATACCAGTCCGAGACCCCGATCACCAATGGCTGCCAGATGCCCATGTCCCCTGGCCAGCCTGTTGGTGCCCTTTCATACCACGCCCAGCCCTATTACCCCAGAGGCTCTGTCAGAGGTATGGCACGTGGTGGCAGGTCCCTGGCTCACTCCTTCCGCTCACCTGGTGGGTATCAAAATCTTTTGGGCTTGGTTGGCACTGGGGTGTTCGTTTTGCTTTTTCTCTTGACTTGGCAGGTCTACTGGTACCAGCCTCCTTGGTAACATGGAGGCATACAGTGTTTGTCTGCATGAATCCAGACAGAAGCTCCTAGTATTCAGATTGGATGCAAGGCTATTTCAAAACCATGCATGTGATGTGCACTATAGTGTTGTGTGGATTATCCCCCCACTGAAAGATCTAATATGGCTTGTGGGGACTCTGCCCTCCGTCTTTCCTCCTACAGGTGGTTTTGAAGGCTTCAGGGCTGGCATTCGGTCCCCTAGGGGTAGCTGCCCCCCCAGGCCCCATGTCGCACGGGAGTGTGCTCCAGTCCTGTACAGAGTTCAGGTAATTGTGGGGAAAATAGCAACTTGTTCGACGTATGACACGAGTGTGATTGTTTGCGTTAACTTCTGGTTAGGAACCTGGATACCAAATGGGCTACAACCATGCTGCTAGTGGGAAGAGAAGCAAACCTAGAGGTAAGTGTGAGAGACCTTCTCTGGCTTTGAATCATGGTGATCTGTAGGACTAGTGACATGTCAAGTCCTTGGGGCTAATACAATTATTTCAAGATCTTAAAGGCACTTGCATAGGATGAGGTAAGCAGATAAAATAAATGCAAATGGGGAAGGTTGTTATATGCTTGAGTAAACCAGTTTTTAGTTATAAATTTTTTTTAATTTTTTTTAAATCTGAGATCGACTGATCAGGGAAGGAGTTCCACATTTGGGAAGCAAAATTGGGTGGGTGAATATGAGGTCACCATAGCTGTGGCATTTTGGTAGGGGGTTGAGGAGAGCCAATAGAGGAGGACCTAGACTGCGGGGAGGCTGGTCGGGGAGAAGCAATTCAGAAAGCTGTGGGACTTTAAGAGCTTTAAATGTCAGAAGTATTTTAAAGTGGATGTGTTCTTTTATAGGGAGACAGTGAAGGCTCTGACGTTTTGAGTGATGTGCTGGTAGGGTGAGTGGGGGGTGACCAGCAGGGTCCAGAATGATCTGCAGTTTATGGAGCGAGAGAGAGCAGTGATACCAGTGAGACGTTGGTTGCAGGAGGCAAGACAGCTAGAGATAAAGGTGTGAATGAGGGACTCTGCAGCAGAGTTGGAAAGGCAGGGCCTAAGCTGGACCAGACGGCTGTTTTATTGCGGCGTGCATCAGATGAGAAGCTGTGCAGGTTCTGATGCATGGGGTTTTTTTTTTTTTATTTTTTTTATTATTTTTTTTATTTTTTTTTTTCTTCTAAATTCTGGGGTTTCCCAGCCACTTGGAAGAATCCATCACAAGTAAACAGCCCGGAGAGAGATGATGACACCTTCGCTAGTGCAGATTCTGGGTACAGTGACTCTCGTTGTGCTACGCCCATCGACGTTCCCTTCACCGCCCAAAGCCCGGCACTTGTTCCCATCTACCCAATGCGCGTTGCCTTCTCTGCCGCCTGCACCACCAACTTTGTTCCCGGTTCATTGGACCAACCCATCATTTTTGATGTGCTGCATTGCAATCTGGGAGAGGCGTTTGACATGCACGTGGGCCGCTTCTCCTGCCCTGTCAACGGCACCTACGTCTTCATATTCCACATCCTCAAGCTGGCCATAGATGTGCCGCTCTACGTCAACCTAATGAAGAATGACGAGGTGATGGTGTCTGCTTATGCCAACGACTGTGCGCCCGACCACGAGATGGCCAGCAATCAAGCGGTGCTGCAGCTCTTCCAGGGTGACCAGGTGTGGCTGCAGTTGCACCGTGGCGCCATCTACAGCAGCAGCTGGAAGTACAGCACATTCTCCGGCTTTCTCCTGTACCAAGACTGATGCATGCCCTTTGCAGGACAGCAAGCACTTCAGCACCTAACTGGATGTCTTTCTGCTGTGTGACGAAATGCATGTCCAGTTTAACAACCCCTGCCCCCTCTCCTGCCACTCTAATGCTCAGGTTTAATTTTGATGAAGCGTTTGACCATTTCGTTGCCATTTTGCCTTAACTGCTGTGGCAGAGTCGTGAGTGAAATGCTGATGTTTTTTGCTAATGACATCCTACTTCAACATCACTTGAACTAATTACCTATTGACTTGTTGGATTCAGTTCACCCAATTTTTTTTTATTTAAATCAGATTCGACCTAACTATTGGTTTATGCACTTTATAATGTATTACAGAATGCACAGTTTATGTTCCACATAGGATGTGATTATGGCCAGTCAGGACTTTGGTGCAATTTTAAGGGTCTCCCAAAGCTTTAGCTCAGAGGTGCCTTTGTTTGCACGACTGAATGGACAGTGAGGATGTAGCTGAAATTGCTTGACAAAAGCTCAGCACTTCGCACAAGCTTCAGTGTTGCCTTGCTGTTTTAATGGTAGAAGCTACTGCTGTGATCTGTGTATGCAGGTATACAACACCAATTACCCAAAGTTGTGTATTGAGCATTTTTGTGGAGGAGTTCAGTGCCTAAATAAATGAAACTGCGCAGCTCATCTGAATTTTTCATCCTTTATCGGCTGCTGGATGGATTCTGGGTTTTGGGTGCTTGGATCACTTTTGTGTTTGGTTTTTTTTTTTTTTTTTTCTCCTCTTTCTCCATGGCTTGATGCTTGGGTGACACTAACATTTACCAGCAGATGTTTCTCACTATCTTTCATGCCATGTGTGTTCATGCATGAAAACTAGAGACACCGATCAACTCTGCCAACTATTGGTATCTGCTGGTACATCAGCAATTGGCCGATTTTGGTTAAAAACGAGTCTAACTCCCTTCAAAACGGTTACCCATATTGGTTTGCACGCCAATGTAAATGGGATAAATGTCATGTGGGATTATTGTAACGGCACAAATGCATTTTGCAACCGTTTGCGCTGCTAAAATTTCATGAAGAGCATCTACTAGAACATTTCAACACAAATTTTGGTTGCTCATTTTAAGGTGAGATTTCTGAGAAACATATCTGTTCCAATAAAGAAGGCTGCAGTATTGCCAGATAACGAGTCCATCAGTAACACAAGCATTTGATCACAAAAGAGAATTCAGAGTGTGAAATCCAAATTGTGACTTGGGGAAAATCACACTTGATCAGCCCTTTTATAAACTGTATTCTGCTATAAAATATAGTGTTTTGGGACTGGTGTGGTGGGTTTTTTTTTTTATAATTTTCTTTTCTTGGGTGGAGTGTCCCTTTAAACTTATTCAAGCAGAACCTCCCTGATAATCAGTGTCAGTGTATCCTCCAGAAATTCCCTTATCAGTGCATCACTATTGAAACACTGCTAATGCATTTATAGTACTTCAGTCTCTTGTACCTCAAACGCTGTAATTTAGCAAATCTGAACGCGAGATGTGCTATATCCACAAAGTAATACTAATTGGGTTATATATATATATTATAAAAAAGCTTCTCTTCCCCTCAATATATTGAACTTCCACAAATGTGAGATTCTACCCTCACCTGTGGAAGTAGTGAGGCTGTCAAGTTGCCTGATCCTCCTCCGATGTAAGGTCGCCGTAGGCCCCTGTTATGTGGGTGACAGAGGGAAACCTCTGCTCGCTTGGGTAAGCACTCCTGTACAGTACCACTGTGTTGGTTTGAGAATGTTTCCTTCAAAACTGGACTTCGGAGGGTAAATGAACATAGGTCCTGCTTTCTTGGTGCCTTCCAGCTTCACAACCAGCCTGTAGCGCTCTGTAAACGTTTATATTCACAGGAATGTCCACAATTACACAAGTAGAGAATTGCGTATTTCATTTATTGCACCATTACATAAAACCACAAACTGACTGCAGCACAATATATATCTAAAATAGAAACACAAATTCACCCAGAAATACTTTTAATTTTTAGAAAATCCGTCAGACATAATCAAGTTGCCATCATAATGGAAGCGGAAGACATAAGTCTATATAGTTTTGATGAGAGGGCTAATTTGAAGGAACCTGTTGCTTAATATAATGTACAATTACAAGTTTTCCACAATTTTACCCATAACCAATGGGAGAAATTTTAGTGATCTAGACATGTTGTGATTTTGCAGAGACATTTTTGCTCTAAACACAGATATTAAGTTTAAGGGGCATATTATCAGTAAGATGGTAAGGCTTTCATTGTAGACCTGCATATCATACACCATCACAGACATGTTATGCGCATATTAAGTAGTTGTGATGTGAGCTTAGAAAGGACTTGATTCATGAAGGTATTTCACGTGGTGTGTGTTGAGGCAGTCCTCATAGAGGAATTCTGGACAAATGCTTTGATGCCAGAGGCTCAGGGTAGACCAGAAAACCAGAGAAGGTGGTGTAGCGGCCTTGGTTGCTATAGACGGCAAAGTGTTTGTGTTGGTGGCTGTACAACCACACGGTGTCTCCCTCCCGCAATGACAAAAGCAGGCTCTGACTCTGCATCTCCCGCCGCTTCGACTTGCCGTTGTCAAACACCATGGCCCGCACATCTCCAGCCCCCGTCATCAGCTTCACAGACAAGGCCCTCTCTGGGTGCTTGCCCACGGTGAAGGCAAAGTAATAGACTCCGGGGAACCGACAAGTAAAGCGGCCAGATGATTTGTTAAAATGACCCCCGATGTTGACGTACTCAACGTCAAAAGTCAAGGCCTGTTTCTCCTCCTGCGCTGAACTCTTCCCCAGGACGGAGGTAGTCTTAGCCACTGAAAATGCAGATCGGGGCTCCTCCCTGTTTTCTGCCTGGGCCTTTCTGGGGCTGCCCAGAAAGAAGAACCCTGGCAGAGCCAAGCGGTTGTCAAGGTAGCCTGAGGAAGAGTCTGGGTACACTAGGTAGCCGTTGAAGGTGACGTACGGCCCCGTATCGCTGTATACGGCATATTTAGGACTGTCATGACAAAGGAGCCACACCGTTTCCTGCACCTTCAGTCTGATCATGGCGCTCTGGCTTTGTACTTTCCGATCTTTGTTTTGGTGGTCATTGTAGACCAAAGCCTGGACCTCCTGCCTGTTCTTCACCAGCATGACGGACAGAGGCTTCTTCGGGAACTTACCCACCGTATAAGAGAAGTAGTAAGTGCCGGAGACGCGACACCTGAACACTCCGGTGTCGGGGTTTAAGTCATCGCCGATGTTGAGCAGAAGGCGGTCAAAGGTCACGGCCTTCTGGTCACCTCCGTGGAAGCTGCTGGATCGGGTGGCGGAGAAGGCCGACTGGATGCCTGCTGTCTCGGGAGTGAAATGGAGTGAGGACACACACCCGAGCTGAGTGAGCATGCCCAGCAGGCTGGCAAGAGCCCAGGACGCCATCTGAGGTCAAGAGGAGAACCAACGCCGATGAAGATGTTTACTCTTCTGCAAAAAATAATTAATCCCCAATTTCTAAAATTACCAGTTATAAAAAATGTAGTTTATAGAAAGAAAACCTAGAAGATAAATGATAATATCTATCAGGATTTATGCATGTATTGCATGCTATTGCATTATATACGCAAATTATGTCATATTATTAACAGGCGTCATTGCATGGAACATTCCCTCGCATACAGAAAAGTAGAAAGATTACCCAAATCACAGTACATTGGGGTGATAATTGCAGCACAGTATCTGTGTTTGGTCTGGGACAGTGCATAAAAGCCAAATTCACAGTCACATTCTATCCCATCTTCAGAGCACTCCAAGCTGCATGTTGTGAAATGCAGCCCTTATAAAATGAAATTATTTTCATGTTAATTTTGGTAACCCCAGCTAGCAAAGGATTTACACAAACGCGAGCGGCACACTGCTTTGTGCCTTCCATTTTTATTAGCTATCTCCGAGAATATTTTAGATCAAATATAAAAACAAAAGTTAAGAGTAGCAGAGCAGAAGTCTGGCAGTTTGCTGAGTATGTTCTGCACACTCGGGCGGCTGCGTGGTATTCAGTGACAGGCCAGTAGAAAAGAGAGTGAAAGAAGTCTGGTTTTGCGCTGTCGGGACCGATTCTGCCCCTCGAAATCACAAACGCAGTGGAAGCTTCAGGCCCGGTAATTCTGCTGTCATTGCCTGTTCTTTGTGCGCACTGAGAAAATGCCGCGGCTTTAGAGACGGCCTCATCTATCCCCCCCCCCCTCAATAACAAAGGCGCATTTCTGTTTTAGTTGAAGGGACCAGACAGAGCAATAGGGAGGGAGGAAGAACTTATTCGTGAGACACTATTCTTCACTACTGTATCATACTCTTACAAATGCATATGGAATAGGCTACAGGGAATATTGTGGGAGTTACCGTGTGGGGGGGGGGGGGGGGGGGGGGGGGGGGGGGGGGG
>JAODKF010000068.1:22192010-22212371 GCA_026779585.1 Mormyrus proboscirostris
AAGCCCCCCCCCCAATCGATTTGCGTTCCTCAGTATAATCGATGCAAGGAAAATGGCATCACTGCAACAGATCTGTTCTTCATTTGCTTCATCATGTCAGGATCATACGTCATCTGCATCCGGGTCGTGTATATCAAATCAAGGAATGTGCTTTGACATTAACAAATGATACTCTTACCCTTTGTTGCACGTCCCGCCTGCCCCACCTCGTTGCCCACGCAGCGTGTATGGCGGCTACCTTGGAGCGTCCGTATTTTACCTGCATCACTTAGGGAAAAGCTCTCAAATTCTGCTGATGCGGCATCGCCGAGAAATGGACGCTTAATGTATTCAGCACTTTGGATCACACCATTATGATGCTTCGCGTGAGGCATGCAGTGCAAATCCCCCCGCAGCGAAGCCATGCCAGCGGATTCGCTGTTTTAGACCATCTCTGCTCTGCCTACTCCTAGGATTTTTTTTCCCAAGCACGATCACATACTGCCGGACAGAATATAGCAATAGTTGCAGGTTAGCGCCCATTAAAACGATAAAACATGCGAATTAATACTCTAGATAAGTTCACACGAGGCAGGGAAAATTAATCAAGCCATTGGTTTGTAGAAACTAACCATAGTGCAGCACCTGTCATTTGACTGCAGTGATACCTGAAAACTTGGGGCACGTTAATGAATAGGTATAAAAGCAAGACGGGTTAATTATACATGTATTAAAGAAACAATCTTTCTATTAGCGAGTCAATGTTGTAATAACCTGGAGATTTAGGCATCGGAGAGATTTAGTGTGAATACTGTCTAAGGGCAGTGAGGACAAACTTTAAAGCAGTATATAGCACTGGCAGATTTTCCTCATGTTTAGAAATAACCGTTTTCAAATGCATTATATTATAATTTTTTTACAGCTGCCTATTGAGCCGCTTACGTTGTGCTCGAGTAGTTAGCTACAGAAAAAAGAGGGAGGAGATTGCTGAGCTGGCAGGCGTCTCCTTCATCCGACAGCTTCTCTTCCCTTCCTGACGGTGTGACAAGAGCAATAGGAGCCGCTGCGGAGGGACGCGATGCAGAAGAAGAGGTCGCGCTTGGTGGCATAACAAGACATACGCGGTCAGATCGCCGTAGCTCACAGGCGAGGGTCCAGTGAGAGGAGCCGCACTCCGGGCTGCTCGAAATTCCGCATCCCCTGCAGCACTGACGATCCAGCCCCACCAGGATGACAGTGGCGGCTGTGGAAAACTTGGACGAGTCCTCGGGTCTGCCCGAGCATCCGCAGGAGACGTTCGCCCAGGACCACAATGAATACGAATGCTGCGAGAGGGTGGTCATCAACATCTCGGGCTTACGCTTCGAAACCGAGCTCAAGACACTCGTCCAATTCCCCGATACTCTGCTGGGGAACCCCAAGAAGAGGATGCGCTACTTTGATCCCCTACGAAACGAATACTTCTTCGACAGGAACCGCACTTGTTTCGACGCGATCTTGTATTATTACCAGTCGGGCGGCAAGTTGAGAAGACCGGTCCATATTCCGCTGGACATGTTCGCGGATGAGATCAAGTTTTACGAACTTGGCTATGACGCCATGGAGAAATTCCGAGAGGAAGAGGGATACGAAAGGGAGAAAGAGCGCCCCTTGCCCGAAAGGGAATTTCAGCGCCAGCTCTGGCTCCTCTTCGAGCATCCTGAGAGCTCCAGCAGCGCGCGGGGAGTCGCTATAATATCGGTTTCGATCATTCTCATCTCCATCATCATATTTTGTTTAGAGACTTTGCCCGACTTGAAGACTGATCCCACAGACTACTTCCGAATCGTGGGCAACGTCACTTTATTTTACAAGCCAAATATACTGCTCAACCCATTCTTTATTGTGGAGACGCTGTGCATCATTTGGTTCACTTTCGAACTGCTAGTGCGATTTTTCGCCTGCCCCAGCAAGGCGGCTTTCTTCCAGGATATAATGAACGTCATAGATGTCGTGTCCATCATTCCCTATTTCATAACTCTGGGTACCGAGTTGTCGGATGGGGGGGAAGAAGTGGAAGACCTGAAGGAGGATCAGGGGGGGTCCCTGGCCATCCTCAGAGTGATTCGTCTGGTTAGGGTGTTCCGCATCTTTAAGCTGTCCAGACACTCCAAGGGTCTCCAGATTTTAGGGCAGACCCTCAAGGCCAGCATGCGCGAACTGGGCCTGCTCATCTTCTTTCTGTTCATCGGTGTCGTTCTCTTCTCCAGCGCCGTCTACTTCGCAGAGGCGGAGGATAAGGAATCCCACTTCGCCAGCATTCCCGACGGGTTCTGGTGGGCGGTGGTATCCATGACCACTGTGGGTTATGGGGACATGTGCCCGGTGACCGTCGGAGGCAAGGTAGTGGGCTCCCTGTGCGCCATTGCTGGAGTACTAACGATCTCGCTGCCGGTGCCCGTGATCGTCTCCAACTTCAATTACTTCTACCACAAGGAGACCGAAGGGGAAGAAGAAGCGAAGCTCCTCAACATCAGCACCCAGAACATCTCGTCGGACGGCGAGTGCAGTCGCCGCGGCTCGTCCATCCTCAGCAAGTCCGAATACATGGAGATCAACGAGGACATGAACAACAGCTTCGACAACTTCAGGGATATGAACCTGAGAACTGGAAACTGCACCGCGAACAAAACCGTTAATCATAACAAGATTTTAACCGACGTCTAAAACTTATAGATACAGCTATATAGAATATTCCAGATCACCCAGCGCCAACAATCTAATATGAACGGCAGTGCAAGTATTAGGCTAAAACACGAAAAGTCATTATATTTAAAAGACATGACATTTATAATGTGATTAAAATATAGAGATAATATATTAGACCTAAACCATATGCAGGACGGAGATCTTTTTTCAGAGATGATGCGATCACTAAAATATGAAAAGAAAGCAATCACACCATCGTATCGATCCGAGTGGTGGACCTAAAGGGGATGCTTTACTTAAGAGTTAAAAAAGCGCGTCTCTTCTAACTAAAGGAAGGTGCATGAGGTAATGGTATCGGGAACACTAGGCCTACCGTATTAATACTGCAACTTCGCCAGGTGGGAACTTTGCCATATCCTTCGGTAATTTTAGCAGCACAGTGACTGACAGTTCGGTCAAGTGAGTGTTACTCTCTACGTTGCAGTATTAGAAAGGTAGATGTTTCCTCATATAACTAGAAACTGTTTTTTAAACTGAAATTTCGCAAGTTATTGTTTAAATGGTTGATAAATTCCTTTAAAAAGTATTATTTAGAAAAGTGCTGAATGTCAGATCCCGACTTTTGAATGCCATAGCATGTACAAATACTGAACAATTTGTGGTCTAAAAAACTAAGAGCAATTAATGTATCCTGCTATATTTGATGCATGACGTCAGTATTAGAAGTTCGTGATAACTGGGCAAATCGGAGGGACGTAATGGTTTTCCCAGTCGTGAAATAAGCATCTTTCTAAATTCATTTTATATTAACTATGAACCGATGCAGCATATCAATAAGAGTTGACGTGGTTGTAGAAGCTTTCCGACACACATACTCTGTAGAACCATCCGCTTCTAGTTTGAACACCGTCAGCTCCCCAACGTTCACAAACCAATAAATAAAAATATACAGGCAACGCACTCATCATATAACTGTTTCAGCTTTTGACCCATTCTAAAAGTAGGTATTGCGCAATGGACACTCGTGAAAATATTTTTTTTAATCCAAATTTATAGTATAGTGCCTTTAAATTCAACACACTAGACCCTTATAAAAGGTTCATAAATTCAGAGAAAAGCAGACAATCCTTATTAGCAAATAACATACAAATGAACTATATACAATTCAGATTTAATGTACTTCAAGTTCCACTCAACACTGCTCTTGATTGCTGCTCCACGAATGTTCGTCTCTCATGCATGTCACTGAGAGTTATAGCAGATTATCTAAACCACAGATCGCAGTTGGACCACTTCGCTCTGAGCCCCAGATCCTTGGTCTCTACATCCATGGTGCCGACGAGACCGACAAGAACTTTTCACACGTACCTGAAGTAGTTCAGAAGTGCATCATTGATGCAAACTAACTTTTGACAATGTATTGTATCTTATTTTTGTTACTAGGTGCATATGAACTAGGTGTATTACTTGCAATTAACATGGGAGTGGCTTGAAAATCTATGCATAAATATATATGTAAAAAAGCACTGAGCCTGTTGCTCTGCATGCGAGCAAATTTAGCACTCCTGTTGGGGCGGGGCGATGAAATACTGTTGTAACATTTATTTAGCTTAATTTTCAGATAGCAAGGAGCACGAGCTGTGGTGAAGTGAGCTAATCTACAGTTACGTCTGCGTGCGGTTGCACAGTTTTGAGGCTGTGCTTCTGTAGCAGCGAGGAAGACCTGCCACGCGCTGAAAGACAGCTTAACAGCCTCCGAGAATTTACAGCTCAGCATTTTGAAAAAAAGCTGTTCTAAAAAAAAAAACAAAAAAAAAAAAACAAAGAAAGAATGGATGAAAAAAGACTGCTTTCTACAACTAAAGACATGCGTTTCTACAAATAAAAATGTATCACTGGAGATCCAGCCATCTGTACCCTGCTTGTCCAGAATAAGGATTGAAGGAGATTTGAAATAATACGTCAAAAGAAATATGAGCGTCAATTTTGGCCGTGAAGCTCCGCCTGGGTTTGACATGCTGAGAAGCCGCGGCGCAACCGGGGAAGATGGGAAGATTTTTTTTAAAAAAGGCATGCAGACAGAATTAATACAAAAATAAGTAATCAATTCAGCTTTAACATTGCTACGAGAGTGAGAAGAACAATGCTGCTCTGCTTGAAATCAGAGATTCGCGCACAAATGTGTGGTAACTATATTTATATATATTTCTGAAAAGATGGTACTCTAAGGTTAGGCGTGGTGGTCAAGCAGCTGAACACCTTATTTCACTCAGCTGAGTGCCATGAACCAAAGACAAGTTCTAAATGAAAATGCAGATATCTATTTACCACCGAGTACTGTTCCTTAAAGTACCGCACATCTTATTTCAGCCGTTAAGCTGTTTACTGCAATACAAAAACCGTAGTGAGAAGTTCTAAGGTAATGCATCGTTATATGTAATTATTTATATTTAAATTACTAACAGGAGACACCTTCAGCAATCCAATCACTATGCCAGACTGAGAACTTTAAAAAGCAGTTTGTGACCAATGTCACTGAAAGTTATCGAACTTTAAAAATCTAAAGTGCCATTTTGATGGGTCATCTGACTGCAAGTGAAAAAGGTTGGTACATTTTAAAAAAAAAATCAAGGCACACATTAAGGGGCGCGAGGCACGAGACGACACTACGAAACAAAATGGGGGGGGGGGAGGGGGACAATGCTACATAATAGAATCGTTTGTACGACAATAAATGTGAAGTACAATTAAACAGAGGTGCCGTTACACGAATGACTGTATATTTAATGGTTATTTTAAGTTATACAGAGAGAACTTGACCTCAGCTTGGCTCAGTAATTTCGGTACCTATAGATGTATGGCTTTTCTGGCTGCACTTCCAGTTGTAACTGGAAATACTTACCGTTTCTTTTTCCGGTTTTTTTCTAGTTGCTAGTCTATGAGGGATGAGGTACATGAAAATACAGTCTGATCTGTGACCAATGACCTATGCAAGGGTAATTGTTTTGTTTTCTGTATGATTTTGCCATGTATCGCACCCAGTTCAATAAATTTTTTAAAGATCTACGTTGTGGTTATGTCTGCATGGGGGGGGGGGGGGAATCTACCTCATAAATCTTGACCTATTTGAAGTGCAAATGCCGGGATGCTCAGATAACAGACAGCATCGCATTATCGCTGCACGGCCAGCTCCGTACTGCAGCACCGTATAAGCCGGGGCAGCCGTGCAGTCAATGGGAATGCGATTAGCGCTGGGGCTTCCTCTCTGGGTTCTGTGTCATGCTTTTATGAGCCAGAGCTGGAGTTTCCTCATACCCAGACATAGCTGAGGCTATCTGACCCCCACTCACCCACAAAAGTGCCACATCTGCATCACTGCAAACTAATGCGGCAGCCAGAACAGATGTTGCATCCTGACAGGAACCCGCCACTGACGCTGCGATGGCATTAAGAAAATTCATTCAGAAGTGTACCTCACTTTAACAAGTTATTATGGGCCACACTGCAGGGGGCGCTGTCTAAAAAAAGAACTGCCATCCCCTGTTTTTGTCAGAAGTGTTTCCACTGAAGATAATTTATAAAGTGATGAAATATGACCTTATAGAACAACCAAAGCAATCAAATTAGCCAGCACTGACCGAGGCAGCAGCCAGGAATACATCACCTTTGGTGTTTCTGCACACAGCAAGTAGAGAAACCCGGCATCTTAAACATGCACGCACCATGTAACTCATTATTCTAAAGACTGCCGGAAAATCATGCAAAATCACCCCACCAAAAACTAATATTCACGCAAACATTTCCTTTTTACAAACAAAACATTTGCGGCAATATAACTGATTCAACCATGCAGGTTAAATATCACTCCACCTCTCGTTCCTGTAACATTTGGCCAGGCGACAAGCAGAATATCACCTAACGTATCTGCAACCAAAACCACACCGGATGGAATCTGTAGTAGAGTAAGCGGGAAACGTATAGCAGTATCCAGTTCACAGGCAGGGACAGTGGACCACACCACTCTTTCTGCTTTTATACTGCCCATCCCAGAGAAACCAGGCCCGGCTTGTCTTACATCAGAAGCACCAGGAAATGGAGCAGACAGGCATGTTGCTAGTGATGCTGACTCGGGGATAAAAGTTGCCAAGAATTTATAGACATCTAAGCAGCTACTAGCATTGGCCAAAGGAGGACGAGAGGTACACCAGTTTCCGGAAGAGCGTTCATAATATCCGTGAAAGCCAAGCATGTGTAGGTGGCGGGGATGACTATGGTGTCAGAACTTTCACCTTTAAAATGTAACATCGAACATTCCCCCTCACACACCACGGAGATGGGGGGTGGGGGGGGGTGTTCTGTGAGTGGGAGAGACAAGTAAGTGGGTGTGTTCATGCTGATTCACTCTGCTTGTCCCTTGTTAGAATCTGCCATGTTCTGTTCTCTCCCCCATGCAGGAAGCCCTGGCTGAACCTCTCTTGAATCCCATTACTGCATGCTATTCCCCGAAGGGCATGCGCACATTTGTTTTCTTCTGAAAGGAAAAGAAAAATCCACAAATTGTTCTGACCCTGTCCCAGAAATGCTGAAAATCCCACCCCCTATCCCTTCTGTTCCATGACCTATCTGTGCCGAGTGATTCCTACACATTTTTCAACATGATGTCATATTCACATCCCATGTCACATCATATGACATCATGCACACAAGGCAGGCAGGGTGACATCACGGATTCATCACATAAAGCATTACGATGTCATAATTATAATTAAGAATGGCGCATAATTGTGCCGCAATACGCCATGCAGCAAGGCATTTGAAACTCCTCCAGCATAAATAAGCTGATCGTCAGTCGCAATCCGTCCAGCACTGGCGGACTGGCGGCTCTCGCTCATGCTATCTGGTTTCCTCGGCTTTACACTGATCTGTGAGACATTCACGCTGCCTCTGACGACAGCACCCACCGTGCACTGCGTCCCATGATACCTGATAGCCCTGTGACTTTGCACAACAGCACCTGCATCCCTCCAGCCCTTGTTACGGCCGGCCTTGGGACCACTTTGCAGGGCACTCCACACCTCTCGGCCGGCATACTCATCTTGGGTTAATGTCACACGGCCTGCAGCCAAAGAAAAATGCAGCAGAGACGATCAGAAGCCTCAGGCATTCCTATGAAATTCACCACAAGCTGAACGTCGACCTTGGCCATTGCATGACTCAGCCCAGTAACCTGAAACTGGAAACCTTATTTTATGACAAAGGTGTGACTGACCTTGTCTATGTGTCATATCCAAGACTCTGGTCACCAGTAGTGCATCACACTGACATTAGTGTTTAAAAGGAAATATGATGGTCATGCATGCAGAGGAACAACAGGAACCAAAGAGATACATAGTTTCAGCATCTGACGCCTCATTCTGGTACATCAATGCTATGGGGTAAACATATCCCTTAAAAATAAACATTCTCAGTCATGACTAATCTCTAATTAAAGTGAGTGCTTCATTATCTGAGACAGAGCTACCTTCTCTCACACCTCTGAAAACTGCCCCATCTCAAAATAATTAGTGATATGCACAGTATCAAAATAAATGGTACAGCGCTGCTACAATTTTGTACCCCAAAGGTACAAATGACATCAATGTACCCTCAATGGTATAAAAATGCCAATTATTGTACCTCAAAAGGTATATTTACCTACAGCTAAAGTACATTTGGCAAACCCTTAAGGGTAAAGCCCCAGTGACAAGTAGTTGTACCCTCACAGGCACAAATTGGTATTTTTTACTGACAGTGCAGTGAGTAATGAGATAAATACAGGCGACTATTCTTGAAATGATCCCAGACCAAA
Source organism: Mormyrus proboscirostris (assembly GCA_026779585.1). Lineage (NCBI taxonomy): Eukaryota > Metazoa > Chordata > Actinopteri > Osteoglossiformes > Mormyridae > Mormyrus > Mormyrus proboscirostris. Next base: position 22,200,526 of record JAODKF010000068.1, read on the forward strand.
CAGTTTAATGTTTTGCCTCCTATAGCTTCAGGGACGTGTTGTTATTCACAGATTTCTTGTGAAAATACCGATCCCACCGCCCTGCAATGGCATCAGGACATCGGAGCCCCCACGGCCCAGATGCCGAGCTCCGCTGCGCTCGTTAGGGCTCCACCTGCTGTTCGGACCCAGTCCGCGCGTCACTCGCGCGCATCCCACAGTATGCGCTCTGCCGCGTGCCCTTGCTAGGGCAGCCTTACTCATGCATCGCTAGCTGCCTCTGAAACCACAAGCACAGTACAAAGTCAACAGAGAGAGAAGCTGGAGCTTGCAGGTGCAGCAAGGATTGCAGCATTTCTGTGCTGCACTGCTATAGCGTGCACATCTGACCGCAAAGCCCTGACTGGGCCTCTCTCTCTATATATAAAATATTTATCACAATTAATGTGTCATACAATATTCATTCCTCTTAGCATACTGAAAAATAATTCATTTTGCATGCATCTCATTAGTACTGCCTTCATAGGTCCAGTTTCTAGTAATATGACATTTTTGGTTTGTTTCCTTCCTGCCTTAATGCTTTACGATTTTTAAAATCCTTTTGGTCTCTGTGTGGTTATTTCCCCCCCAATGCATGAATCACTACCTTTGACGAAGGTAGGACACTGTGTTTTCGAAAACCACGTAAAATGAATGGACACCTACCGTACAAAACAAGCACCGCGGAAACGGCTAAATTATAACCTACCGAATTCAGTTGTATAAGCAGTTGCTTAATTAAATTGAATCACGCACCTGCCGACCCAGGAACCTCCAAAGCCGGCTAAATTTAAGTTTACAGTAAACTGGAATTTCTTTTTCGCAAGAAAATGATACAAATAATTCTCTAATTATTTTATTTTAATGAACTAGAGTTATTGTATATTGTATGCGCTTCATTTTTAGCTTTCTCGAAAGTTCATAACGCTGATCAACACAGATCAAAACACGCCGACCTGCATTTTCCCCCTGAACACAACATTACTGCAGATTAATCAGTTCTTCGGATAAAACCAACGGACGTGCCACTTTTTTGCCTCAAATCAGTAAGTTTAGCAGCTGTCTTATTCTGTGATACTGTAGGTCAGTGTTCTCAGATACCCTTTCAGTCCCGTTTTGCGTATGCGTTCTCACTCCGAAGTTCCGAGTAAAAGAAAAAAGTAAACTGCTGTTCTAAGCATATTGTAAGAAAACAAAAATAGACCACTTGGTAGCACAAAAAGACGTATTCTGTAGAAAGTGTGGTTAGCAAATCATTTAACAACTTCAGTTTTTTAAAGTGGTGTTCACGTTTTTAAGGCCTATAACTCAGGCGTTTTCAAGTTTTGCAAATACAGTAGGGAGTCTGTTAGCTGTCCTCTGTTTCCTGTAAACCACAAGATTAAAACGAATAATAGGGAACTGGGACAAGAGCTGCAAGGAGCAAAATATAAAATGAAATGTATGAGTGTTTGCAATACTTTCAAGCGAAGCCAGAGATGTGGTTTTATCATAAGGACCAATTCAGCCCCCAACCCCCATGCACCCTCCTTAAACACACTCAGTACTCCCATATAATTGGTAGGGATGTGACCCCACCCTCTAGACCCATACTCAAATATACTTTTAAGGGTCTTATTTTGAAAATAATTTGTTAATTATTCTTACAATTTTTTTACGACAGAACACTGCAGATATTACCCGACACTGTGGAATATGTGAACTGATACACAACGTTCTGCTGTTCTGTCAGACAATATTGACCTTTCCAGTGATTCTGCTCAAACCAGTGAAAAGATGATGAGGTCAAATTCCTGTCTTTCTTTGGTGGTTAATGGCCTTTCCAGGACTCGGGACTCTATCTCCATGAGCTCCTTCCTCACACTGTTCATCCTTCAAGGGAATTATGCAGTCAGAACCCACCCCCTTTATAACGCTGGAGAGTTCATCACAGTATGAAACATACATACAAACATGAACAAATGTTTGGCCTTCATGATGGTGTAAATAAATATACAAGCACACAGGATGGCATTTTGAAATTTTTCCCAAATTAACGATGTTGCTGACTTTGACGCTTCACCGCGGTGAGAGACCCAAGGGGCGCCGGCCTTGCCCGAAATCGGGGCTGCTCTGTAGGAGACGCTGGTCTCACAAACACGAGAAGAGCTCAGAGTTGTAGCCTGTTGTGTGGCCTGGAGCTGGTCCAGTTTGTTCCCTGGCTTTTGAGGATCGTGTACTGTGTGCTGAGCAAAAGCACTTTAGATGACTACACCACTCAGCAGGCCGGGAGAAACTCCATCCATCTTCCATACCATCTATCCAGAAAAGGGACACCTGCCCCAAACAACACAAACCATCGTCAGAAGGCCAGTCTGCCAAAAATATTACACTCCCCTGTCAGCTCATTTAAATCCCGGCTTAAAACATCACTGTTTGCTGCAGCTTTTCAATAAATTAAATCAGTTTAGTCATACACTGTCGCTACAATGTAACTTTTTTCAGTTAACGATTTATTTATTTGTTTGGCTTTTAGGTGTTTTTGTCTTTTAAATGCGATTTTAGTATCTCTTATGTAAATGTGTCCTTCTGTCTTTGTAAAGCACTTTGAATTGCCTTGCGTCTGAGTTGTGCTATATAAAAAAACTTGCCTTGCCTAACAGGTTCAGTAACTCTTAACTTTTATAAATGAAGAGCTACGTAGGCAGTTTCGAATTTTCTAACAAGAGAAAATGTTCATTGTTACATTTCAGCGTATAAACACAAGCTTTTTAATAGTGTGGGGAGAGAGACTGGGGACACACCATAGCTAATTGGGAGTGTGTGCATCAATGCTTGTGCACTAGTGAGCTGCACTACTACGATCCGGCTGATGAGCAAGACGGTGCGTATGATACCTTAAGTTGTGACCTAGAGTTGGCCTCAAAGTCAGCAAAGTCTTCAAAAAAATCAGATGGCGTTGCATGTTCGCAGCATTTTTTGGTCCAAACATATTCTTTATAGAGACCTTGTTCTCAGTAACTTTCAATCCAACCTTCCACTGACAACAAACATTGTCCGCTAACATGGTACACATTCAAGATGGGAAAGGAACCAAGATGTGCATGCTGTGAAATTTTTATTATGAAATACATGAAATATTAATTAGCTTAGACTTACTACCACAAAAAGAGCAAGTGAGGATACTGGTGGGGGTGTTGTGCAGCCCAGAGGGTGGTGTACCTGTGCTGGGATGGTTGTTTGTTCAAATCCCAGGATCGGCAGAGTGGTTTCACTGTTAGGTCCGTGAGCGAGGCTCAGATTCCTCCAGGGACTGAATGACCCTCCCTTCTCAGAAATGAATGTCACTTTGGATAAAAGCATCTGCTGAAAAAATGAAACGTGAATGATGCATAAAGACACAGAATAATGGAAAAAGTTTAAATATCTGTGGTAGAACATTATTGAAATTCATTAAAATAATTACAGTTTTGTAGACAAGCCAGCCAAAGGGAAGTAAAATATCTTTTAAATCAACACAATGTATGCAAGGAAGAGAAGGAATGAATTTAATTAATTAAACAACTTTAAAATTCATGCATTGACCAAGGACCCAGCTTAGATGCCAGTGTGGGCAAAATCAATGTCATTCCGAATGTTAATTTACAAGAAAGAAAAAAAAAAACAAATCAAAACAAAGACTGTTTTTGATTAGTCACGATGGCTCTTTCTCATTATATGCTGGCTTGTTCATAACCGGAGTAACCGGGAGGAATCAGCCAATCAGAGAACTCCAAACAGATCCTGAGGTCAGCAGAATTCAGAGGTTATTTGCGTATGTCACGCACACTGCAGGATGGTGTCTGTCTTTCCGCTTACTGTGAGAACATGCTTTGCATCTTCTTCCAAGGCTTCACGCATCATGTGCCTGACGTTCCGGCCCGCGCGTCATCTGCGAAGCCTCACGCTTGCACTGGTGCAGCAATTTATGCCCTTTTTTTGTGTGTGAAAGCACCTTTGTCAGCGATACTCCAACATGTTTTCAGCATCGCTGATGGGGCAGAAGGCAAGGACAGAATATCGGTGTTTATAGTTTCATGGCTGACAGAAACCGGATTCGTGCACAATCTCCATTTCTGGACATCAGAACACACGAGCCTTGCATGTGCAGATTACGGAAAACATCCCTTCTTAAGAGAAAAAAGTCAACAGCGATACGTTTAAAGGTGTTTGATAAATAGCTGTGCGATCAGGACAGCTGGCATAATGAAAAATCAGTATAAGAATCCAAAAACCTCTACAAGCAGCGCAGAGTACCCAATTTCTCACAATAACAGCCTGGGTAGCCTGTTGTGCTTCTCTAGTTTAACATTTTCAAATGATCAATTATCACTTATTAAAAGTATTTCTTTTATGCACTTTAGAATGTGAAAATAACCATTTGCTCACAGACGCGTTCAAATTACTGAAAAAAAAAAATCTTTTCTTTGGCAACTTCTTTGCCTCCCTTTTCTCATGATAGATAGATGGATTGATAGATAGATGCTTGAGCCTGAAGTTAATCCGGAAAGTAACTCTGCAGTGCACGTCCACCTCTAGAGCCACCTATCCTGCTGGAATCGGTCCAGGTAGCTCCTGCTTCTTCAGACCTCCATCCAGCCTATCGATGCGTTGCCGCACACTGCACAGCTCCAACACGGATCAATGACAACGTCTAATCAAAGTATTAGAAGCCTGCATTACCTCTGATTCATTCACAATTTATGAAGGATGGCTGTGGTCCAGTCACGTGCCCTCAGCGCCAATGTCTAATTACACCTGCTTCCAGTCGGCGGTGTTGGCCTCCGGGCCGTGCAGCATTCATACAGAGCAAACATCTGACTGGAAGCGGTGGGGTGCCAGGTGGGCGGTGTGAGGCTCAGCGGGTTGGACCTCTGTACCTATAACCGCAAAGTCACCGCTCTGAATCTTGTCCTCTGCAGAATAGTCTCTGGGCCCTTGAATAAGGGCCCTTAACCCCTTGAAAAATGCCCCAGGGGTGGCAGATAAATGGCTAAACCTGCACTGTGACGCAGAGAAAGACTGTTTCCAAGACTTCTGGGGTTAAACATGCCAAACCAACTTTGGCATAGAAAAGAGGGGATCAGCTCCTCATTCCTTTTTGAGTTAAAATGCCTGAAACGCGGTTGTTGGATTTGGGATTTGTGTGTCCTTAACCCCGTACGCACGTTTTCCCAACACAGAGACCATGGTGCAAATGGGTGGGAAATCTCACTATAACTCACACTTAGCCCGTGTGACTCTGGCCAAAATCACTGGTATTCAGTCAGACCTTTGCAGGGCAGCCAGCTTTGGTCAGCTGGCTGGAGTGAGATTTCCAATTTGACAAGTCTGCACATGCATTTATATGCGTGCAATAGTTTTATAAAATTGTAAATAGTCTTTACGGTTTGCAGACTATCCCAACACTTTTGATGTAGCCAATTTCAGGTTTATAATGGGATAATATAGATTTGTCATAAAATTGTCTGCGTGAAAGTCTAAAAGCGTGAGTGTCACGCCAGATGCAAGAGTTGTCAACTATGTCTTTGTGTAGGGAAATTGTTCTGGATTTAGTATCTCTCCAGGGACAATGGCTTTAGAAAAGCCTTTTAAAAGATACTGACTAGCCGGCTTTTAGCCATGAAAATTCCATTTTCTACACATACAGCCAATATTTTGGCACAGTAGCCTGACAGATACAAACCCGTCATCACAGCTTCTTCGGAAATTTTGGGAGAGCAATACTTTAACTACCAGGATTCAATAACCTCGTTATTTTAAAGTCAACTCAAGTTGACAATGAAGGGGCAATTTCTCAGGACATTTAAGGAATTCTAGGATCATCTTAGATTAATTTCAAATGTTAGAATACTTAGCTCTCTTGAGCATTCAAATATCTCATTTTAAAAACTTGCCAAAATAATCAAAACACCTGGTAACCGTAAATAAGTTATGCAATCCTAAATTATTATACACCACACAATTATTACACGCCGACTTTCTGGTTCAATTAAACAGTTTTCTCTATGACATTCGGCTGCCTCTAATTTCCACAGAAAATGAATTGACAGTTGGCATGCCACGTCATGAAGAACCTCTCTGCGTGGCAGTGGTGGAAATTTCAGGTCCAGAAAGTACAAATCCTGAACGTAATTTAGATTCAACCAACCAGTGGAATACTCTGTAACTGTGACTCTTTATGCTCAATTGGTTGGTTGAAGCTAAATCATGGTCTGGATTTGTACTTTCTGGACCTGAAAATTTCCACCTCTGCTGTGTGGTTAATGTTGTTACACCCATGTTATTGTGTATGCAACATTACAGAGCTTTTCATTTTTGATTGCTGTGATAGCTTTGAAGCAATCTAATGGCTTTGAAATAATATAAATAATTAATAATAAAGAGATGGATTCATAATGCATGCCATACTGGGAATTTAATTAAGTGGTATAGTGTTTTGGTATTTTCGTTTGGCTACCTTAAACTTTCCACTCAAAATATAATGTTAAATGATACAACTCACAGCATATCGCAAGATACTTTAGCTGGTGAAAACTGATCGTGTCGGTGCTGTAAACTGGCGATTCTCTTACAATATTACAACATAATAAATCACACAGATAGTTCTTCGGTGTTTATTTACATCAAATTTGGTTTTCCCCTCCAGAGTCCGTTACAATCCCATGTCCTGTTTTGCAGTCATTCTTCCCGAAGCTTCGCGTTGGCCTTTTATGGTCCCGTTTGGTAATGAAGATAAGCTATTTCTTCTTAGCGGCTCTTTTCCCTTCACCCTTCATCGGCGTCCCCTTCCCTCGCAGTTTCTTTAGCCGCCGCATCTCGTCCTTGAAGTCCTCGTGCTCATCTCTAATCATAATCACAGGTGTACAGCAAGGTGCAGTGCACGCATAAAACACATATTTCACAAAATTGTCACTTCTGACCTTCTCAACTACAATAAAAATACATGTATAAAACATAGTCTGCGCTGTGAAAAACCGTACGCATTGCGATCTGAATACCTGAATAAGCCCAGGAAGCGCAATGTCTTGGTCAGGCCGTAGTAGGTGTTGTGCTCTGGGTACCAGTCATACACCCCCTTCCGCTGCGCCAGAGGCGGCTCTTTAAAGAGATCAACTACCTTCATGGAGCGGCTATCCGTGGGGCGCACAACCTCGCCGAAGATACGCGCGCTCAGGCGCGCCATTCGCATGGCGTAATGCGACATAGTCATTACCTGTAATAACAAATAGCAGAATCGACTGCAGTAGAATTATAACTCTGCTCCATAAATATTAAACGAGTCCTCGTAGTACCTGCGTACAGCTCTGATCGCCGGTTTACATGTATAAGAATAAGTAGAGAGCAAATTTAAGTCTACGTATACAGAACATTTTCTTGTAACAATTCAGCAGAATACATTTAGTTACATACATATAAATCAAGAAGTAATCAATGTCATCAAATGCTAATCTCGCTGTCCCGGAACGCTATACTTGCTACGTACCTTTTTATAAAATGATTGATGTCACTTATGACAAAGCATTTACATTACAAAAAATAAAGCTTTAACACATATTGTAATACAGTTAAATTTATAACAAAGTAGTCTACAGCATAACCTTCCCAGGCACGTTAAAGAAGGACCGGTACGTCACTTTAAAAGTCTCGTGTACCAAAATGCATTGTTCTTTAGTTCCTCTTACCCAGTATAAGAGTATAACAGCCGAGACCCAGAGTTTTAACTTCTTTATGATGACATTTATTTTTCTTTCTGCCGTGTAATGTGATCGGAACAAATTCGCGGTCTGAACAGAATCGCTTAGTTTCTGAAGTTTGTAAATAATTTATTTATTCTAAAATCTACAGTTCTCTGGATACAGAATTCGTTTTCAATACCTATTAAAGGTGCATTGTTTTAGTTGCACATTTAGGTTATATTTAGTTCAATATCTACTTTATAATATTTATATATAGAGTAAAAATGCGAATATAACTATCAGTTGGAGACAAACGTACCCGTTTTAAACATTCTACAACTACTTTCTACCACAAGGGGGCGGTCAAGCAACACGAGAGCCAAAAAATCCATAACGCAACATGTTTTATATATTTTGTTTGTTATATTAAAAGAATGTATCTACTAACACACTTACTTTTACTTTAATGTACTATGGGTGTAAATATAATTTTAAAAGTCCTTAAAATGATCCAATTCCAGTCGTAAACCATAAAAATACTTCACAGTCTGATTCTTAAATCTGGACAAGAAAGAGGGCAGTCTTTTCCAGAGGAAAATCCTAAAACAGAAATTAATTGGGCTTCTAGAACTAATTGCTGCTTTTGATTTTGGAGGCTGCTGCTATTCTGATGAATAAAAAATGAACAAATAAAAAAAATCAAAGTGAATAACTCTAACCTACACTTACAAAGTAAAAGCCTGCAATAAAATTAAAAACTGATGAGTTTTTGTACCTATCTAAATGGAGACCGCCCATTCATATCTATGGGAAATCCCTAATCCCAATCACGACACCCTTAACCTCTACCCATCCCTAACCTTAACCATAAGTAACCAACCCAAATACAGGACTTTTGGCATTTTAACTTTTTTGATTGTATTCACAGTTTTCTTTATAAAACTGAGGTTATCCAAATAGGGATCTCAAAAGATATCACCAAAAGTAGGGAAAATTCAGGTTTTACTACACTTTGGGAACAATTTGGTCCTCAAATGTGAGCTATGCAACCCCCCCCTCCCCCTCCCTCCCCACAAAAAAACAAGAGAGCGATATACATATATAATAGACAGCATAGCCAGCACCCCCGGAGGATTGTGGGGGATTTAAAGCCTTGTTCGGATCAACGAAGTTGTGACTGTTCGGCTGAGGCCAGGACTTGACTCGGCAACCTTCCGATCACAAGCATTGAGACTTAAGCCACCGAGGCTCCAACTAACCAAAACCCACTTAACCGGCCACCGAGGCATAGTAGTGTATTTACACATAGTGTATTTAAACATGATATATCCGCATATAAAACTGAGTTTTTATTGGGATGTTTTTTTATGTAACTTGGTTTCAGTGTTCCTTTGACAGCTACACCCTTAATCATGCAGTGTAATCAGAAACAGTTTGAAAATGTAATTATAGCCATATTTTAAAAGGCAGGGAAAATTGCACGATGCATTCTTGATTTAGAGTGACAAGTACTTATTGGTTTGAAAACAACATTCTCTAGTGTTATGACACGTATTTTCATTCTGGGCACTTTAAATGCATATTTCTTGTTTACGACAAAACTATGGGATCAGGTCAGGAAGCCCAGAACATCTCTTACTGCCCTATCAAGTCTTTCCTTCACTCAGCACTTAAAACATTCGGTCTTGAGGATAATCGTCAAACCAATTTTTTTGACAGTTCGACAGCTTATCACATCAAATAAAATAACCGAGTTTGAAAAATAGCATCCTGCCGTTTCTTCAATAGTCAGCCGGTGTTTGTGTTGAAATCAAGTTAATCCACGGCAGAAAGATGTAATCTATCACCACCCATTATGCTTTTACTTTATTTTGCAAGACCGTGTTTTATTAATTGTTTTTACTGCAAAATTTCAACACTAAACAAGAAACATTTTTTGAGGTGAGATAAATTTAACATATTCGTAACCCAGTTAAAATTAGAAAGTTCTAATTGTTCATTCCTAACCAAAGCAAATTGCCTAGTAGATCGGCATTAATTGTATATACCTTTACACACATTTATTATTTGCCTTGATATTCCGTTCAGACTCCAGACATCATGTTCAGGTGTTACTGTGCGTTTATTTGGGGTTCTGTCTTTACCTGGAGGGTTATAAATTTCCTTTTGCATTGCAGAGATTCTTTGAAGGCATTGGACCTGAGACCCGTCTTTGCATGTTAGATACCTAGTACCGTGTCAGTGTGACTGATCGGAATACAGGGGCGATGAATGGCTGTGGATGAGACAGGGATCTTTCCAGGCGGTCAGGCTCCGTGCATCTGCAGCAGCTCCCCCCCCCCTCCTCTCAAACATGCACAGTCACAAGACCGGCAATCCGGCGGCGCCGGGATTTACATACTGCCGAGGGCTGACCCCGCTTTGCACGTCTCACCGCATCCACGATGACTGTTTACTGTCAGCCCCGGATTGTAACACGGGCTGGCCACCGGTGAGGCGCTGATGCGGGTCTGAGAGGAGCGAGCCATGGCTGCCGCCAAGTCGCTATTGTGCGCCGGCCTCTTTTTCTCCCTTTGCGCCCTGGCCATGCTGACGGTGGCCATCTACTCCGATCACTGGTACGAGACGGACGCCAGGAAGCACAGGGAGCGATGCCGGACTTTCTCCAGCCGCAGGAACGACCCGGGCTTCATTTACATCTCCAACAGCAGCCTTCCGCTGCGTGCGAGCCGGGCGCGGACGGAGCCGGGGAAGGGGCTGCTGGCGCGGCATCGCCGGCAGATGTTCGCCTTGAGCGCCGCGGACGAGTGCAGCCGGCGTTATAACTCAACCAACATGGGACTGTGGAGCAAGTGCCACCGGCAGGGGTTCGACCAGGACATTGATGAGCTCATTCGCAAAGGTAAAGAACGATCGTCATATTTTCTTGTATGGGTTCATTCAAGCTCAGTTGGAAATGTTCACTTCCCTTGATTCTGATTATGCACGTACGAGAAAACGCCTCGATTGTAAGGGGGGGCGAGCAAACCGCGTTTGATTTCTTAATGCGAGTCTTCAGGTTGACAAATATACAAAATATGATGGTTGTCTCAAGCGCATACATTGCGAAACATATCAGTAATGCAACTTGATTGCTACTAGGCTGTCCAGCAATCAATCATCTCTTCCGTTTTTAACGCAGAGAATAACAAATGAATGTGGGTAAACACTTGTATAACACATGGCACCTTATAAACAGCTGCCAGTCCTTCTCACAACCTGTAAGCGCGTTTGAGCTCCTAATAGAAAATCATGTTTGCTAGGTGGTGCAGTTCGTTGTATTCATACATGTGCCTATAAACTGGACACATAAATGAGCGGCATACGGTAAAAATATTGTTAAAGCATCAACGCATCTCCACTGTATTAAAATTTTAGACGTCTGTTATGTAGTTGCCAATTAAACGGAGGCAAGGATTTGATGATCAGTATCTTCTGATTTTGCAATTATCCCCCATAATAGGATCTTAAGGGAGAAAATGGTGAACTCCGGTAATTCGGTTGAATATGTCAGATCCCGCAGCTGGAATTTTCTGTTGATGGCTCTGAAATGGCCTGACGCGCCGCAGCGGTGACACCCTGACATCACCGGTCACAAAGGCTCCCCCCACGGGGTAACTGGACCACGGGGCTCATATGAGTGTAAAATATGAAAACTTTATCCTCGGGGCTGGTTTTATGAAGGGCAGGGATCACACCAGCTGTGGAAACAGAGGGGCTTCAGCATTACCAGTGTGTGATGGTATAATCGGCTGCATGATGATAGGTTACCTTTGAAGGTGCTGCGTGCTGGTTGGGTTAGTTGTCAGTGTTCTTTTAGCTGGATGTATTTTTTTTTCCCTTCACATGTTTGTTTTTCAGTTGCTATTATTGGGGCTGTGGATCTAGACAAGACAAGCAGCTATTGATCCCAGGGGGGAATTCTGAAGTGATAATCAGTCACCTACTGCTCTTTTCTGCATAGACATGAATCTGCATATTGGTTATATATGGTTGTGTTAGAATGATTTTTATGGTTAACTAGGTACTAAATCCTCGCATCACATCCTGGTTGCACCCCTGCCTTGTGCTGCCTGGGATAATGTAATGCCC
>JAODKF010000068.1:22232120-22242966 GCA_026779585.1 Mormyrus proboscirostris
CCCCCCCCCCCCCCACGCGCAGAGAGAGCCAGTGTGTGAGCAAGAGGACAGAGAGAGTGTGTGCAGGTCAGGGATGGAGGGGCAGCGAGTCTGCTAATGCCAGCCTCTGCTACTGACCAGCTGATGACTTCCCGAGTCACAGCCATGCTGACATACTGCCCACGGCAAGAACAAGCCCATAAGCGTTAGGAGATCCAAAAAAAAAAGGAAAAGAAAGAGTATATCTTACTTGTATACTTTCCCCGTTGCCTATACTAATGGTCTGCGGTGTTTTTTCGCTGGGACTGAAAGGCAAAATGAAAAAGGATTAGCAAGGTTAAAATTTCCACAAGTGCCCAGCTGCGGCTGGCAAATCGACGCCTTAATTTAAGAACGAGAGCACGAAAAAAAAAAAAAGTGAAAAGCGAAGTTCTTCATGTCAATGACGAATTAAAATAAGTCAGTATTGAAAACATTTCTTATATTAGAGAGAATAATCAACAAAAGGAGTATTTCTGGGCAGGCAGGAAGTGGCAGTGCCACTTTTTGCCCAGGCATACCTGGCAGGGTTGCAGTGTGAATAAGGGGAGGGCACGGCCCCTTGGTTTGGCCCCAGGTCCGAGTCTGGCCCGTTGCCAATCATGTGCTCCGAGTCGGAGCCGTCTAATAGGGGCGGAGTCTTGTGGTGCTCGCCCAGCCCATTGGCTATTTTGCCCGAGCCCTGCAGCCACGGCCATGCCTCTTTGCTGCTACTGTTGGGTCTGGTAAAGATGACAGGGGTGGTCAGCAGGGGGCGCCACTACAGCGCACAGAAGAAAATATTTATTATGTGCTTAAACGTGACCAGTAATGAGGAGATAATCTATGCTGCTAAATTTGCACTCAGGAAACAGGTGAACTGGCAGTAGTTCTCATGTTCCCGCGCCTTGAGATTTACTTTTGCCTCCGGCTAAAGCAAAAATCACCCGTGCCGTCACGAGAAAAGTACCTTTGCGCTGAACTGGACTTGCCCTTTGACTTCTCGCCCGTCCCGGCTGAGCTTTGCAGGAAGTTGGGGTTCGCTTTGTACAGCTCTTGCAGAAGCTTCTGTTCGTACTCTTGGTGCTTTCCTGCCTGCACACACACACACACACACGCAAGGCTGAGCACAGGACGAATCCCAGAGCACGAGTGCGGCGACGTGTGCGGCTGACAGCCCGATGCAGGAACCGACCTGCATCTCCTCCTTCGTGAAACTGGCCGCCTCGTCCCCCAGCTCATGGAGGTACATGCAGTCCGCTTTCGGACACTGCATGCTCTTCAGGAAGTAACTGCAGTACTTCGTCGTACCTAGAGAGGCCTGGAACGAACACAAACACACACACAAACACACACACACACACACACACACACACACACACACACACACACACACACACACGTCATGTTAGCCTAAGGGCGAAAGGCATTCGCTTTACCGAGACCACAAGCGAAAAGCCTACAGGCAGCTGGCCGGAGGTCAGACTTACTTTAAGCGTTCTGCCATCCACCACCACATTGTTCACACACTGTATAGCTCTGAGGGCATCTTCAGACCGAAGGAATGTGACGTAGGCACTGGCACTAGGACCCTGGGAGTTACAGCACAGCCATATTCACCTCCACTGGCTTTTACCAACATAATTGCCTCACATTAAAATGCATACTATTTAACACAGGAATGTGATTTATGATTTACATCCTAATAAACTAACCCAATAAAACCAAATATAGAAAAAAAACATGTAGTTAATAGGCAGACTAGGCCATCTAAAGAAAAATGATGCCTCTACGCTTACCTGGGAACCCGCGTAAGACGTGCTGTTGTTGATTACCACTTTGTGAATTTTTCCGAATTTCCCGAAGTATTCTGGCCTCTTTAGAACCTGAAAGTCCAGACAAGGTTCCGATGACGCTCATTCGGCTGGTAAGTCTGCGCGAGCGGAACTAGCAAGACATTCCAGACTCCGAAGCAAATCACCAAAATATTACACGAGGCTGTTAAGTCCAAAGCTGTCAAAGAACGTACAACTATTAGGAGGTGAGAAATTAGATGTGGACATAACATCTTGCCTTGGGTGGCATCTGTGGACAAGGCAGACAAAGAAGAGAGGCCAGATAATAGTTTAAAAATTGGGTAGTCACACCAACATTCACAGAAAGTAGGTCCTGATATGCCCAAGAGTTCTAAAGAGGATCAGACTAGCGTTAGCATCTTTTAGATAGCGCCCCTTACCTCCAGCTCAGCCAGCCTCTGTGACAGCCCCACCACAAATACCAGGTTCTTCTGCACCACACGCACACTTCCCAGGTGTTTGCGGCTCTCTGTCGTCTTCTGTTTGCGCTCGTTCTGCTTCTGCTTCTTCTCATTCTTTATCCGCTGGATCTCCTCTGGTGAGAGAGGCTTGTAGACCGCTGGGTCCTCTGGGTAGGGCTGCGAAGGAATGGGAGCTCTTAAGCCTGCCGCCCTACCCCCACCTAACGTGTCATATTTGAACCTTTTTACGCTCGTGGGACATTAGTGACAACCATATGAAGGACATTGCACATGTAGCAGGGCTGAGCAAACGATCACAGATGCTTGAGACTACTATTGAGAATCCATGTGTCACAGTATAGGAACACAAAAGGAGACGTTTTAAGCACCTTAAACATTTATGCTAAAGCAAAGCATAACTTAACACTCAAAGAGAGAACCCCACGTCATGTGACACTACCGGTCCACGGAGGACATCAAGCACACGACTCCCAATGTTGGCTAGTAAGCGCCATATATACATTTTATACCTCTACTCCGCAGACAAGATAGCTCAGTCACACCAGATTGCACGCTACCTTCCTACAGGCGGGGCAGAGCCCGTTCTCATCTGTGCGGATCCGGTGCCAGCAGAACCGGCAGATCTGGTAACCGCAGGTGCAGGGGAAGAAGTTGATGTCATCGATCTCCAGCGGCTCCATGCAGAGAGGGCACTCCATAGCATCGTCTTTCAGCTCAGGGCTGCGGGACATCCTATAACACGGTGGGCGGGGTAAAAGGCACAGGGGCGGGGCTGGGGGAGACAGACAAGCCGAGTCGTTACAAGGGCAAAGACAGATTAAGTGCTTTATTTACTCATTGGGTGCTCCTGAGAATATGATGTCAGATGAAGTCAGAACCTCCAGCAGACAATGTATCATCCATACTGGCATAGCAAGGCATGAAACTACAGGCTCACTGGCATCTGAAGCAGATGTAAAAACCTTGATATCCACTGTCACACTTAATGACTCTCCACTCTATTCAGGAGAACCTGGAAATTTCAAAGTGGCTCATCAAGATTAACACATTTCCCAATTAGAGGGGAATGAGCCTGCGGCAGAGTACAAAAAAAAAATCCAACTATATAAAGCCATGATAATGCAAATATGGTAGAGGAAAAACCTGCATCATGAATGTATTCCAGTTAGGAGAAGCTTCTATACGGCTGATGGGAAAATTATCTGCAGGCTTCCAGCATATGTTCCCGATTACGTTTTGTCGGGAGTTGGCAATTTTGAAGGGGAGACAAGAGACTATATTTCTAATCTACATTTCTTCTCTGTCATTTACCAAAAATCATGATAAAATGAGTGATGTAATGAAGGTCAGTCACCCAAACGGAGCATGACGCATTACTGCATTTTATAAGATGCACCAGAGGTAAGTTAAGCAGGATTTAAGGGTCATAATAAACTCTTAACACATTTACTTCCTTCTGTTATACTTCAGCAAAGCGCTGTGTGAACAAGTACTGTAGTAGTTACAAATGATACTTCAGTTATATTAAGATATTGAGATGACTACATTTTCTGAAATACAAACAGATCTACTTTGACACTCAGGTAAACAAACTGCAAAGCAGAAATTGTACGATACAGACAAATTCCCTTTCTCTCTCTCACACACACACACACACACACACACACAATCAACTCACATCAAATTTAAATGACTGATGACAAAAGGAAAGCTGTTAAACCGTGGCATCAACCGTAACTCCTTAAGGGTGCGATTCTGCTTCTCCTTAGCTTGTAGGGGACTCTCTACCCTGACAGGAGTTAGCAGGTTCAGCAAGTGTAGCTCACGTGATCGATCAGCAAATATAACTCAGCTCACTCACAACACACAAAGGCTAATGAGCAGCTAGGGCAACTGTACTGATTTCAAACAAGTATTTATTGGAATATGAGTAATTAAGTTGCTATTCTATGGCAGTAAAGCTAAGAAAATGAAAGCTGATGAGTTTATCTGAAATATACTGACCGCACTGACAGTTTTGAACAGTTCAGCTCAAAGTCCTTCTGAACAGACATTTAACAAAGTGGCTCACCAATGAAGTGCTATTGGTGCTCACTGTTTTCACTCACTTTCAATAAGATTAAACTTCGGATTAAGTGGCCCAAAGAAATGTTAGTTACGCCACTGTCCTGAAGCCGTTGCCTATTTTTTTTGTGATCATTATTCAATTTTGGGCCTAAATATACTAATTTGCACATAGTCCACTTTGCCTAGTTCCCCACCATCAGAGCCAATGAGCTGCAGAGTTTACTGGGCAACATACCATGTAAGGTCTTGCACAGCCCTCCTGTTTGCTTAATAAAGCAGCCCTGCATAGCTTGCAGAATGTTATGACCTCGTTTACTTAAATAGTTTAAAGTTGCCTCTGATAACAGAATCCCTAAGAATGTCTCACGAGCCCAGTTCACTTTGTGGTGAGAGCTTGATTTCCTGTGGGATGAGTCTTATGGTTCGATCCACCTTCAGTCTGGTAACAATTGACTTGCGGGCTCTCAGAGGGATACAGAGGAAGACGTCAACATACACTCACCCAGTAATAAGACAGAACTTGGCCTGTATTAGTCCTTAAAGCCATTCAGCAGTCCAGCAGCGGGGAAAACGTCACTTAAACCACGAAAAGGCTTTTGAACCAGTGGCACAGCACCGGGCTCCGGCCGCGTCCACCTGGACATCGGACTGTACCCGCGTAGCGCCCATGAGGAACAGGAAATTACTACCCTGTCTGGCTGTAATTTTCTCTGTTTCACAGTTTCAGAAAACCCCAAACCTTTGAATACTTTTCACGCCATTTAAATATATATATATATATATATATATATATATTCACTGACAGCACTCACCCCTCTAGTACCTCCTGTTTTCAAAAGACACGCGGGATCTATTCGGAAAGATATTTCGCAGGGCAGTAGCTTTCTGGCGCCGTTGAAATTAACACTTCATACGTAAACAATGATCGGTGATACCCCTGTCAGGGACACTAATGTCGAAATGGAACAGATATTTGTGGAACACTTCAGAACCAGTAGAACATTTACTAAGAGTTGTAAAACTTTACATTCACTGAAAGGTTCCAGTATTTATTGTGGCATGTAAAGGACATTACTTACTCCATTACTATACTGTTCACTTGAGGTAGGATGTCAAAGAAGTGGGTTATTGTTAAACATGAAACAGCTTCAAGATTAGATATTTTTAAAACACTGAAATTCTGTAAGGCATGAATATTACACATGAGCATATCCAGGTTACACAGGAATAAGACTGAGCTCCACAGGGGGTAATCTGTGACTGGTCCACACCTGCTGTCTCTACTTCGTGTATGCAAACACTATAAATAGAGCCTTTTAACCTTCACCAACAGAAAATGAAACGAGATAACAGAATCAAGGCAAGCTCAACCTGAAGAAATGCTACAAAACAAATGAATGTATATTTGAGATTGAATTAATTACATACTGTAAAGCGGCACTCAATTCAATGCACTATTTACAATATACCAGCCCGGAAAATTCCAAGCAGGAAAGAAATACATCGACAATTCTTGCGCGCGTGTATTAAATTTTACCATCAAATGACAGTTACTGCTACCTCAACTTTGCAGTACACTTGAAGGTGCGATTTACATGCCTGACACGTTTATACTATCGGTGGAGCTGCTGACAGGGGGCTGCAAGGCTAGTCCGCGCAGGCCTTTAGAGCAGACGTCAAGTACAGCATTGCTGATTTGCTTCCCAGTTTGGCTAGGCAGCAATCACATCTGCACAAGACTGTCTCTCCTACAGATGCTGACCCAGTAACTACCCTTCAGTTTGTAGTACATTAGTCAATGAGGGATGTAACCTAAAGTTTTGAGTGTACAAACCAACCGCACACTGTTATATGCTACTGAAGACAGGTACACCTGCTGAGAAAAAGGCTTTCGGATCCAGCGGCACAGCACCGGGCTCCCGGCCGCGTCCACCTGGACATCCGACTGTACCCATGTAGCGCCCATGAGGAACAGGAAATTACTACCCTGTCTGGCTGTAATTTTCTCTGTTTCACAGTTACAGAAAACCCCAAAACTTTGACTCATTTTCACACCATTAATATATATATATATATATAAATATATATTCATTGACAGCACTCACCCCTCTTGTAACCCCCACTTTCAAGAGACACCCGGGGTCAATTCGCCAAGATTCGTCAATTCACTGGGCAGTAACTTTCTGGCGCCGTCGAAGTTAATACTTCATACGTAAACAACTATCGGTGATACCCTTGTCAGGGACACTAATGTCGTTAATGTCACATTTCAATACAGCTTGTCGCTGAACGCTACTACTATAAAACAAAGTTACTCTGGTCGATGCCGGTAAAGCGCCAACGACATGGACAGGATTATAGGGGCAGTCTTAACTCTGGATGGCGTTTTTCTCACAATGTGGCGTGTGATTAAATGTAAAAAAAAAAATACAAAAAGATGTCACGTACTTTAGACGACAAGGCCGCCGGACTGAAGGCGGTAGTTAGCCGGCTAACCCGCTTAACTACAGAGCAGCCGCGGCCTGCACAGCCGGGGCCGAGCCTGGCACTCTGCGCCGACCAAGAGCGACACATCCTCGGCATCGGCTACATGCCGCTCCCCCGCGGCCGTGCAGTGGGAACCAGCTGGAGACGGTGGCCAAGTAATGAGACGGTGGTTCGTGTTCGTGTGCGCAGATGTGGCTGATCGTATTATAATTCGAGGCAGATTCTTAGCGACTTCTGTGGGATACTCACCCTGTCTTTCTATTGCTTGGAGGACTCTTCTCCAAGGGAAATTCACACCAAAATGGGGCGGGGATCGGTTACCTTTCAGAATAGCTCAAGATGTGTATACAGACACCTCGGCTTCCCTCTTTTTTTAAAACTTTACAACTTTATTTGCTTTGTTGCGAAATGCCTTGCTTATTCTATCTGTTTCTTTGAGTATCACTAACACCTTCCAGCCACCATCTTACACTGAAACTGGGAGGGAGGGGGGCATTCTTAACGTACGGAACGTGCGCAGACGGGTGATTATAAATGTTTCATGGGTAATATAGAGCCACCTTAAATAGTTTGTGTTTGAATCCGAGCAAAAATTATTGGAAACTTATAATTCAAATAAAAATGTAGATACATTTAAGTTTTATGAAATTGATTTGATTTAGAGACAACTATCTAGGTAATTTGAGATGTAAATATAATTGCACACCCACGCTGTATTCGAGCACTACAAATCCCATGATGCAAAAAGATAACGTCACTAAGAGACGTTTTGGGAACTGTAGTCAGCTTCCTGCGTTGTGGGTACTTCCTTTCAGCGTTTTATACTACACCTTGTATATGTATGCCAATAAATTTACTTATGTGTGTGTAACTGTGGCCCGATTTCGAGAATTGTAATTATTCAGAAAGAGCCTTGAGAGGATACATTTGTTTTTTTTAAGTTACGTCGTACAAAATTTTTACAATTACATTTCCAAATACAAGTGAAATGATTGTTATTCTTTTCTATGAAAATAAAGTAAAAAGCCATAAAATCTCGTATTTAATGAAATAGTATTAGTTAAATTAACAAGAAATCAGCAATGCTTTTATTCATCGAGCCCCAGAAAAATCCTTCCAGTAATGAATAGTTTAGGTCCAGAAAGTAGAAGTCCGAACCAGCAGGCCGGAGTGAGAGTTTCAATTCGAGACAAGTCTGCATACGCATTTACATACATGTGACAGTTTTATTATCTTGGAAATAGTCTGTAGGGTTTGCCTACCTCAACGCTTCTGATGTCGCTTATGTCAGGTTTATAATGGAATAACATAGATTGGCCATAAGACTTCTTGCATTAAAGTCACACCAGATGCATGGGACCTGGCAACCCTACTTTCCGTGAGCGTCAGGTTCTGACTTTAGGTGGCTTACGACTCAGTATTACTCACCATTAGGAGCCAACATTCATAGTAATTAATTTATTTTCTTCGTCACAGTCCGTTGCCGCGGAACATTATGAAAGCAGCCCAAAAACCTCCTAATATTTACGCACAACTGTATTTTCAAAACTGCCCATTTCGGCAGGAAAATCGCGGCCCCGTCAGTCCTAGAATTAAGTCAAAAAGGAAAAAAAAAACAAATAGATAGGCTGCTAAATTTATTTCCCAAGCAGTTCAAAGATATTGCGTAACAACAAAAACAAAATATATAGTGCTAATGGCAACACATCACTTCACGGGACACAAATAGTAATAACTCGTTTACTGTAGAAGTAGTGTACAAAGGTTTACAGAATTAACATATAATAACATCTTGAGACAAAACATGCGTCACGATTAATTCATCGTGAATTAATAGGAGTTCAGTATGTAACTAAGACTTAGTTTGTGTTTAACTAATACATAAGATAATACTACATTATTTGTGCCCCGTCAAGTAATGTACGTATTACCTGGCTAAGGTATACAGGTCACTCGAGGTTAATACTTTTAACTACAACTAGGTGTCACCGTTTATCTTGGGAGCAGCGATTACTTAGGCCTACTCTATTCTTTTTTATTGTTTTGATACAATTATTTACCCGAAATAGCATTAATAATAAATATTATGCATTAATACATTTTTTTTCAGTGATTAGTGCCCTGTATCGTTTACCGTTTTCCATGCGTACATTTCAGGTCCAGAAAGTAAAAATCCGGACCAAGATTTTGTTTCAACCAACATTTACAGCATTTGGCAGACGCCCTTAGCCAGAGCGACTTACATAAGTGCTTTAAGACTCTGCTATAAATTTTACTCAATACTAGCTCAGTCGAACCAAGGCTATGAATACCCGCGATCTAACACTCTGTTGGGAAAGTAATTTTTTTTTTTTAAGAGCTGAGTTTAGTTCCAGAAGTGCTAATTTAGGTATTTCAGGAAAAGGTGTGTCTTAAGTCGTTTTTTGAAGACATTAAAACGACTTAAGACAATTAAAACCAGTTGAGTACTCCGTGACTCTTTATACTCAGCTGGTTGGTTGAATCAAAATCCTGGTTTGGATTTTTAATTTCTGGACCTGAAATGGCCGCCTCTGATGTTAAGTATGCCAGGTATCTTCACGGTTTTAAATCCAAGAATTGGTTGGTATGTAAATCACATTTAATACCTAATCTGTGATGCACATAACCAAGATGTGTCACAGCAAACTGACAATAGGATCCATTGCTCTATAATTACTATAGGGCACGATTAAAAATCCGCAAAAGATTTAATTTTGCTTCATGTCGATTCAGTGTAATTAATAAACATAAATTTTAACATTAATCACAATTCACATGTGTGTTATAATATGTTTTTAAGTTGTGTGTATTATTCTTATTCCATATTTTCCAGTCTAGGTTAAACCCCCCAAACCAAATCGACAGCATTCCTCCTTAATATCCTGTCTTGTGTCTTTAATCACTATTATTTAGAAAAACTGGTAACTGTATTTGAAAAACTGTAAATTTGCACTGTAACCTGGATTCTTTCAGATAAGATTCTGCTGTAATTCCAGGATTCTTTCAGATAAGGTAATATTATATCCTTTGTATTCCACAGCAATTGTGGATAACATTGTTATCGTCATTTCGGTTTAACCTCACGCTAATCTTCTTTTGTGTTTGAACTGATTTTTAGGATGCACTATATTACTGTATTCACGTAATTTATGATAATTGCTTAAACAGTAAACGATGAATTCTATAAATCTTCAGCACTTTCATAGTCTTCTGGGTTGTTTTGCGGTCCAAGAGGATGGCCCAGGGGTTTGAGGCTGAGAGATAAACAAGTGTTCTGGAGCTTTAGGAGTTCTTCTCGATGATCCTGGAAGTCTTCTCTGAGAGAGGAGTCTTGCTGGGGGGAAGTCCGGGAGATGTAGCCCTGATCCGATTCACTTAGCGGCCTTTTTAAAGCACACCCTGCTTGCATCCAATCACTTGCAGTCTCTGACAGCAATTCGTCCTCCTCAGAATGGGAGGTTTGAGAGTGCCAGGGGCCCAATGACTGCTGGACAGCTATCAGTCTCATTAGCATTCCTTCGGAAAGGATACTGGAAGATGCCGATTGATTTTCATCAATTTCCTCAGGCAGACTTGCTGGTCTCCCCTGATTCCAAGTATTTCCTTGGGGAAACAGCTCCTGAATGGCTGAATCTTGACTGACCACGGGGTGAATTTCTGCTCTATACACCCCCGGATCATCATCTACAGCTGGTTGTGCAGAGTACAGCTGGCTCTGATCCAGTTGAGCAGATGGATAAAACGAGTATACTTCGTTCAGTTCTGGGTGAGCAGAATCGACATGCTGAGTGAATATCTTTCCCTCGCTCTCATTCATGATTGGTGTGACCTGAAAGGTTCCCCTGCTTTCCTCACTCACTTCTACTGTATTAACTAAGACAGGAGGCCCTTCCTTACACTCTGGCACACACTGCAAGACGGAGCTATTTTGCATCTCTACAAGAAGAGGGCACTGCAGGTCTGTATCTAAAGCATCTTCCTCACTATCCACGCATT
>JAODKF010000068.1:22256532-22270734 GCA_026779585.1 Mormyrus proboscirostris
CCCCCCCCCCCCCCGCATGAGGATAGTACCTTCCAGATAGTCTGGGACTGATTAACACCCGAGTAGTGGATTGACACCCGGTATTTGTCGCAGAACTCCCCAGCACTGAAAGCAACGCTGACCACAGCTGTAAATTGCGGGGAAGCTGATATATCCCAGGTAATGTTGGGTTTCCATAGGCTGCCTGAAGGTAGCATTGAGGAGCACAAGTTAAACTCCGCCCACTGAGCGCTTGGCACCAGGACGGGCCGGACGACTGGACACGCAATGGACACTCAAGCTTACCGCGATCCATGCACACTTTAGTTTCCTGCAGTGTGGGATCTCTGCACCCTGTCAGTTGGAGAAACACCATCATTGCAAAAAAGCCCACATAAAGATAACTTTATGGTTACATTAATCAGATGTAGAAAGCAAGTGGAATCGACATGAATTTCAGTCATTGTGAAGATACTTATCCAAGAGCATCAGGGTCCAGTATTTGTCGCACCTGGGACAGTATATGTCTTATTTTCCTCCACATGGCCTATATCTGGCTTTGGCAGGTGTGACACAGAGACAATGTATGTCTGTCCTGGGAGGACGACCACTCTATCCATTGAGAACGACCACTGAAATCAAGGCAATGTCATTTGAGCAAAAGTTAGAGATGTTCCCAGTCAGGTCGTGATTTTTTTTTTTTTAACAGAATCAGAATCTTTATTGTTTGCCAAGTACCAAGTGTACAAGGAATTCCTCTGCAGGTGCAGGTATCAACACAAAGTGGTAACACAAGCGGGAAATAAAAACATGAATAACAGTACAAACAAGCAAACCGCAAGTAGAAATGGTGTGGATATAGCACTGTAACGTTAAAAAGCACCTGCACATGTGTACTAGCCGTACTGGTGGAACTGGGAAGGTTCTTGCACAGGATTATGGCATGGCATAGGACCGGCAGTGTTTGGTGTCAATCATATTAGACTCTACATCTGTCTCCACTGTCTTCATCAGCACACTTCCAGCCCCGGAACATGCCGGTATCTTTTTGGAAGGTTGGGTATGTCTATTCACCGGCAGTGTTTTTGTGTGATTGTCGGCACTTGTTAAGTCCCCTGACACTTAGGACCAGACGGGAAGCACTTTTAATCGTTTGCGCAAAAGGGCAAAAGGGACAGGCGCTCCCTGCCCCCCCCCACATCCCTGTTATCAGAAGGTTGTCGGTTCAAATCCTATAGGTCAGGCGGAGTGATTTTACTGATGGGCCCTTAGCTCCCAGTTGCCCCAGGGACTAGCTGACCCTGTTTGTGCAAAATAAATGTATGCTGTTCTGGACAAAAGCGTCTCCTAAACAAGAAGAATGTAAATTATAAACACCTTACCCTGTAAAACCTTTTAATAGGAACTTAAGTTAGAATCTAATGGTCACTGTTGGCCACTTACCGACTCTCTCTGAGGATTGACCATCTTTTCTATTTTGTCATGGAAGACATACTGGATGCAAACTCTCTGACCGCTACCTGCCTCTGTAACTTGCACTTCTGCTCCCTTTAAGGCGTCTATGCTCCCTGCGGGAAACGAAAGTGCTGCAAAGCTTAGCATTAGTGCAATGTCCTCACCTCCTGGCTACTCACATGACTACTCAGGTAGTAAATCATTTATAGAAGCTGTTTATAGGAAACCACATTAACTTCAGTTACTGGCATTGGTGTAAAAACAAGACGGCAGCAGCAAAATCACTCAGTGGTACATAGGGTATACTGCAGAATTACTCATTGGTACATAGGGTATACTGCTGGTATAAATTCAGGTATGGTGGAGAGGGGGGTAGTCCACAGGTTACCCACCATCTCTCCTTGCCTTCCACTCCACCATTAGCACCGGCACAAGATGGCCCATCTCATCCTGTCTTGCACTGGCCTTGCACTGCCACAGTGGTCCAGTGGGAGAATCCCAACTCGGCCTCCTCCACCGCCCATCCAAACAGTTACCTAGCAGGTGTGACAACAATTCTGTCACAGTAACTGATGTCTCTACAAACCTCATTGCCCTGTTTATGTTCGTCCTTACCTCCGTTCAACAATATTGTTCTGCTGATAGAGCCTACTAATTGTTCACTGTTATAAGCTATATAATAAAGTCTGCGCCGCAGCAGAATATAGTAGAAAGCAAATATTTTCAGTTTTTTACGACCCCTAACGTTCGCGTGTAGTATTTGCATCTGAAAAAAGTAAGCGATAAAACTTGGGAACATTTTTGTACTACGTAAACCGGTCCACGGGCATCAAAGGGACGGGAACCATCTACTGTGGAAGACATGCAGCTGGAAGATGCATGTCTGTATTAAAACTGTCATCATCTACTTATTTTTATGTATTTGATGTCACTGTGAAACGGATAACGTAATATATGTAAAAAATACTTACTTAGGCCTATATTTACGCTGCACCTCAGGCCCTGAAAAAAAGTTTTTTTTTTTTGTTGCTGAATAAAATTCAAGAAAAAACACCCATGATTCGGTGCCCCTCCCCCTCCCCAAGATAACCCCTAGAAAACGAGGGGGGGGGGGGTCAACAAGACATAACCAGTTCAACATAACATTACACCTGTTCCCCAATCTCTCTTATCAATACTATTAATAACGATAACCATTAAATCGAAAGCAAAACAAAATGAGAATGTCTTCCTAGTTAGTATATGAAAGATACTCAATACAATCGGTTTTAATGACGGAGGATTTTTTTTAAAGACAATATAAATTCTTACCTCCTGCGTACAGTTTTGCTGTTCCAGTAAGCGAAGATTTATAGTTATGGCCATTTTGCCAAAAATGATAATACAAAAAAGTAAAATATACATTTCTCTTTCTTTCTGGAAACAAAGTCTAGAGAACGCAGTCAACCGGAATCAATACAAGTGTAAAATATGAGGGCCTGTATTATCCAGTTAAGTATAATTTCTTTCCAGTTTGTGGTATAAATTTTAAAGCTTATTTTATGTAGTTAAAACGGTTGCTTTAATAAAGAACAAAGTGTCTTCGAACACTTGAGCAATGAGATTTTTTTCTGATATGTATCTAGCCGGGAAATCTCAAGGGAAGTCAACAAGCTTTCGCTGTGGTTTTGTAATGAGGTCAGTTGTGACGAATGCATGATGTTTAGCATTTCTTTAGAGCACAAAAAACATTTCGCTTTTTCAATCCTGTGTGGGAGATTCAGCTACCAATCCATTTCAAGTAATCGGTCAGCAAAAAAGAGACGCTCATCGGCCTCTGCTCCGGGTTTAGTGTTATATGTGCTTGCCTTTTTTGCATCATTCTTTGTAGACATTTAGATTTTTGCATAAGCATATCGCCTTGTCTAAGGTCACTCCACCTCCCCCCCCCTAAAATAGGCCCGACGACGCCCATGATCAACCCTAAATTAATTATTTTTAAACCAGATTTAAAATATAGCTAAACTAATGGCGAAACAATTACCCCACTTTTTTCTTACGTTGTACGTGTTGTGCGTGTTCATAAAAGTTTAAGTGCCCAGCAGGTGTTGCTATTGTTCAGAAATTGTATAGAGCGATGTTTCCGGCACCGTGCTGCGTGTTATATTCGGGTGAAGGTATGTCAATGACTGCATGTTAAGCCATGAAAATATTACACGACGTGGATGGAAAATATAAAATTACATGTTTTACCATGCAGTAGGCCTACGGCAGAAAAATACCATGTTCTAGTCAGTTACATTTTGCAATGTGGTGTCTTACATACACATACAGAAATTATATATGAAAAAAAAAATATGTATGATGAGGAGGGTCTCAAGAGCGTTTGACTAGTAAACAACATCTAAGCACGTACTGTACATTTATACGTCAGTCTACAGACCGGTTGGACATAAGCCATGTATTTTTTTACCGTAAAACATATATCATGCTTATATAATATTCAAGCAATGTAGGAATACTTTGTCGTAATACTTAAGGTAATCGCTCAGACCACGTGGCAGGAAACGGGATTCTGTACAGGAGGTGAAGAGAATAAAAATGAAATTAATTGGTCTTTCACTGCTCTAAATGTCTATTGGAAGGAAATATTAATCACAAAGGAGTGGACTCTTCTGTCCTTAATTCTTCTTAAAAATAGAATTTGACTCAATTATTTCTTAAAACCTTTCCAATGTTCGCTGTTTGAATATTTAAAACGTCTTAATTATGGCTCCTGTATTTTACAGGCCCACTCTTACTTTGACCATTTGCATCATTAGTGCAGTGTCGGGAGCCAGGTAGTACTGTAGACCTGTATTACTACATTATTCAAAACCTGTACTTTATAAGTGTTTAAAAAACCATGGCTTTCATCATCATGGTTTATCATTTATAATGGCGAAATATTTCTTTAATCCAGTATAACTACATCTCAGTACTTCAGTAGCCAATCATTACGATAATCCCATATTTCATCATGTATGTGTCACTGCACAGTAGAATTTCATTAACATTTTTTAATGCAACTATGTATTTCAGCTATTGCAAGGACTGTACTTGAGATTTTTTCCATTTTATTGAGGCAGTCTAAAATTAAAATAAATGTTTCCCCTTTCTGAATTCCCTAGAAATTGCTGACCGAGTCGTAGTAGGCTCGAATACAATCCTCAGCCTAAACGCTAAAAGAATTACTCATCATAATTCTCTGCATCCCAAATTAATGTCCCAAACTCGAAATTTTTTAAAAATAAATCAGTACCACCTTCCCAATAACAGTGAATATTAATTGTCAATAATATGTTTTTATGAGGGACAACACGAACATATTTAGAACTTAAATATCTGGCGTATTGCAATATTCATCTGCCAGTAAAAGTTGACAGAAATTGTTATGCATTAGAGAACAGATATTTATCACTAAGTGTCCAAATTGGAACAAACAATTAACAATTAACTTAAAAAGTAAAGCATGCATCGATAGCATAACGAATAGGCCAACAAAATAATGGTTACAAAGTCAGGATCTAAAGATACAGACTTGAAAGCCAGTATCCACGTCAAGTATTTCAAATGTAATGACAAAGAGCGACTCATGTTTTTTTCGGTAGGTGGTGCTGTTTCCTTACTAATCCGTAATTCTGAATACCAGCGAGCCCAAACCTGCATGCGCATATTTTTTTTTCACTAAACAATAAGATGAATTCCATTTACAAAAATCGCCCAGCAGTGTTTATACAATTCTTGGAAATAGAATATTAATGAGATTTGAGTTTAAATGAGTACGGGATTATACTGCCAATGAAACAGAGGCTCACTTTTGGTACCCGCATAGCATAAGAACTGAAACTATATAGCAATGTATTAAACCCCGCTGTCACATATTCCAAAGAGCTGTGGATAGAGACTCGAGAGATGGCAAAGCAGTATCTAGGCTTCGAGATTTTCTTATTGAAAAAGAATATGAGGACAGCCTTATGGGGATTTCATATAAAATAATATATGGATTCTAAATCAAAAAGTTGGGAGAGAGAGAGAGAGAGACCAAATCAAACTGCTGATGGTATTCGTTACTTGGCTTTTCGTAATGGTGGTCATTTATGCGTGTCCCTTTTGCTGCAGTTGAGTAATTAAGTATTTAATAAGTGTTTCTGGATCAGAGATTTATGTAAAAAAAGTCAATGTAAAACGTGCACGGGAAAAGAAGTTTTTCATGAAGTTTTTTTTCCACTTGCATTTAAACTGGCATCTATATCGTGGCTGCATGCTCACTCCTGTCAAACTGGATTTCCCTTTCATTTCTCAGGCCACCATATGAGGCGCCATAGAGAGCACTGTCATCCCGGATCAATAGGGTGTCTTTATGAGCGATTGCCCCTGCGCTGCTGGGCATGCGCGGTGTCTAGCAGGATCGGAAACTAATGAAATGCCAGTCCTGCCATTAGACAATGCTAACCGCTTAAATAAAAAGGGCATCCGTCCTGAGCATGATGTATGTCCTGAATGGACTGAAGAAATACTTCACTAGCCTAATTGTTAAAATCGTCAAAATCCGAAAGATGCTAACATCCTTCCTGCAGAAAGACCCACTGCCAACACATAAAGTCATTGAGGAGGCAGTTATTTCACTCCAAGTGAAATAACTGGACAGACATTTTCTGTCGTTCAGAAAATGAATAGAGGAACTGAACCCTATTCGCGTGTTTCATGCTAGTGTTCTGATTCCCAGCGGTGATGAATTTCTGGCTTTGATGCTGCCTGATCTCCTTCAGAAAATCCCATTCAGATGTTCCAGTGTTCACGCCAAAAGGTTGGAGAGTTTTCTAAGAGCGAGAGGAAACTTACATGATGCAAATTAAGTGTCTCCTTTCACGGAGTATCGAACAATAATAATCTGAATATTTTGCAGTATTAATGTTATTTATGAATGTCTGAAAGTTAAAATGACAGTGCTGTTCTGTTAAAAGGGAAATTAGCATCATGTAACATTTTGTGCACTGCAGAAATGTATAGCTACCTCCAGCAGGATGAATGTGGTTGTTTCACTCTCTCTTGCTCTCTGTGGCTTAAATAAATGGTAAGTGTTGGAATTCATGAACACTCCTGGTTGGATGAATAAAACTGGGTCTGTAAATTAAATTATTCAATCACTGTTAATACTGGATTTGGCCTCAGGGGAGAGAGATTGGGGTAACCAGACACCTCTTTAATTCGAGCTCATTGTTTCTGCCCAGAGCATCGTGTAAACCGTTAAACAGCCGTGAAACCAATGCTAGGTTATCTAACACTGGAATGCTAATCATTTGCACCAATTTTCTGCTCCTACATGCAATACATACAAACAAATCAGAATTGCTAAAAACAGTTAGCTACATTTTTACGTACTATAAGAAAACTCGTGTTACTTTCCAAAAAAAAGAACCTACAGATTTTTCTGTGACTGATGTCAAGCTCTGGTTTGTACTTTGTGAAAAACCAAATGTGTCCATTCAAATGACTTAATAGTCAAAGAACGACACTAAAGAAATATGACTATGTCATGATTATTGATTATTTTTATTATCTTCCTTGACAATTCTTTCCTATCAGAATATCACAGGTCAACTGTCCTAACACCATCAAGGGCAGAAAAACCCCAGCTGGTACACAGAAGACATTAGATTCTTGTCAAGTTGATAAATCCATAACATGCCATAAAAGTTTTACTAGCTTATACTTTTATATTTTTTTACCTTTTCATTCTTTTTTATTTTTATTTTTTGTTGTATCTCTATTCATGTATTCTATTGTTGTTTTATTTTCTTTTTTTATAGAGATGTATTGCTAATTTTTTGCTTATTTTGTTTTTATTCTCATTCCTTCTTCCTAGAATGTCTTTGACATGTATGTTAGTTGCATATTTTATTTAGCTCTCTCTGGCTCTTATTTTAACCCCAAATGTGAACTCTTTTCGAGCTGCTGTTTATGTATGAAAAGTTCTATATAAATAAAGATTATGATTCATATTATTATTTTGTCAAGAATAATTAGAAAATGCAAATCCATAAACGAATGGTTGTGACAAGGCAGAAACATTTCAGGGGCCGTGTGCGGCCAATTCTACATAAAGGGGACAGTTCCTTGCTGCCTGTTATGATTCGGAGATAAACAGGCAGTGCTGAAGACTTGGGCCTCCCATCACCAACAGACCAATTGGTGAGTCCCTAGGAGCTTCCAGATAACGGTAGAAAATTATATGCAAGCACTGCTGATCCCCCCTGTAAACAGTAGGAGAAACTGGGAGGGGGGCACCTGTTTGCATTCAGCGCTTCGTCTGCCCATTTAGACAACAAAATTGACCGAAAAAAGAGAGGAGGGACGCACCTGTCACAGAGGACACAGGAAGGCAACAGGGCTTTAAACGCCAATCTGTGCCTAATTAGTGCTTAATCTATGTTTTCTTTGACTTAAACAATTATGTATTTGTTATAAAATATATTGCTTTTCCCCAGTGGACATTGATAGGACAAAGAATACAACAACATGCCTGTGAAATAAAATCAAGCAATAAAGTTTAATTAAACTTCCCCCAATTATTACACTTAACAATGAAATACTTTTCCATTATATTTTACGTTTTATAGAAAAGACATTATAGTCATTATCTCAATGATTAAGGATGGAGATATCTAATTAACATAGAGTCTTTTCTCTATAAATTGCAATGTAATGAAAAAATCTAATGAGCTCTCTGTAAAATATTGTTCACCGTAATGTGCAAAAAGGCTCTTTTCCAGCTAGTCCTCTCTCAGAAATTACAGAAAAATAAGTTCCAGTGAAGACAATGGGACAATAACATAATCGGAACAATATCTTGCCTAATCAAAGTGTTGCGATAAATATAGAATTAGCCCGAGCTACTGTCCTCCATAAAGATGTATCTGTTTCATACTAATTCCTTAGGAATGTGCAGGTGAATAATATTTGCTTCTCCTAAGACAGAATGGGGTCAATATACACTTCAACACTCTTTTCCAAGAATGGGAAAAGGAATGATACCTGTCAATAATAATTAATTATTTTTATCAGATTTGTACCTCAAACTGAGACTGCTTCGGCTGGCAGGCATTTCTATGGTTTATTGAATGCCGCTTTAACTGTTACATAATTATCCGTATTTAATGACTTTGGAGATGCGAGCGACGCGTGCGGCCTACGAGGCTGCACTGCTGCTGAGGGCGTGAAGATGCACTCGCTCGCGTCACTTGACTAATTAAAATGTTGCTTAACTGCTTCGGAGAGGATTAAATCCCGAGTAAATTAAATTAGACGGAGGAGATGAAACAGCTGAATCTCTGAATTAGATCTTGATTTAAAAGTTTCTGTCGGAGAGAGAGAGAGAACCTGGATGCTGCCCAATATCGGACATCATCACACTGAGGCTTTTCCAATATCCATGCTTATGAAAGCATTAAGTACAATTACAGAATACAGTATATATATATATATATATATATATATATACACACTTATTTATGAAAACTAGAGATCTGCCTATTGAACCTATAAGACTTCTTGCGCATGTCTGCCAAATATTGACCATACAAACCCTGGAATGAAACTGAAACAGACAGACTAAAGGAAAGAACACGCCCTGTGCCTGCATTTTAACTTCAAACCGATGCGGTTTCTCTCATTAGCTTAATCGTTAGCTTGAAAAGGACTCCGTCACGGCCCTTTAGCTAAATGTGCAGCTGTTCGACCCTTTTGGGAGCACGTTCTTTTTCCTGTTTTTGGTCATGAGCTAAATGACACTATTATTTTGTTTTAATTTAACAGACAGGAAGCGGCCGACTAACTTGGATATTGCAGCAAACCGGATTGCGCAATTTATCCCAGCATTGTTGACCTTCTCATACTTGACATTTAGTTATAAAAACACTGTTTAATTTCTTTCGTCGTTCCCTGCCCAACTTTTTAAATCTGCTGTTGGCTGCAGAGCAGGTACCTGATGAGTCCTCCAGCTAGGGATTGGTGGGGGGTGGGGGGGGGTTTGGCAGGACTATTCCAAGGGTCCCTAAAATATTTGGAACATAACATGATTGGTCTAGGCTGGGAGCCCAACACTATATTCTGTCATGGGTCCCCAAATGTCCAGCAACACCCCCACCTCCAGCTGTCTATGCAGAACACACTGAAAAGCCAAAATTAATAAAATGAAAACATTCAATTCGTTTATTAATTGAAGAACCAAGTACCACCCACAATATAAAAGGGAGAATGGTGCTTTTGTTTCCTGTCTCAGTTCTGTGTCCAGTTACTCCAGTGTCCTCCCACAGTCCACTCACATTGTAGTTTAACTGCCCTTAATTGTAAAAGTCATTAATTTGTGACAATGCATAGACTATCAATAGGGAGATTTAAAATCACGTCTGTGTGTCTGTGTATTTGCGAATAGGGTATATGTTACGTGTGACAAGGCCCCTAACAAAACACATAAAAAGAACCACTTGCTCATTAACAAAACCATTTCGAACTTATTCTAAAGCAGGGATGATGAATAACCTAGAGAAGCACTTGGCTGTGACACAGCGGCACAGCTTCCCGTCTGTCTTACCATCACTCTATGCTGCGATTCATCATACAGTTTTATCAGATTGATTTCAAACTGCGCCCCACTGACTATGTCAGGATGGTAACGTCGATTTGTTTGCGATCTTGTGATGTTGCTGCTGATTTTTTTGCTCCATGTCTCACTGTAAGGTGTTTAGATTTTAAGCATCTGGGATAGTACCACAGTACTTCAAAGGAGTCTTTTTTTTCTAAGGCTGAATCATTGATGATTATCTCACTGTCGACACAGTGCATATGTACTGGGCTACTGGGTTCACAGCATTAAGGGAACCGGCGGCATAGAAGCACCACAAAGTCCACCCGATTTAAACGAGCTGCTTTGATGCGGTTTGTTTGTTTGCAGCCGCGTTGCCGTTCAGTCCTCTTCGTGCTGCGTTCATCTCTGACAGGGTTCACTGCCACTCAGAATTACAGTGAACAAGATATTGCGATGACGGCTGCAGTGACAACGGGGTGATCAGCCCACAGCAACCCACCCCCCCCCCCCTTCCATACACACCTGAGTGGAAAAAAAACACTGCACAGTCAGGGGGAACTCAAGTGTGAAACAGCCTCTAGCAGTGACGAGTTTCCCCAATCCCAGAACATTGTTAGTAAGCTTCTGTCACAAAAAAACACACTTTGCCTGACAAAAGGTTGAATGCTGCATTTGGTAAAAACACTGAATGACAGAGGGGGGGGATATTGATTTTAATAATAATAAAAAAAAAAACCAGCAAAGACAACAAGCAATGAATGACAGGTGGAACAACACTTCAGCTGGTTAGAAAGGAACACGGAATGACACTCGGTTAAAAAAACAAAACAAATGCTGAATGATGAACAAATAAGACAATAAAAAGTGAATAGCAGGACACTGACAAGCTTATAGAAGCCAGCAGAGATCTGTGACTGGCTCTGTCACGCAAATACAATGCGGATCCTGTACATAATCCATAGGCCTCATCCCAGGCCAGTTAGGTAACACCATCTAATCTCACTGTGAGCCAATAATGAGAGTGTCACTCATGCCCTGGCAGAACAGAAGCAGGAGAGAAGCTAAATTGCTTCGTGTGATAAATTTATTTCTTTCACTATGTAGACGGTAAATCCAAACTGACATTCTTCCCAGGCAATGAGCAGAGGCAGGCAAACCACGAAAGCGTTCCACGTTTTGATTCCCGAATCCGAATTAATGAGGCCTGTCTTGATCGCGAAACCAGACCTCAGAACATTATCTGAGATTTCAGCACTTTCCATCGTGTACTGGCAACTCAATTTACTTGTACACATCCATACTTATAACTTTATATGCGTCTCCCGGCTATTTTTGAAGAGCATTAATATAGAAATGTTCTTGCCACCTCTGACAGGGTTTCAACCTAGCTGGTGTACTGGTACCTCACAGAATGTCCGCTATAATCTGTATAAGGAACCTTCTGGATAAAGCCACGGCACTAAGACAGAACTAAGTGACCTGTCCAGGAATTCGTGCCCGTGAGATTTCTAGCAAACATGACAAAAATACAGCAAACTATTGATGATAATGTTCTGGTTCTGAATAATGTCATAAATTGCTTTGTTAGACTATGTGGCATTATCAAAATGACTGGTCACATCCAAATGTTTTTTAATAGAGAGGAAGGTGGTCTATGCGCACTTGACAGGTTTTTCTCACAGGGGAAGGGAGCAAGAACTCTCAGGTATGGGGTCGCTTCACAGGTGACAGGTTTTACTCACAGGTGGTGTAGTTTCCTCGTGGGGGCTGTTCAATGAGTTACTGTATGGTGGAAATAAGGGTGCAAAAAATGTAGCGGAGGCAGCTTTCGGCTGCTTGTTGGGAAGGTGGTATAACTAAGATCTAGTGAAGGGCACCATCTCCAAGCTCCCCTATTTACATTTGGTACAGTCCATTTGGTTAAATGATGGTTTAATTCCATAATAAATGTAATATGTATAATACATTGCGTGTCTATGTGTACGCGTGTACGTCTGCCTATGTGCGTTTTTGTAATTATTTCATTGTGCGGACCAGACTTCCCGGCAATGTGACAAAAGTCTGTAACTTTGTATCTTGTAGGGACCTCAGTTCTAAAAAAGTTCTATAAAAATCTGAGAATGCAATCAAAAAAAGCTATAAAAACTAAACAAAAGTGTTGTATTTTGTTTGGTTACTTATGGTTAAGGTTTGGGCCGGGTGGGGATTTGGGTTGCCGTGTTACGGGTTGCATCTGGGAAGCAGCTCAGGTTTATTCGGGGAGATCACCAAAACACAGGGCACAAACGTCAATGCCCGGACAGCGGTAAGACAGACTCGGAAGCACTAAATATACAGAATTGACTAACAACAACTAGACACATCTGAGAACACGAGGTAATAGGGGTGTTGGAGTTGGGATTAGGATTATGGCTGTAGAAATGAATGGAGAGTCTCCGCAAAGATACGAATACTTGGACTGTGTGTGTGGATGTATATGTATGCATGTACAGTATGAATGTATCTATCTATCTATCTATCTGTCTGTCTGTCTATCAGTCTGTCTGTCTGTCCATCCGTCCTACTGTCAGTCTGTCCATCAGTCTAGTCCTTGAAGTGTCCTAGTTATGCTATGATTTTGATTATGTGTTTCGTTATTTATAAAAAAAAAAACTTGAAGGGTTACCTTGTGACATGCAAGATTTAATTTGATATTTTCAACCTGGATTTATACTCATTATGAAATCCCCTAGACATGCTCTCTCAAAATATTTACTTTTGCAAAACTCTCTAAAGTGACAGCCCTTTCAAGCTCTTCATTACATTTGGTTATAGAGCAGAGACCCAATTATCCCATCGCCTGGTCTCTGCTTAGCATGGAGGTCCATACCGCTGACAAGTGACAGCACTGGGTCAATGATTCCACGCAACATAATTTCTAAATCTGAAGATCTTATTCGGATGGAAGCTCAAGAAAGCTGTACAGTATCCACCACAAAAAGGCAGGTATGGGAGTAAGTGACCAAAAAAACAGATTTTGATTACCTAATCCAGAGGTTTAAATGAAAGACTTCTATACTGTAGGAGATTTGGTAATAATACCCTGTGATGGGACAGCACCCTCTCCTGGGTTATGCCCTGTCATGCGTCTGTTGCTTCTGGAAACGGGTGTGGGCGCCTAAAGAAGGTGGGTTGGTCAGTTGCTTCTTCGCTTAGCGACTTAGGATGCTTTTGGCTTATCGCGTGCATTTTCACCTGTCATCCCAAACTATAAGCAGAGACTCAACTGCAAAGCGCTTGCAAACCATAAATGTCTTCTGTGAAAGTTCCAAGGGTTCGTAAGCAGCTGCATACATTGACTGGAGGATCTCAGCATGGTCTGCCAACCCCTCCTCAGCCAGGACATGCAGCTTTAAGTCATGCAGAAGCAGCTACCAGAGTCCCAACTCCCTCGTGACTTGACTGGTATCTAAACAATACTTCCATTTTCGATCAAACCCAATTTTGCGCTTTACACAGAGATGATGACATTAGGATTATGTAAATATGCATTTTATTAAACACAGGAGGGAGTGTCTTGCGTGGCTGATATTGACAGATGAGACCACAGGGTACTTAGTTGGCTTACAAACTGGAATTGCAAAGAAAATGGCACTGAGGAAGTTTGGGGTTTTAAAAGGTAATCTAGGCTGATGGCAGCAAGACAGTAACTTATCCCCAAACACGCT
Organism: Mormyrus proboscirostris; assembly: GCA_026779585.1. Classification (NCBI taxonomy): domain Eukaryota; kingdom Metazoa; phylum Chordata; class Actinopteri; order Osteoglossiformes; family Mormyridae; genus Mormyrus; species Mormyrus proboscirostris. The sequence continues at coordinate 22,270,282 of JAODKF010000068.1, forward strand.
ACAGCTGGGATTCAGATCATACAGGTCCTCCCTAGCCTAAGCGATGTTCTATACCTCATTTCTCATGTGTTTTCCTTAAGCCACCGGTACAGCATCCATCCCTCTATTCTGAAACTGTCACGATTGCGGGCGGCTCGGGTGCGGGAACGAGGCATGGTGCACGACACACGACCCACTGGCAGCTCCAGGAACTCAAAATGGGGTTTATTAAATAAAACAGAACACACTACAAAAACAACAGAACCGAAAGGACCACGAGGGGTCAAAGACTAAAAAGGGATTAAGAAAGACTACATTTACAAACAGAATATTCAAAACTTAACTGACATCCAACTATCACAAACAATCAAACAAACAACCACTAGGGAACAGAACAGAACAGAACAGAAGCAGGGACTTAAATACAGAAACCAACACTGGGTAATAAGACTAACACAGGACAGGTGAGACTAA
>JAODKF010000068.1:22286449-22305359 GCA_026779585.1 Mormyrus proboscirostris
CCCCCCTCCCCCCCCCAGCCACGCACAGGCTTAGAAACCTCGCTTATATGTATTAGCCTACCAATTTCACCCTGATGGCGACTCAATTATCCCGGCTCACTCTAAAAAAGCCATCCAGGGGTAATTGGTGTGGAAGGAGGGGGGGGGAGTTACCCAGAATTCAATGCCTGTCGGCACTTAGGAGCAAACCCAAGTCAAGCAGAAGGAAAAAGAATTCTGCCGTTATTTGATTCTAATCTCACCACTTTGCAAGCATTTTTATTGCCTTCATCAGGCTACTGGCTCGCCGCCCTGCCAGTAACCTATTATCAAAGCAGAAACTACCTTTTTCAAAATGCCAGTGTGGGTTGGAAATTGAAGTACGGTAACAGCTGTTCTGCTCTTTCTGAATCGCAATAATCTGACCATTATTGGTTTCTTACAGAGCCGTTATGGGCTGTATTATTGTGTATTGCTATTCCGCTGGAAAAGCTAAGCTCAATTATCAGGGTGAAAACATAGCTGAGACAACGGGCGCTATATCCTGCCCTCGTCGGATTGGTTCACGCTGTATGTTTAGTGGATGATAAGTGAAGTTGACTTGGGGACTGATAATATTAAGCAGTGGTAATTGTGAACAGTGCTGGTTTAAGACCTGCAGAGACAGACAGGTTAGATATGGAAATAGGTTGTGCTTCATGTGCAATATCAATTCTCAGTTCCTATAGGACATATATCCTATAGGATCGAATAATTAAAAGACAATCTTTATAAACAGTTATGACTGTCTTGTAATTCGGGTCTCAGTTTGGCTGTTGACTGTTAATTTGTTTGTAATGGCTTATTGTTAATAAGTTACCAAAGGCTGTTTAAATCTGGTAATCATTCAAACATGTTCCAGTGCAGAGTATCTTGCTCAGCTAATGGTAACAACGCCTGAAGCGGATCAACCAGCAAAAATGTTGATACAACTGCAGTCACAAATCCGGCTTCCCACGGCTTACGCATTTTCACGACTCTTTGCATAGCTGTGGAAGGCATTAGTCAGGAAGGCGTTGATTATTATTATTACTTAAAAAAAAATGTTCAGTGTTAATGAAATTTCAGGGGTTCTTTTAGGCGAGATGAACCAATGATAAGCGTGTTTGTCATGTGATTTATTAGTTTATTTCAATCGATACGTTAGCTGCCAGTTAGCTTCCAGTTAGCTGCCAGCTCACTTGCTTAATCCTGACAAAATTCTTAAAAATCCCACTTAATTAGGTTTCTGTTAGTAGCTACAGTGTTACTGTTAGTTGCAATGATTTAGCAGGCTAAGGCTCCCCTAATTAGATTAGATTAGATACATTATAGACTTTATTGATGCCAGGAGGAAATTCTTGAAATGGTAACCCTGTAGTTATATACATATACTTATTAGACAAGATACAAGAAGGCTTTCTACTAAATAAAGTATCATCTTAACAGGAAAGGCAGGAGCAGAGAGCCAGGGACCAGCCCTGTATCTACATACCATCCCCAGAACAAATGAATGTGCCATTGCTGACCTGTGCAAAACCACGAGGCGTAATGTCCGTAAAGATGTGTTACTGCTTGACACGGAGCAGGAAAGCAATCCTGCGGCGTGTAACGGATACGGCCCCTGATGAAATCCGCCTGGGCCTGATCAGCGCCAGGTCTTCCCTCCCGGATCAGCGAGAGGATAGAAGGCCGCAAGCTGTGAGGAGAGCGCAGGCATTTCACCTCACACGCCTGACAAAACTCCAATCCACGCAGCGCCCGAGCCAGGTCGCCCCGGATCTCCCCGAAAGAACGCGGCCGATTTTAAGCTCCTTCAACCGTGACAATTTTATAATAACCGGGCTCGCGACTGTCAGGCTGGCGGGCCGCGGCGGTGGCCGTCACACAGATTGTCGCGGAGTTGGGCCCAGGGGCGGCCCGGATGCTTCACGTCACCCGAAGCGCGTCACCCGTCCTACGAAGACATCGCAGGACGAGTGCCGGGTCCTGTGGGTGTCGATCTCACCGCTCCTCCATTTAGACGTGTTCAGCTATCTGAGCCAGCCAGTGCTGATGGCCGGGGCAGACGGTGCAGTTGGGGGGGGGGGGGCGTGACCACCTTTCGGTGTTTCTGCTGACAGTGTGCCGAAGTCCTCTGCCACATCCGCTGAAGGCGAGGCTGATTTTTGGCGAGTGTGACCTCAGTGGAAGATAATGCCATTAAAAATGGCTTCATTATTTTAAATCTCGTTTTAATGTTTAGAAAATATACTTTGTTAAATGTTAAACTCTTTTTTTTTAACCAGTGGCCAACTGCAAAGCTTAGCCTTAGCATGTTAAGTGTATGGTGTAAAAATATTTAAGGTTTCTTCCCGGCATACAAATTCTTCAAATCGTAAATGTCTCTTCTATAACTAGTTGGTAATGCCAGTAATCACTGGATTCTTTGATATATAAGGATATAAAATTTAGTGGGATATAAAAATCATTAATTTTATTCCCGCAGATAAATTACCCATGAAATCTAAAGCAATTTAACACTCTATGGCTTTGGGATTCTTCTGTCCCGGAGGAATTAGGATAAAATATCCCAAAACAGGGAACGACACTGAGAAAGCAGGAAGCTTAATTGGGCAATTACTTTTGCATCAAGAATTGCATTAACTGATCCTAATCCCCATGAAAAGTACTTGAATTGATGTCCAGCATTTATTAAGTCAAGCTGCCCCCCCCCCCCAACACAAGCCGCCCACAAGCTCAGAATATCCTGTCGGAAACAAGGGGCCCTTTCGCCAGTCGAACGGGGGCCCCTTCGCCAGTGTCGAACGCTTGATGTTAAGCTAACGGCAGGGCCTGAATATTCACACTGATACTGCTCCGTATTTTTGAATAATTGATTAACCCCTTTAATTGGATAGCCACATATTGAGCTAACTTAATTAAATGATGATCTAACCTGGCGAACTAGGGGGGAAATATTTTCTCGGTTGCAGTTAATTACGAAGAGGGTGGGGGGGCAGGTAGGAAGGGAATGGTGAGGGAATTCGCCGACCGCTGCGCACCACAGGAAGAGCTTCAGAGCCACACCGGCCGCGAAGAAGCATTTTTCTGTTTCCTTTCCTCACAAACTAGCAACTCTGCTATTCACCATCCTTTCAGAATGGCGCAAAGCTGCAGGATTCAGCCCATAACACCTTAACCTTTCCGTATTGTGACGGGAGCTGGCAGGCGGCCAAAAACAATGATTCACCCATTTCGCAAGACATCGACGCTGATCGAATTCAGCTCCGAGCAGTAATAGGCCTCATCGCACCTCAAACACTTTAATTCAGGATTCATATGTCATATTGTCACATGCCCATGATTTTTCATCTGGCTTTTACCGACGACGACGACGGCGACGTCACCGGATATTTGTTTCTTACATTTTTTGTTTAATTAAAAGGCCAGGCGGCGTGAGATGGAGTAGCAGCTGAAGTATTTTTCCCTGGTATGAAAAGGGACTTGAAAATTCCACAGCAGAGCAAAAAAAAAAAAAAAGATCTTTGACCCTCCGACCCATCAGTCTTTAGTGGTGCCTTGTGGGAAGATGAGCAAAAAGCTCCACGTTCCATCGATCTATTAGAAAGCGTGGTGGAGCACGGGCTCCAAATGCGGGATTTCCAGCTTTGAAAAGGAAAATATATTTTATGTGCGTTGAGGTTTCAAAGGAGTAAATGCACCTGGACCAGCGGCACGGCGGAAACAATCTGAGCGCGTGCATGAAAGGAGTGATGTGGCCAGCAGACTTGTCAAAGAATGTTCTGCCTACCGCCATCAAAAAAAAAGGAAAATGAAATACCTAGGTGTTGAAGTTATTTTCAAATTTTACTTCAGAATGAAAAGAGGATTATCAGAGGCTTACACCTGCTTCGCATTTATAGCCCATGCAAATGACTTCTAAGCTCAGCTGACGCCGTTCATGAAGGAGGGTTATGAACTATTTATATTGGCCAGCTGAGCAGAAGTGGGGAAACTCCAGCCTTCTGTGAGCTCGGAAGATTCTACCTCCAAGGCACATGCTTGCTCCTGTCCCCTGGAATGAAACTTTCTCTTTGTTGTTTCAACATCGTGATCCTATAGCACGCCTGTCGAATCGCCGTAAAAGACGGCTGTCTTCTGTTGCTCTGTGTTCGATCTCTGTTTCCCCTCAGGGGTAACCGCATAAATGAAGTGAGCATCCTGAGATCAGAAAACCTGGGGACGATCGCATTTCCCGAATGCGTAAAATGTCAGCTGCTTTATTTCTAGGTATTTTATAGACGGTTTTTAATTCTTCTCTGCTCCTCTTGTTTAGTCGAAAGAATCTGCTTTCATGAGGTAAGTCACTGCCAAGGTGAGGGTAAGGTAATCGCCGGCGCTTCTGCAAAGATGAATATTTGCTCTGCGAGTTGGAGAGACTAGCTCACGCTCTTTGGCAGAGCCTCCTTCGGTTTGACCTACTTTTCATAAAAGGGGATGATTTCTGAAAAGCAGCCCTTCATGCCATGACAAATAACACAGTCGCATATTTTTCAGTCAAAGGTAGCGAGCGAGGCTGTCCACCAAGGTGAAACACCTGGTCCCTGCGGGGGGGTTGATTACTGCTCCAATAGCACAAACATTTAAAACGCAGGAAAAACACCTCTCTCAGCTCCTCCACTGCGTCGCAGCTATCATTTAAGAGAAATGCTTAGTTGTCTGCATTCCGTTGTCCTTTATTAAGACACGTTGAAGGATAAGGCTCGAATATAATCCACCGTAACCCTACGTCGTACCACATGCCGGGCTACAGACTCTGACAAGCTGTCTCATGCCGGGCTCCTGGTTCAAGCCTCCTCTCTCCCTTCTCCTCCAGAACAGAGGCATCTCCTCCCTGGCGCTAAGTTAGGGCCCAGCAGATGGGAGCCATCACGGTTTGAGAAGGAAGCTTGGCGTTATCATGTACGCTTTTCACTGTGGCCTGTCAGAGTGTTTCACATGCAGTGTAACCCTGATGCAGTTCGTATTTAGATGCATCTTTGAATGGATGTTGTGTCTTCATCTCTCTCTGTAAATCTGACAATAAATGGCATGAATCACAGACTGAGTTTTCCTTATATGTGCGGTTTTTTTTTGGATGTTCCCAAAAACTTTGTCAGTATTATTTTAAGGTAAACAATACAGTTACATTTAAACTATTTAACAGGTGAAAGGTCTTTTTGGTTTTTGAGAAAGCAGGTTCAGACAAGTAATAAATGCCAGACCTTGTGTTAGCAGTGCGTGCCTTTTGAGTTATGAACACAGCAACACAGTCTAGGAATGGAAATGATTTCTACTCATAGAAAAATTACGTATAACTTTAATTTGAAATACATATACACAAAATACCACTGACCTCCTCGTCCCCAGCAGTCAGTAACCTTATATTTTAAAACGTTTTAAAGTTACATTTCTATTCCTTTTTAAGACCCCATTAGCTGCTAAATGGCACTTTTTAATGAAATGGACTAATCCTATGCTGTTAAAAATATAAATTAAAAATAAAGTTAATTTAATAAAGTGCCATTTAAGTGTAACTAGGAAAAGCAATTTCATAAAAATCGTCATAAAAAGTGTTTAAATCATTAACAAAAATGTGCAATGCATCAATCTGGCTTATTCTCCAAGCCATTAAAGACACAGAAGCAAACAAATGCTCTCCACAATCAGGGTGCTTGCTGGACTGAAACACAGGAAACACCATGGAGAGGTTAATGAAAGCATTGTTATCCTTGACAAATCTCTCCCTGAAACTTTTTTTAAAGAGGATTTAAGAATGTCAGAAATCAAAACATCACCACAGGCCTAATTAAGAAATGACATCTGTGAGTTTCCTACAGAATGTGACATGTTCAGATATGTCACATCAGTTTGACAGCAAGGGATTAAAAAAAAACCCTCATTATTAGCAAACTTTTGCTCATTTTTTTCTATAAACATAAAAAAAAATCTTCATATCTATATACAGTACGTTTTTCAACTATGCCAACTTCTGTTGTGTAAATCTCTACACGTCCTTCTACAACTCTGACTAACACCTTTACATGTTTGCCGTGGCTCCTGTAAACTGAGGGGAAACGTGAACTGACACAAACGATGATATGCTGTGAAGGTTCAAATCAGGATCGTCAAATTAGAAGAATATGACATTATGAAAGAGAAGCCATCTTGCTTTAACCGGTTTGGATATTTAATACCAAAATCTCAGTAAAATTGTATCTAGTGCTGGGCTCCCCAGCACAACCAAAAAGCTCATTCCAATCCCCCACAATCCTTTGTGTTCTTTGTTATGATCTACACCAGTATGGATAAATTACAATAGAGCGACAGCGGGATGCGGCAAGGCAGCCGAGGCGGCGCACAGAATAAAACAATTAAGCGAAGCAGAGTTTAAACAAGATTTACGGCAACAAAAGAGCAGTTTGAAATACAATATGTAAATATGGAAATATGCAAATAAGGACGTGGAGTTATAGGTGTCTTAATGACAAGCTTCCAGAAATTACTTATGGAGATTTACAACGTTGCCAAACCATGTCTGTTTTTGACACTGAGAAAAGTAAATTATCTTCTTACTCGCTTTTAGGACAAAAACGCACAGGGGCACCTGATGCTTAAGGACACGGATTGTAACGTGTGAACGCTGCCAGTTCACATTCTGGAATGGGGCCCTTGTGTATTCAGCTTGGATGAGAATGTACCCATAGTCAGGCCAAGGTATTTAAGCTAAAATGCCTCAGGAAAATATCCAGCTGCAAGCTCCTTTGTCTCCAGTTTTACATTAACCTGTTATCTAGCTTTTGGGAGGTCTCCATCTTGATCCATGCCTACCAGCTTAGGAGGAGTGACCTCTAACACACATCGTCCTACCATGCTGTCAGACACACGGTTTTTTTTTTTTAAAACTCGAAATCTTGCAGGCTTCATTTTCGAAGGAACCGAAAAGAGAGAAATATTCTTCCTGCGTAAGTTGGTCAACAGCAGGTGTGCCTGCAGAACAACGGAGAACCCAACTGCCTAACCATAGGCATAAATGAAAGACAGTTTCTCACTCTCTGAGCTTCCCTATCCTGGACAGTTACGGTGAAACAGAAAGAGTTGATCTCTGTTCCCCGTTGCAGGATAACTGTTAAATTGGCAGGTTCCCCCACTGGGTAATTCTTTAATATGAATGGTAATGTGCCATCATCCACCCATGGGATTGAGAATCTTCAGTCCTGACACAGAAATCCTCATGCAGGGAGCTGCTTCCTCAAATGTTCTCAGTTTGAGGTACCGTTTCTCTGTTCCTGGAGAGTTATGGTAAAGCCCCATACAGTCTAAAGCAGGGCGCCCTCTTGAGGCGTGGTTTCAATGATGTGTACCTTGCATTTTGTTAGCGAATGGGTTAAAATGACCATTTCATTTACACAGACGGGGATTCGGCGAAAAAGTGGGGAATCGCACAAAGAAAGCTACAGATTCTGCGAGTTAGGAGCTGGGCAGGGTGAATTTCATAGCAGAAACCCAGTTTACGCACCGACTCATACAGCATTTGATTATCTGCATGGCGCTTTCTGAGTATTCCCAGAGGTGAAGCTTCATCCGCCACATCCGAAGTGCCAGGGGACTCACCCAATAGAACTGCAGTTTTCTGGCTCCAGAAAGATTCTGCTTTTCCTAAAAAGGTAAATTAACGACTGTAACCACTGGAGAAAGGAACATCTGGGGGAGTTCAGAGAAATTGGAAGGACGGCCTTAGCGAGTTTCTGACCTGATGTCGTCTCGCAGAACCCCGCTGAACAGGAACACGTTAAATTGAGAAGCCGCGAACCGGCGGATTTATTCTGATAAATAGCAGATTGCTGTGTTGAGCAAACTTAAGACAGACCAATGCCCTGATTGAATAAAAGCATAGGTGTGCTGAGTCCTGAGTGTTTCTCCATACGCACCTGTTGCTCCCCCTTCAACGTTATTGCAAGACATAATTTTTATATCTTTTATGGACACAAGGCAGGTTTTATTGGCTCTTTAAACATCAGGAATTCATTTTTCTCTATGCCTGATACGTGGCCCCTAGAATCCAGGGTTTCTGTACAACAACAGATGAACGGAAGCATCTTCTGCCACACGAGGAAGTTGGGGTGAAATCCCAATGGGAAGGTCACCCAGTCATGAGCTCCGCAGGTGTGACATTTGGTGAATATGACCAAGATTTGTGTTCCACTGTCTGGAGGCCATTTGCCAATAGATATTAGGGTGGGATTGAGATAGTTAAAGCTATTTCTGCAAAACCAATTGAGGGAAGAGGACCCAAAAGGATTCCCCCAACCTCCATAACACTATCTCGGATGAGAAGCACTGCAGAATGAGGGGGACAAATGAACAATTAATTAGGAAAGTGGCCGTTCTTACGCAAACGAGTCACGCGGCTCCCGGCAGATCAGCGAGAAAGGCAGAATTATCTTGGCACGGATGCTCAGCCCACATGGATCGCGACATTTCCAGGTCAATCTCAAGATGATTAATGGGTGATGCTTCATTTTATTGGTGGCCGAACGATCTATCGCGAACATGAAAATATACCAAAGGGGACCGCCCACCCCAGGTTGGCTAAATATACAGTTGGGACTCCGTCTTCGGGAACGAAATATACGGGCGCGATTTGATAGCTTGCCAGAGGATTTTCTTTGTGTAAGTCACTCTTACTATAAAAAAGGTAAGGCACCTCTGATCTTGGGGGTGTGATGATGTAGTCGTGCCTGTCTGAAGATTTCTTTATCATCCTTTTATTCCAGGGTCCATGTGATGAAAGACCTTTGTTATTTTTGTAATTTTTTAATCTGGAATACCGGTTGATCTGAACATTCTGATGTCATGCACTCAGAGTGAAGGTAGAGCAAGCAGATGAATAGTGTGGAAAATAGACCACGATAAAAGCCCAGGCACCTGCCAATCTACGGCTGTCTCGGTGTAGTTTAAGCGCTGTGAGGACCGTAAGTGATATGTCGGTATGAATGCTGCAACGTCAGCTGCTCTCCTACCTGGCAGCAAATTGCTTGCATGTGTTACGTACTTGGCCAAAAAATGGATTCTGATTCGAACGGGAAAGAAACACCAGTCTGACCAGCGACTTGCCTATGAATGTGAACTGTAACTGGTAGGCGTGAACGCCAAATCGTGTGGTTTCACTGGGCCATGAGCGGATGGACAGACCAGCCATGCTAATTCACCACAGTATTCCCATTTCTCAAAAGATCCAATTTCCGTAGGGCTGGGAACAGAAGAGAACGAACGATTTTTTTTCTTGTACTTCTGTTTGCGGTGTCTTTGTCAGTTCAAAATGTCGTGCGAGTATTTGTATATAATAAATATTTATCACGGCTTGTGTGTGTAGCATGTTTCCTGACACACAAACTATCTTCTATGAACATGGTTGTGAGTTTTTTTTTTTTTTTTTTTTGATGAGGTAAGCTCTACAAAATAGCTTTTTTGTGATTTGCGAAAAAGAGCAGCATGCAATACCTCACAGAGAGTGGTTTTGAAGGTAAATTATCCCCTGCCGTTCCCATCCAGCAATGCTGACCGCTTTACTCAGGAGCATTTCCGACAGACTTCGGTTCAAGTTCCCGGGGAGATCACAGCATCACAGCTGACCCAGGACAGCGGAACAGGAGGCGAGAAACCCAGCCAGCTTTTCTCACAGGTACTTGGTGCCAGAGGTCAAGGAGCCATGGGGAGAGCGGACAACAGTAGCAGGAACCCACGTTGTTGCGTGAGTGAGGGTGCCATATGAGATGGCGCGCGGCAGGAGTCTCATCTGTGCTGGTTCCCTGGCTGCTGTGCTCTGTGTCCCTTTAAACCATAATCGTCAGGCTGAATTAGCTGGCAAATGAGACTCGAGTATGAGGATGATGTAACAGTGAAAGGAGTTGACGATAAAATGTAATAATTAAGGCTCTAACAAGCTGTCATCTTTGGCTAGGACAAAGTCACTGTGATGAAGAGTCATACCTATTCAATGTCAATCATTATGGCTGCAGGTCTGTCGGGCAAAAAAAAAGACTCGAGTTTCATTTACCCAAAAATGTTCCGTGCAGAAGGAAAAATGATTGGTTCAGAGAGATAACCAATCAGATTGTTGTCCAAGCAAGAGGAGGCAGGACTCCTCTGCAATCTGATTGGTTATTCTTCCGAACCAATCATTCTTCCTTCTGCCCTTAGAACATTTTTGTGTCAGGAAATCTCCCACAAACAGCCAGCAGACAAGAGTCCACTCCTTGTGTGCCACATGGTTATTGGTGCATATACATATGATGGAGGCATTGTGCACAGCAGCTAGCATTGTTCAGTGAAAGGTCTGAACATAGAGAGATTATTGGCAAGGTACGTAAGAGAGGGCACAGGTATCATGCCAAGGAAAGGTACCCTTCCGTGTTTTTTCTAAACGAGGAGGACAGATGGCCCCTCTGATGAGTAAGTGGTGTTTACTAACACTTCATATTCGTCATATGGGTTTAACACATGAACGTCGTATTCCTTGTCAGCCACAGAGACCAACAAGGACCAACTCTGCGACACAGACTCAGTTCAGTACATTATTAATTATTATTCATTGTCTTTGTATCACCTGGACATTGCAGCTTGTAAACACATTGCTACTATATCCTTGCCCCTGTCACCACAAAGGCCGGGCCTGTCTTGTAAAGGGTGGACCCTGTCAAAGCAGGCGCTGACCCCAGCCTGACCTCCCTTTGGCAGGGGGTATAGAGATACCCTTTCTTTTTGGAGCGACTGATAATCTATTCTCGAGTTCGGCGGGCCCATTCTCTGGCACCACGCTTTATAACTAAAACCGCAAATAAAATTAACTCTGTCTTAATTCCCCTCCACTAACAACACGTTTGCGCTGGAGGTTCCGTTTGATGCAAATGAAACCAAGACCGTGAACCGCAGGCTCTAGGGTCTTAGAACCTGGCAGCAGACGGTGGGTGTTAGAGAAATATTACTGACAGTCATATCCTACAGCAATATGGGGCAATAAGAGTAGGAATCTGCTTAGAAGATGCTTTTATTCAAAGCTGTACCGGAAAAGAGCAAATCTGGTTTTGAAATATAAAACTAATGAGGGGGAAAAACAGCAATTTGGAGCTGCTTGATGTAAAAACTGGATTATATCCTTCTTTGCACTCAGCAACATCTGGTGGTCTGACTCATGACTTCCCTTCACAGCCCCCTAGTGGTGTAATATAACACCAACAGCCAACCGACCCACAGTCAACCATCAAGAGCAAATGAAAACTTGCATTTTCAGGCTGCATTCCAAGCGTAGACACAGATCCTTACGTATCTGTCCATAAATATTTGCCATGTACTTACATTGCTCTTAGAAATTCAATTTAATTTGTTTTACAGTAGGGCTATGGGCTTGACTCTAGACAGACAGGCACCTACTGTCTTGACCAATTTAAGCCTGACAGACTTGGTTCCGGCACTTTGGGTTCAGCTGGTCACCTGACTTGCTGACCAGGATTTGTCCCTGCTAAGGTCTTCAGGATGTCATGCCCGCCACCAACAGTTCTGTTATGGCGCTAAGTCGAAGGAGTTAATTGCGCTTAACTGTGTTTGCACATTTTAATGCATTTAGCTCTTCCATCCTCAAGTTCACAGCCCATCAGGTGCTGTCTGGGTCTTCGCCGACAGCACACAGGATTGCGCACATCGACACGCCGCTGCAAGAGGACCCATTTCGTACCCGTGTCTCGCTGCCTTCTGCTTCATCCTGCACAGCCCTACTTACCCCCTTACCCAGAGGCAAAATCATCTACCTTTTAGGCATAACTTTTATCAAGGAGTACACACTCCGCAAGGAAGCAGTTCTTCATCCTGACCTGACCTCCTGTCTCCGGGAGCTCATCAAACACGAGACGAAGAGGCAGAGGAATCCAGAGGAGAGAGACGGAGCTCTGGCGACGGAGCAAAATCCAGCTTTACTACAAAGGCAAGCTGATACAACCATCAATACTGTCAGATGAGAAGATGTGAGGGTGGGGGGTTGTTTGTCGGGAAGAGATACTTTGATATTTTGGAATGTAAGGAGGGTCAATGTGAGAAATTGGTGGTTGGGGATCTAATTACCCGACTGTAATTGGCAGCTGGGGAACAAGTTGCCATCCACTCAACTCACTGCAGATCAATTATGTTAAGAGAACACCTGTAAGTAGAGTATAATGAGGCCCATTAGAGCTGAGGAAGGCAGAGCAGCTTCTGCACCCAACTCTGCAGCAAAAGAGAGAGACGGTGAGATACTGAGTGCAGGGGGATGGAGGATAATGGTGAGACAAAGCTCCCTGAGAAATTAGAGGGGGATGGACACATCCCGGCATGATGGTGCCGTGTATGTTTTCAGAAGAAGGCTTTCGCTGCAGTTTTACCACCATCGTAATCTGCCCCCAAAAAACGTCGCTGCCTCATTTAGCCATGATCCCTGGCAATGCAGAGCACTGCTTTCGATTCATTAAGAAAAGTCTTCCTGTAGGAGGTGAAGGAAAATCAAGAATCAGAGCGAAGCCTTCGGTAGCTCAAAACACGTCCATGAGGAGCATTTGTTGGTAAATTATTTCTATTTATGAGGTGCTGGATTGAAAGATGATGCCAGTCTTTATGTGTTTGGAGTACGAGCAGGACCAAGATGGCCCTCGATGTCAAAGAGTGATTAGAAGTTTGAAAAGCGAGAAGCTGAAAGAAGATGAAAGGTAAACGGACCAAGAAATAGCTCTGCACTCGATACCTTTTGATAAAGGTCGACCGTTAAGGTGCTGTAAATCAGTGTTTCTCGACCTGAACCTCAGCGACCCCCAGGCAATCCACATCTTTGTTCCTTCCCAGCTCTCGGATGGAGCAAAATGGTGGACTGTCTGGGGTCCTCAAAGACTGGCTTGAGAAACACTCAAGAGTCTTACACTCAGGGCAACGATAAGATTTTATTTGCCTTTGTCATGAAGTGAAAAGACCAGAAGGATGAAGAAGAACATAAGAAATTTACAAACGAGAGGAGGCCGTTCGGCCCATCAAGCTCCTTTGGGGAGAACTTAACTAATAGCTCAGAGTTATTAAAATCTTATCTAGCCTTGATTTATTAAAGGAACCCACGATTGTAGCTTCCGCTACACTAGCAGGAAGACTATTCCGTACTCTAACTACACGCTGTGTAAAAAAGTGCTAATTTCCACTAAAGAAGCTGCAGTTAAATGCACTGCAAGATCAGCCTTATTTTATTATGTCAGTCACAGAGGGTAGTGACTACGCTCTCTTCTGATTGGCTAATCACAGAGGCTCAAAGTCTGGCAGAAGACATAAGGCCTAACATTTAGAAGGCAGGCCTTGTTGTCCTTAAAATCTCCCCACCGACTTTTTGTAATGATTTTCTCGTTAACCCAAACGGTTGGAGTAACAAAGGATAACGTAAAGGAAGTCTACCCAGAATCCCATCAGAGAAGGCGAGACGTCCTATAGCAGTCAGTGGCAAGGAGGCCCAGAATGCAAAGTGGCCTATGCAATGCCCAGTAAGTCGTTTGGGTTCTCTCCCCCCCGCCACCGTACCAGGATGTCTGATGTGGCCGGGGCACTCACAGGGAAGGTGCGTGGCAGTTTTTTACCCAACAACATGCACATAAAAGCCTACTTTTTACAGACATAATCAGACATATACTGTAGATCTACATACTAACACAAACTCCCAGCTTTAAATGACATCCACACACACTCTGGGAAGCAATCATATTTCAGAGGGGAGGACGATCCCCTTCTAAATGTCTCTGTGCCTCAGGAGATGGTCTGACATGGATGTCTAATAAGCTGAGACCCACGTTACAGCTGTTTAGAGTTCAGGGAGATGCCGATAGAAAAATGGCAGCAATGATTCAAAATGTTGCACAGATACAACACCGAATTATCCAGACACCTCCCTTGCAGTGGAGAGGGATCTCCTGGTCTCTAATTTTACGGCCTGTTGATTAATAGTTTATTTGTTTCCACATTCAGGCCATTTGATGTATAGGTCGGTGTTTCGCAATCCGGCCCTCTGAGACACACAGGCAGTCCACGTTTTTGCTCCCTCGCAAAAACGTGGACTGCCTGTCAGGAAGCACAGAGGGAGCAAAAATGTGGACTGCCTGGCAGGAAGCACGGCGGGAGCAAAAATGTAGACTGCCTGGCAGGAAGCTCGGCGGGAGCAAAAATGTAGACTGCCTGGCAGGAAGCACAGCGGAAGCAAAAATGTGGACTGCCTGGCAGGAAGTTCGGCGGGAGCAAAAATGTGGACTGCCTGGCAGGAAGCTCAGTGGGAGCAAAAATGTGGACCGCCTGGGTGTCCCTGAGGACCAGATTAGGAAACACTGGGATAGGTGGTGGAGATGTTCTACACTGTTGGCAGAAAAGTAGAGATAGCTTAAGTAATACAGTGGAATTCTGGGACGAAGGTACTGTTATCAGCCTTGATCTGTCTGTCAGTGCTGACAGCATCCTGTAAAACTGGAGGTCGTCGGAAGGTCTGAGTGGAAGTCAACCACAAGTACCAAGGCCCCATCCCAGATACACTTACAACCAGCTCCTCACAAAGAGAAGTGTGTGAGCTTTGAGATCGCTGAATTAAGCAGGGAACAGTGTGATGTCTGCTTAAGAGTACGACGCTTGGCGACTGATGCATCGAAGCTGCGACACCCTCAGTACTGAACCACCAGATCCGTCGGTCGATGGCCGCATCCCGCAGTATTTGCTTCTGCTCCCTCATCTCAGCGTGCCAGTGCCCAGCGTGGCACGGCTTACACTGGCATGCGTAAATCAGAATGCCAACGCAGCTCATTATTTCCACTTATCATCCTACTACATTTGTTGCAAAGGAAAGTTTCTCAGTTCTTTGTATATCTGTTCAACTGTCAAGGGACCCAAGGATGTACAGCAAGACACTAAGGCTGATCACAGTGGTATTTGTAAGACCTATATTCCAGGGTTTGTCTCGAATGACTCACTTCCCTTGCAGCATAATTTACTAAGGGTAAGACGAATAAAGTGAAGCATAAGTTAGTCTTACTTATTTTTTTCAACTCCTGAAGAATATGTGTAGGATGCATCTATACGTTCAAATTTCATTTACCCATATCTAGAGGATTTTCGATGATTTTCTCTACATATACACTCGAGTTGTTCAGGGATCTGTAAATAAAGTCAATGACATATGCCATCCCGAAGCGATTTAACCACCTAATCTATATGTATGTTTATGTAAAAACCAACACATTTTCCCAACAAATTTAGTGCAAGCAACTGACTTGGTTCGTGAATGCAAGTTGCTTAATTTAGCTTTTCGTTAACAGCAATTCGTTCATTACTACGTTACCCGCTGTTCCACTCTGGCTATGTTATCTAATATGGAAGGGAAAAAACAACAATAAAACTGCTTTCAAGTTCCATTTAGCTTACACCAGCAACTTGATTTCGCTTGGCAAAGTCACGCAGTAAGTACAGCCGGCAGGTCGCCTGGAAAGTCTTTTAAAGACAGTCTGCCATCTTCTCCCCTTCGCTGATTCATTTTAAATTATTTTGCTGCAGTCGTCATACAGAAAGTAAATTCTCATCTCGTACGCAGGAGCGCGGTGGCTGGTCTACAGCCGCGTATTGTGCTACAGATTACAGTCGGACGCGGAGTAAATATCTTATCAGATGGAGGATATCAGGGTAAATATCTTATCGGCTGGAGGGATTTCTGTCCAGCTGCTGTTGCACTGGATAACTCTCCCACCGCTGGTTTAGCGGTGCTGTGCGGGTTGTGCGCAGGCAGAGACAGTGAGCGATGGGTGCGTGACGGAGGGGGGGGGGGGGGCGGTTGCTTGCGTTAGAGCAGCTTTCAGCAGCAACGGACTGACCTTTTCTTTACTATACTAAGTATCAGAGGTGTAGGACTGGACTGGGTACACTGTTCAGCAGCCCCACAGTCATTGATGCGAGAATACTACGAGATCGGACATAAAAGCGGACACATGTGGCCGGGTTGCAGAATAACTACCGCTGGATCCATGCGGACCTCGTTATTTTCAATTTAAAGATCTCAAAGAAGCGGCTCGGTCGATACCTGGTCTACAGGTAGTTCAGCTCTAAGGGGAGAAAGCTGACAGCTACTCTCCGGTGTCTACCATTAGCCCTGCTCCTAACTTGCTCAAGAAGGTAAGTGAAGTGCAGACTGTAGGCTACTCTGCTGATGTAGTGCAATATCTGCTATGCTATTCCGTGCAGCACTGGAACCATTTGGACTGCTTTGTTGACCAGCAATATCATTATATATTATTTCCAAAACGTAAGGGCGTGAAACATACTTTAGTGATGACACATTAGGTCGCATTTACACACTCAATTTTAACATATGTAAAATATTTTAAATTGCAATTAGACAACCATATCTATGTGTGAAAATGCCTGACGCAAATAAGAATATTCCGCATGGATCAAATGTATATACCATGCATCTTGTATTCTCATTAACAGTTTTTAAGAAGCTTGCAATTGTGTTGAAAAATCATTCACGTATCGCAATTTCGCTGCCTTATTGGCGGGATCTTTCCTGTTTTACTCGGCTCACTGTACATTGCCTTGTACGTATATGAAAGTGGCATCAACGCACACGCACTGGCTGCCTTGAGAGGATTATTAGATTACAGGGCTGTCGGCGGTAAAAACGCACGTCTGCACCATGCGCAGCTACTGGAGGCTTTGGCTGCTGGAAGGTCGCTCCGGTTTCGCGTCTATCTGATGTGGTTTTCCCATAACCTAACGTGGGTATTGTTACTGGGGACGGCAGTGAATCCCACACACAGTTGTCTGCATGCTTCAGAGGACGGGGGTGCATTGGTTTGGCGTCGATCTCGCAGGTCCAGATGCGAGCCGCAAATGCAGAAAGGACAGACATATTTCGGTGAGTTTATGTTATTTACTTAGGTTATTATTTTAATATCTAAAACATATGTGGCGTGTGCGTGTTTATGATGTAGGGGGGCGTCTTTTTTTTGAACTTCTGAATACTCAGGTAAATCTAAGAAAAAGGAAAACTGGCACCCATGTTTGCTGTTTCTGCAGTGTCGATTGTTTTTGAAATGTTGTAAAGCGTTACGTTTTCAGATTTTAAAAAATGTAAAATTTATTTTTACTGGAGGTCGTGCATAAAGGTTTACATACATTGACCAGTTTGGCCAGTTCCATACTCTTGATCATTTTAATGTTGCACGCTGTTAAGGTTAATAATTCGGGATACACGGATCTCATTTCGCATAAAGTAACGGGGACACGTTAAATACCGAGTCCAAGCACGACGAGTTTTAGTTGGGCACTGTTACTAAATTTCTGTATATACGTCTGATATTCCCGTCAGAGCAACGACAAATAAATTGGTGAACGTAGTGAAATGTCAGACCTTTAAGATGGGAGACGAGGAGTTAATGTGCATCGAGTTATGGTGTAGCTTACATGTGCGCCTGGCCATTTATGCTCATTGGTAAAAGGGATCGGTGATAATTCGGGACGCGACGAAACAATGGCACTGATCGCAGCATGAAGGCGATCATCCGGACGCCCTGATCAGCTCCTTCGGGTTTTCACACAGCAAACGCAGAAGTGATGAAACGGAGTCTACTGATCTTCACAACCACTGCCAGCAACATCTGCGTATTTGTGTGATTCAGTACCAGTTAGTTCCCAGATACAACACGCACGGTGCACAATAAATCTCTTATAGGTAAGCGAAGGCATTTAATGTACTTTCCCTTTCCATTATGGGGTTTACTTTTGCGTGCGTGTGTGTGTGTGTGTGTGTTTACACCAAAATAACTCAAATGCGCTTTGAATAATCAGTAGTTTGCCGAACTTCTGAACTCCTTTGATTCCTAATTGCATTTATAACCAAGGAATGAATGACAATTCACCAACATATTAAGATCATCTACAAGCTAATATGTCCAGTATCAATAAATCATAGTGTTTCTCAGTTTCTTTCTATCAAAACATTTTTTCATCTCCCATTCTTTAAAACTAGCGTTGTATGTGAAGAAAGACCTCAGCAGGTTCTTATTTCCATTTGTGTTCCAAACGTTTTTTGCCCTGCTACAAAGCCGAAATCCTCACTTCCTGATCAGGCTATGCCTGCATCCGCCTATAGCCGTTTTCATCATCAGCGTTTTGATAGCTGAAATTGGACAGGGCAACAACTGAGGAAACAAGAGCCGTAACAGAAGGGGATTTTGTTAACCGGCTCCCATCAAACCATTGTAATGCAGTCTGCAGTGAGGCTCGGATAGAAGTGTTTTTGCATATTGGGAATGGCCGTATAGCAGGTAAATTGGAATTGGAATTGGAATTGAACTGCCCTGTCACTATGACGAGGATAAACAGCTGGAAGACAGATGGATGGATCAGCTTGGCTTCAGATTTATTTTGCCTGTTCACCCATTCAGCCATCTCCCATACTGCTTATCCAATAAAACCTCAGGGTGTCCCTGCAGCTTATCCCAGGATACGCCCAGTGAAATCAGGGGACACCCTGGATAGAACGTCAGTGCATCACAGGCTCATTTACTGCCGTTTTTATTTTTGTTTTAAATCATGTATCAGTTCGGTTAATAAATACATACCTGAGGCTTGAGCACCGCGACGGGTCGGACTCGTTATGCGGAACACCCGTGATGCTGCGGGACTGGTACATCTCACGCTGAGCCAGTCCTGAGCCAGTCCCCTCAGCATCTCCCTGTCCATTACTGGGGCCGGCGCTGGGATGAAGTGCTTTCGCTGGAGAGGTGACCTGCTGGTGACGGAAAGTGCCAAGTGCACACCGGGGAGAGGGTGGGGCGTTTGCAGTATGGGGGGGGGGGGT
>JAODKF010000068.1:22305459-22333477 GCA_026779585.1 Mormyrus proboscirostris
CCCCCCCCCGCGAAGTATGGCCCTGAGGTGAGCCATTGTGCCAACCGAGCCCTCAGATGAGGCGGCAGCTGCTGTGACAGGCCATCGCGTCCAACGCCCCGCGGAGATGGCCGCGGGGAACGCGCACCAAGGAAATTAGTGCCTCTGTTTACAAGTAGCGATTATACTGCAGCGTGACAGTTAAAAAAAATACTTCTCACCCCTAAAATAAACGTGTGGCATTTGCTGTGCAGTTTTCCTCTTATCTGGATTACGCGCCCCAAGCGATTCGTAGTTTCCTCGTCCATTTAGCGATGCTGTTTGCTCCTCCTCCTCCTCCGCGTGGCGCTGTCAGCGCTCTGAGCTTGTGTCCGCCCTCCTCCTTGCCCCGACAGGCATACAGATGCTCTCCGCCCAGACAGATGCCACGCCCAAGGGCTGCGCCGGCTGCAGCCGCAGGATCAGGGACCGCTACCTGCTGAAGGCCCTCGACAAGTACTGGCACGAGGACTGCCTGAAATGCGCCTGCTGCGACTGCCGGCTGGGCGAGGTGGGCTCCACCCTCTACACCAAGGCCAACCTCATCCTGTGCCGGCGGGACTACCTGCGGTACGCTAGCCAACCCGCCGCACCGGATGTTTATGTTTGCGTGAACTTGCAGATGCAGATTCACAAGTTTTGGCAGTTTTATTACTTAAGAGGGGAATCATGCACTATATGGACAATAGCAGCAAATCCAGCATCTCATTCTGAATCAGAAGGTGTTGATCTGACGTTGGCTAAGCCTTAGTTGCTATAATAGCCTGTACTCTTCTGGGAAGGCTTTCTGTTAGATGTTGGGACATTGCTGGTGGGATTTGCTGCCATTCAGGTTGGGTATTGATGTCAGGTGAATAGCTCCCTCTCTGTGAGCTTGTGTGGCTGCCATTTTATTCCAGATGTTTCCACATCACAGTCACTTCACTTGCAGTTGACCAGTGCAGCTCTAGCAGGACAAAAATGTGCAGAACCAACTTGTTGAAAAGGCGTCCAGTGATGTCCAATGATGATACCAGGCTGACTGACCTCTTCTGTATGACCCATTCTGCCGCCATTGTTTGATACTGGAGATTGTATGGCTGCGTGTTGAATTATACACCTGTGAGTCGGCCGTTGGTGTGGTTTATGTGGACAATTCCTGTAATTATTATGGGTGTTTCAAGTCTTTTTTCTGTATTTGTCCATATGTCCATCTGAAGGGACTTTCAGAATTTGGCATTTGAAGTTATTCAAAGCTGTCATTTTGAGCTTCCTCAGAAGGTAATGGCCATTTCTTTCTAAGGTTATAGCTAAGAGAGGGCAATAAGGCTCATTATGACTTACATGTTTGAAGGCCAAATAATATACAAATAACAGACAATAATATCCATAATGACAGGGAATCATTTCTCTCTCGGTAGCTGAGAAATTTTCCAAGTTAGCAGGTCTAGACTAGTCAGACCAGTGGCCTGAGGAAGCCTGACGTGTGGTGAGGTAGCACCAGATAGGAAGAGTTCAGCAGAACGTTCAAGGTTTCGGGGTCATTTTCGATAAAGTCGATTATAGTTTGGATCATTCTCAGAAGGACCCAAATCCAAAAGCTTCGAAATTGCGGAGGAGGATGCTGGGAGCAGCAGAGACAGTGTCGCAGCCTTACGGAGGTCATATTTCATAGGGGAAGGTGGTCCAAATGACAGAGAGAGGCGTGGCTCATCATGCAGGGTCTGCACGATCCTGCCGCGGCTGCCTCGTTCACGCCGGCGTAAAACCGGATGGAATCAGGGCCTTTTACACCTCTACGGCAGCCAAGGAGCAGTCATCCTGTCAGCACAGCTCCTCTATCAGCAATGCAGAAATGGCGGTACATTTACGTACAAACAGCTTCATGGAACCAGCGTTACGATCTTCCATGAACTCCATAGACAGGCACAGATTCGCGAAATGCAACTGTAGCAAGAAATCAGCACGAGTCAAAAACTAGTCCTGACATCTATTCCTTTTCAGTGTAAATAGGCACATATGAGGTGCAGAGTGCTGTGGGTGATATGTAGGGAGAACATCAGGATTCCACTCAGGTGTCTGGAATATTTTGCCTGGAACCAGACTTTCATCTGTTCATTGTGTTTCTGTGTTTGAACAGTTTGGAAATCAGCACGGTCACCATAGTGACCTTTTACAAACAAGGAGACTACAAGCATTCCCGTGTCACTCCATTATGACATCACTCACTGCGACAAAGTGGAACAAATAGGTCTGTCATAAATAGGGTTCATTTACCACTGATCCTTGAGTTATATAATAATTTAAAAGCAAAACAATAAATATTATCACAACACCACCTACCAATAACTAAACTTTCCTACAAGCAACACAACTCAGATTAACTGTTTATGGCAGTTATGGATCATCTACAATTGGTTAACTGCTAATATTCCAGAACTATCCAAAGAGTTCCTTTGTGATTTTCCTGTGAACATTTTGGGTGTTTTTAGAATGATAAACACATTCACACACCATTCAAAGTTTTTCGAGTTTACTTGCGGATATTCTGTTGGAAATTGGCCTGTCGCTATTTCTTACTGTTGGATCTTATGTGGTTGTTCTTGGCTGTTATCTTGGCATGGGAATAAGAAGGAAATAGGCGGTTTTATTCAATTTAAATAGTCGAGCCGCGGGGCTCAATAAATCATTTCGCTTTAGGAAAAGAGTGCGGCCGACCTTACAGTTATACTTACCAAAAATATTCATCCAAGTGTTGTGTAAAGTTGGCCTTAACTTGGACTTAAGACGAGGAATGTTCTTGCGAAATGGCCTGATGCCAAAATAAATAGCTATACGCAGTTATCAGACGCAGTGACAAAGCGCATGAGCACATTTCATTGTACATATGATTTTTACAGATGCAGCTCAGGAGGCCCCAGCAAATTTGATGTCTTGGCACTCTGATGTAACCTAACTTTCCGATAATATTTAGGGGTGACACCTAAGAGAGGCTGCAGCTGGGCGCACGGAATCAGCTTTATCCGCCAGCCGCATTACCATATACATCAAACAGAAGAGTCTGTGGGTGCATTTGATAAGAGAAACATGAGTTTAAGGTGGTACATGAGTGCAACAAGTAAATGCTGAGCTTAACGTGGATGCTTCCATACATTTATAGTACTGTGAAAAAGTCTTAGGCAGCCAAAGTGTTTAAAGCTGTTTCTCTGGGTAGCAATTGCATATTTGCTCAGAAAAATGCACTATTTAACATTAGAATGCATGCAAATTAAAAGTAACACAATAAAAACGAACAAGAATTTTTTTTTGTGTTCTCCAGAAAGTTACTGATATCTTGCTGAATGGCTAGATGAACACCGCGTCAGGTCCCAAAGCTCCCCTCGGGGGACCTCAGACATGTATTTGTTAAATTTCACCACCAGTTTGGTCAGTAAGTTAGTTAGTTAGTTAGTTAAATAATTCAATAAGGTATTGATTAGCCACACAGGGTGTGCCAGTGAGTGAGTCAAAAAATACACGGGTGTCTTGAATGTTTGCTGCAAATACTGGGGTAAACTTTAGGACAGGTTTTGAAACGGATAAGGTGACATACTCTGACTGATGTAATATAATAGTTGTTCACCAACATAAAGATCATTTAGACAAGCATTTCCTTTGACTGCCTAAGACCTTTGCACAGAACTGTATATCAGAAGCAACTACAAAAAGTGGCACCACTGCAACTGTCAGCTAATATTATACACAAACTGTAAGGCTAACAGCACTGCGATCATTAATGCTGAGGAGGAATACAGGCATGCTGCATGCACAGGAGGCCGTGATGATCAGACACCCCCCCCCCCCCCGGGTGGTGTCGTTGAATAAGGCCAAACGATGGCACCTTTTCCATTAGATACCTGCACATCAAAGCAGCATCACGGAAAGCAGGCACAGAGCGAGGGGCTGAAAGGAATGCGGCGGGTTTGAAGCCATTAAATCACAACGGGGCTGCACAGATAACGGCGCGCTGTAAACACTCGCGGCCCGAACGGTGCCCCGGAGGCGACGACAGGAATGCAGACGGGTAGCGAGGCGCGGCGCGGGAAACGGCGAGCGAGTCCTGCCTAGTGCCACTGATGTTTTATTAAACGTAAACCTTATTTAAACCCGTGCTTGCGACTTTAGATGGGATTCCTGAAGATTTACGTGACAGATAACATTCTATGACTGGCAGCACTCCTATGTTCTAGGTCTGAGGTGTGTATCTCAGAACAGTCCCGCTCCAAGACCGTGGGCTAAAATCCTGCAGCCGGCGGAATAATTTCACCATCGGGGCCCTTGAGCGAGACCCTCGACTCGAACCGCTGCCGGGATTGGCTAACCCTACTCTCCGGTTCTCACTTGTGCATAGCTTTAGACGATGTCTTCTACCAAACAGATAAACGTAACCTGGTGTTCCCCTCATGTCTTCGTTCTCGGGCATCCCCTCGAGGGATCAAAAGTCAAAGGCATCAAAGTGGCCAGACGAAGCGGTACGAGTGACGAGTGAGGGCTTCCGGTCCGTCCCTCGCCCGCCATTGGGCGCCCGAGCCTCAGCCAAGGCCAATACTGCCGCTCTCAGTATTGTTTTGCCGTCGACACGAAAGTAGTATTGTCCGTTTCTTGCCGAACCGAGCTTATCAGAGGAAGAATGCGGGATTGCGGGAGAACTGCCGCCACAGCCCTGGTATTTCCCAGATAGGCGGACTGGGGCCGGAATATGCCGGAATGCGGAGGGGCTGTTCACCGTCAGTGTGCCCTGTGATGTTCGTCTGCCTCCCGCCAATGCCTTTGTTATTCGGAGTCGCCTCGCTTGCCTTTCGCCTGCGTTTCATAAATCGTCACTTGACCACCGGTGTCAAGCTGGAAAAAAACAGCAGTGCAGCCCCACAGCTTAATGCTGCCACTTAGTGCCTCTCGCTTTATGACTCAGATCTGTTGCTGTTGTAGCTTTACCTCATGCTGCCCTCCCGCAGCTTGCTTGTGGGGGAAGGATAAACAGTGAAATGCTGTTAATTTCAGGACCTATACGTGGCTACAGGAAAGGGGAATGAAGAAAATTCTGGAAAGGCAGTGAGAGACTCCTGCCACCCATCTTGATCAGCTACTTAATTAATCGATTAATTTCAAACAGCGAGAAATGGGCCTCGCTTGCTGGCTGCAGCCCCAGTGAATGCGCAGGATAGAGCCACGATGGTGCAGCATAGAGCAGTGCAGTGCAGTGAGCTCCCATGAACGACGGGCACGTACCACAGAGCCACGGAGACTCCCAGTGGGACTGGCGCTTAAGCCCTAATGACTAGCCAGAGGTGCAGACGGAGACCTTGCAGTGCGGTCAGGGCATGGGAAAGAGCGGCTCTGCAACCGTTAACAGTCTGTTGACCCTCACAGGTGTTTGAATGTGGCTGTAGGTCCTCTGAGACGGATGCTAAATAGGACTGAGAGCACTGACTGTAAATACCCCTGCCTGCGACGGACCGGCCCACCCAGGGATTTCCGTGCCTTGTGTCGTGTGCCTCCTGGATCAGGTGTAAGGCCCTCCGTAGCCCCGGCCATGAAAGAAGGAAGGATGGACGGATGGATGGATGAATGGATGGATGGATGGAACTTGTAAATACACTGCATTGCAGTGTGGCTGATGTCGCATTTGGGAGAACGGCAGGAACGTCACTCCAGTCTCTGGAGGCGCGACCCTGATGTCTGAATCTATTACCGCTGTGATCATAACTTGCCTCTGAATAGGTTTCATACATATGAATGTGCAGAAGTATCAGCTCTTTTCCACGCTGAATGCATTGCCCGATCCGAAGCAGTTCTTCATTCTTTCAGGCTTTCCATTAAATTCAAGGTTCTTCACACCAGCCTAGGTTATATGTTGCTGGATATAGTGAGATAAAGTCAGTCTTAAATTTTTCCCCCCATGTACATCACATTTTGTTGACTACGGTTATGACCAAGACGATACTCAGTTGGTACCCACAGGTAACTTGAAACTAGGGTTTTTTTTCATTGGCTCAGATTTGTCATGTGACTGGTTTGATACTCGATCTTAGAGCTTATGCTGTTGCATAATGCAATGATTATGCCATAAATTGTTCAAGCAAAACACGACTGATGATTTCCAGCACTTTCGGAAGATACAATAACTTTATGGTTACACGGAAAAGGCCAAACTTCATTTTCAGCACCCAACACAGAAATCCAGTGTGGAAGACAGTGGGTGAAATCACACAACAGAAGCCCCTGCTCATGGGATTCATCAGTCCCAAACTGAGCTCAGCCATTATAAACAGCGTGACTATATTTAGCACTTTTGCTCGTAAATGAGCTTTAAAGAAAGACCAGTAGCCCAGTGCTACAGCCTATTGGTCGACTTCTCTCCATTCTCTTCCCCCTGGTTTCACTCTTAAAAGCTGAATGGATGTTGCGGATAAAGCCTTTTGCTGTGGAATACAGGGTTCAAAGGCAGAAACGTAGGTAGCGTAATGTCCCCATTAGCCACAGGCGTCAGCTAATGAGCCTAAAAGCATTAAGAGCTTTGACATGATTGTGTAATTACTACACGGGGTTCGACATGCGTCACCATTAACCTTACAGCACGGCAATTTATTTTGCAGGTCTGCAAAGTGCCTCGCCGAATATTAGCAGAGAACAGCCTGGCTCTTTCATAAAAGGTTTAATAACTAATTAAACCTTAGATGTAGGAGGCAGATGCTTACACCATAGGTTAAGGACAAGGAAAACAATTTTCTCTCCAAAAAAAAGGACCACCCTGGAAACAGAGCTGATTTGGAGAAGCTCTTTCATGAACGGTTTGGCAGGAGCCGCCCAAAGCTCCTGCCCTTTCAGATTACCTCAAGGAAACGTCGAGTCATTAACTGTGCCCTGGTTTGGCTGCTCCAGATCAATACAACAGCTTTTCTCAACCCGAACCTCAGGGACCCCCAGACAGTCCACATTTTTGCTCCCTCCCAGCTCCCTTGGCAGACGGTCCACATTTTTTGTTGTCTCCCAGGTCCCGGTACGAGCAAGAACGCGGACTGTCTAGCGGTCCCAGGGGACCAGATTGGGAATTACTGGAATACAGGATAGCAGGAGATACAGTAGGAGTAAACGGGAGAGAGTGGTTGTGAAAAACTGAAGGCAGAGGCGAGACTTTGTCCCTATTTAAAGCACATTTTTGCTCCCTCAGGCTGACATTTGGGTAATATTCCATGGTAGGTCTGGACCTATTAGGGAGGAAGCGGTAACTGATAATTAACCTCTCGCTGTGCAGCTGAAGATTGAATGTTAGCTGGGACATGGAGAAAAGAGTCTGTTCCTGCTCCCAAACAAAGCCCATTCTTGATTCTTACCCCAGGTTCCAACTGCTTGCTGTGCTAACATGCCACTGCTTGCCCCCCCCCCCCTTTTTTTTTATATTATTTACGCTCCTTATTTACATTTATATGACCACCTTATTTCCCTGCCGAAGATGGACTGTAACGTGGGGTCAGGAGGCCCGTGCTCAGCATCGCCAGTGATAGTTTAGACGCAACAAATCACTGGCCTGTTATTAAGCCAGAACCTGTAATTATGCACATTTCCATTGA
Source organism: Mormyrus proboscirostris (assembly GCA_026779585.1). Classification (NCBI taxonomy): domain Eukaryota; kingdom Metazoa; phylum Chordata; class Actinopteri; order Osteoglossiformes; family Mormyridae; genus Mormyrus; species Mormyrus proboscirostris. Next base: position 22,313,067 of record JAODKF010000068.1, read on the forward strand.
TTTCCCAGGCCGGAGAGTGAGATCTGAGGTTTGCTCGTGGCCTTGTGAGCCGCTTTGGGCTGCCGTGCATCATGGGATAGGCGGAATCCATCATGGTGACTGATGACAGGGAGGCAAGGCTCGGGGTCTGCTGGTTAATGTAGTGCGTAATTAACTGTCATTTGCTTAGTAATGGGTCGATGATCAATGGTTTGCATGGAAACAAATTCTAATCAGGTAGCTGATAAATGCACAGCAAGCCTAAGGCATTTGAGGGTGGGGGGTTGGCGTTAGGATTTCTGACAGCATCGTCTGGGGTGGTTTTTCCTACATCACTCAATTTTCCGTAGAAAATGGACAAGCACCAACAAAGTGATCTTTAATCTACCCCTCTCTGTTTTTCTGAACACGGTGAGACGGGTGCCTTCAAGTTTGGGTTCCCAATCCCCCACCTCCCCCGGTCGGTGGCCACTATTCCAACAGGCCGTTGGGGGTGTGGGGGCGGGGGACCGGTCAATTTCCAAAACTGAAGCACAGCCGCTCCTCGTCTGGCGACTACCTCGGTCAGTGACCATTTACAACTACGACAGTAATAAAAATTCATTTTCTGTCCGACGCGGGCATTTTCGGCCAATTTCCGCACGCCTGTATGACAACTCATGCCGAACGGAGAGAGATCTTTGAAGTACAATTCGTGAAGGATAAGGAGACAGAGTATGGAAGGCTGAAGTAAAGTCGCAAACACAATCACGCTCAGAGTACCGTGATTTTCACTTAGCGAACATTTCGCTTAACGACTTGGGGCCATTGGAACAGAGTCCGGTCACGATAAGGAGAAGATACCTTCTCTAGCCCCAGCTTTTTGTAGGAGCCCTGACACCTGTGCGTTCTGACTTATCGTTAGCAACCCCCACTCTGTTGCAGTTTGTGAATTTTTTGCACGCCGTAAACTGTAGACAGCAATAGGTTGTGACCCCCTACTTTAGAGGCTGAAATACCATATAATTGCAGCCCATTGTTGAAGAGTCGCCCGATGCCGCCCCAGCAAACCGTCATCCTTCCATTTTACATCTATATTCCTTTCGTTTTTTTTTTCTCGCTGTGAGCACATGTGTGTAATTATGCATTTTATTTTCAAATGATGCTGTCGTGTCAAAGAGATCACTGTAGTGTGTGATTAAAAGTCCATGGCTTTAAAAGCCTGTGTTCATTTTACGGGAGGATGAATTAATCTTTATTGCATATAGAGGTGTTGCTGCTTGTATGTTGTCCAAAAGGACACCAGTAAATGGTTTTTTAGTTCTGCTGTGAAAGCGAAACGTTCTTTTAGAAGTTCAAATGTTTAGCACTTTATGGAATCATTTAACATGTTGCTCAAATATGCCAGTTACATAATTTTTCAGCTGGATGCTCTGTTGATGTGTAACAAACTGAATCTAATTCAGCATGTTATTTAAATCCAGTGGCAAACAGAAGAGAAGAGTAATTGCATAATAAAAAACATTTTTTTTTCCTTTTAGATTCTTCACTTGAATAAATGCGTGGCTCAGTGCCACTGGCTGACTTTATAAAAATGAATTTTCTAACATGCTTTTCTGGTATAGTCTGCATGTAATGTACTGTTCCTGTATTCCTCTTCGCAGCTTTTACTGACCTTATGAAACCACAGAACGGAAATAACAGCCTCATCTACAGCCACACTCATTAGGCTTGTAATCAAATGAAAATAAACAGTTTAATTGAGTGGGCACCATCAGAGTTAGCCTGTTCACATAGCTGGAATGCCTTGCGTCTTGCGTCTGGAGTGGCATGCAATTAGGCAATTAGAACTCTCTCCCCCCCCATCAGTAGTACTGTTTGGAATGACCACACTGCATTTTGGGGTTAGCAGAAATAAGCAGCAGAAAGGAATAGTCCATTGTTAGACTGCCTGGGGGGAGCACCATCTAGCGATGCAATAGTAGTTAGAACTCCTCTGGAAAAAAAACGTGACCCTGTGGTGTCCATTTGTGTCCATTTGAAAATGGCAGCGTTCTGCATTTTACTTGGTTGTCATGGTAGCGGATCGCATCTGTTTGCATTCGTTATATACAGAAGCGCTATTATCGTCTGCACTGGAGGTGCCGTGGGTCGCTAACGGTTTATCCATTATGGGTGGGATTAAAAATAAATTATGACACGTTTTCTTGCTTGCTTAACAGTACCACACATTAAACATACATTACTCATTGATTACTGAGATGCTGCAGATGTCGTTAGAGTGTCAGTGTTTGGTGCCTTCCTGTTTCCCAGATGGGGGGGTCCTTCTCTTACAGCATGCGCCCCTCCGACGGGGGTTGTCTCTCGCAGGTTGTTCGGCGTGACAGGAAACTGCGCCGCCTGCAGCAAGCTCATCCCCGCCTTCGAGATGGTCATGAGGGCCAAGGACAATGTGTACCACCTAGACTGCTTCGCCTGCCAGCTGTGCAATCAGAGGTAAGTTTAAGAGCTAGGGGTGGAGCCTATTACTGCCTTAGCCAATGCTGAGGCTTGTACCATCAGTAGGGCGGAGACAAACATTGGGGGCGTGGTCAGATACCAGTGGGGCGTGGTCACAATACACATTCAATGGTCACTTTATTAGGTGCCCCTATGTCGCACCAGGTAGGACTCCCTGTTACCTCTATTATAACCTCAGGGGTTGATAAGCTGTTGCCTTTCTGCACACAGCTGCTGGACTGAGCTGGTATTTTTGCACCTGCGACCTTCCCGTTAGCTTTAATGAGTCTGGCTGTTCTCCTCTGACCTTTCGCATTACCAGGGTGTTTTCAGCAATAGGACTGCCACTGACTAGAAGTGCTTTGTTTATCGCACTGTATTCTATGAACTCCAGGAGTCAAAAACGGACTTTAGCGACGTGCTCGCAAAGGTGCAGCAAATGAAATGCCCACTGACTGTATATTTTTATTTTGTAGTGGTGCTGTAGTGGTTACTATGACCGTATTGATTCATCACCAGCGTGTGTAAATATCCTGGCTTCCTCTGAGCGCCGGAAACGCTGACCTAGCGCCGCAGCTCCCGCTCCGCTCATCTCCGTCTCCTTCTCATCCCCTGAAGTGCCTCATCGTGGCTTCTAGCAACTCTAGCTCTGTGCTTTTCGTCTTGTTACTGACGCGTGCGGACGGACGTGGCTAATGCGAGGAGTCAGCCGGCTTTCCCCCTGCAGGCGAGCAGACAGCAGCCCAGGTTTCTCCCAATTAAAGTCACTTAAGCTGGACGGCGGTTTCATTTTACCCCACGACAGGCCGAGTGTTTAATACACATTAGCAGGGCTCACTTGTTCAGGCTGGGGTCACTCCAGCATGTCTAAGTGTCTGTCACAATTTCGTTTGATGGTAGGGGAAGATTTATGGGTGGACGTCTGTGAGGTTTTTTAGAGCACTCTAAAAGTTCTCGACTGTCTCCTGCCCCCAGAAACACTTTTAGTGTGTTTTGGGCACATTAGTGACCTAACTGAAAGGATGATGGTGAAACATTGACTACAATCTTCAAGCCAGGTCACAAGCAGAATGTGGTTTTTAAGAAACCCTGCCGCCCCCCCCCCCCGAGGGCCCCATCTTATCACACGTCATTATGATGAACCAAAACTAGAAGAATTATATGTGAATATGTGTACATCTGTAACGTACAGACTAGGAGGGCCCAAACCGAGGTTCGAATCAGAATCGATAACAGGCACGGTCGAAACCAGAAATGGAGAAGAGTGAAACAAGCTGAGAGCAGAACCCAAGAACCCAAAATGAATGCAACGGACAACATGAGCACTGGGCTTTAATGAGGTGACTCGTTACTGGGGATTGATGGGAGACGTTCAGTATTGCAGGGAGGAGGCGGCCATGGTCGGGCTCGTGTGGATGTGGGCGTGACCATATCGTTACTGTCCAATGAAAAACGCATATCTCAAAAAATCCGTTATTTCAGGGGTGCGATAAAACACTTTACGAAATAATCCAAAAAACATCGGAGCGGGACACCCTTAGCACCATAAATCAAATATTTTCACAGCCGTTAGTTAATGGTTTAATGTTTTAAATGGACTTAGGTGGATTGTTGTCAGTGAGGCAAATTCGTCAGTGTCAATAAAATGCAAATCTTGCTTTTCATTTACAAATATCAATGACCTTAGCTAGATAGCTATCTAGCTATAAATGTTAAGTTCTAAAAATTAAAAAGGTGAACAATTAATATAAAACCGACTTTTGTGAAAATAAATGTTGACTAGTACAACCATAAATACTAGTTAAACAGATGACTTCATAACAAATCTTTTCATTGGTCAATTAGATGCCAGCAGACAGAGGAGAATGGTTGTATTCCACGTATAGTAAGTAAGTCACAGCTCTCAAAAAGTGGACAACATGGTTTTCATTGGGCAGCGATGATATGATGAACCTTTTCTTGATGTGACTGAATACAGTTTGTCAGTGACAGTCGCTCGGCATTGGAAAGTGTCTCTGTCAAAAGAGGGTGTTAGTGGGTATGGTTTATAAAGAATCACACAATCACCAGCCACAGCGTCAAAAAAAATAACAGGGCTAATTAGCTGGCTTCCTAACAAAATTAGGGTAACATAAGAGGAGTAGAAGCTCCCTGAGCTGACCTGCCGGCTCCCGTCGTGTTGTTTAGCTAGCCTAGTCTATGCTAACGTCATTCCGCGACTGGTTTCCTTTCTAATCACATGCTTGTTGGGAAAAACGGCTGCAGCTTTCTGTGATCTGCTTTTGGATTTAATTCCACTTGATCAACAGCCCAGATAAATAATAAATAAAATCCTGCGGCCGTGATGGGGGGGGCACTCATCTTCAGCTTTTTTCCGTGTAACCCCCCCGAGGTCCGCACCCTTCTGTCTGCCTGGGCGTTTGTTTAATGAAATCGTCCGCATGACGTCCAGTGTCAAAATGCAACCTGAGTGGAATAAATAAATCTACTAGTGTATGCGGCTGTAAAATATTATTTTAGCCTGATATTAATGGAAAGGTCTTGAGGGTGTGTAACATATGCGTTGGGATTAACTTGAAAATGTGAAATCACTGGCTGAGAGGTTAGAAGATGGATGGAAAAGACTCCATGAAAAGCTCCCTCACCCTTTTAACAAATCGCTGGCTGCTAATAGGTTATCACATCCAGACTTGAATCAGCAGATTTATCTGAAGCTGCCCCACATTCCATTTATCTCCTGTTGACGTTTGTGCCAGAGAGCTGCAGTTACATGGAAATCATCCAGCCTTGGTAACTAGTAAAACATCAGAAATTCTCGAACTTTAAAGAACTGTGGAATAGGCCAAACAAGAATGTCATTAGGTGTTCATGATCTGAAGCATGATGCAGGTGCTCGAGACACCAGGGTTACAGTGTGTTATTCTGCTCTTTGCTGAGGCTGGCTTCAGTGTCCGAAGGATAAGATAATACCATCACATACCGACATGTAGAAGTTCCATGCCGTTCTGTACTGGTAGACCCACAGTTTTGAATAAAAACAGCCTCTTACGATGGGGTTACGTTCCGCTAAACCTACTGCAAGGTGAAAATATCACTAGGCGAAAATGCATTTTAATACAGTACACTTAACCTAACAAACATCATAGCCTAGCCTACCTTAAACATGCTTAAAGCTCTTACATTAGTCTACACTTTGGCAAAATCATTAACACAACACCTGTTTTATAATAAAATGTTGAATATGAATATTTCATATAATTTATTGAATAATGTACTGAAAGTGAAAAACATTCTCCCTTTGTAAGGTTTAAATATCGTAATATGAACCTTCGTAACCCTGGTTGCGTCTGTACTCAAATTCAACGGCAAGTCGGACTGACCTCTGGAGATAAGCTGAGAAATGTAGACCTGAGCCACAAGAAAAGCTGCAAGACAACAGTGAGCTAAAATCGAAACATTTGGCAGGATGAAGCAGACAAGGAAAGTGGGGAATAAATGTCAAGGCAGAGTCCTGTTAGCAGAACGATGCAAGTGAGAGGCATGAGTCCGGGGTTACTGCACTGAATAAGTCGCCATTAGATTAACCCCTATGTGGATCTGGCTTATTAATCAATGTACCGCTAGAACAGCACAGTCATGTTTAAGCCCTTGTTTTAGAAGCTTACATAATTTAACATTGTGACAACTTCTTGAAGAAAATCTGCCTTAAACGGATACAGTGAAACACTAGCAGGGTGACACTGTATTTTAATTTAAGATTAATTGGGTATTCAGAGATATGGACCTAACACGTTTTCCTAATGAGTTGATTCTCCTTTTGGAAATGCTGTCCCTCTCGATGACGAAGATTCCTTATTCCAACAAAAAATCGTGTTCTTTGGCTTAAGTGTGGTGCTCTGGAGACGAGCGCTGAGAATCGCTCTGCTTGAGCTCTTCTGGAGATGGAGGCTAATGCTTTTCCCCTGGAAGACCCTGATAAAAGCGGGCCAGGCGACCCCAGGTAAAGAGCCCGGCCTCCTGCCCAGCCAATGTCCAGCTTCCCCTGAGAATGTGTAACAGCCCAGGGGGCAGTCATGTCGATCTCAGTCCCAACTCGAGTGCAGCGAAAGGTCAAGTATGGCCCCCGAAACGACAAAAAAAGGTCATGTGTGTTCGCAGGCTGGCGAGGAACCACGGCTAATGAAAAGATGTGTTCTGTTGGCGTTCCCTCAGCACCTCGGGCGGCGTCGTTAGACCCGATCACTCGGGGCGACAGCCCGGAGTATTTTAGCCGTAATGCCAGTCTTCCTTCAGAATCAAAACAAAAGTCAAGCCCCAGGCAAACTTGGCTTAGCCCCGAATCTTTTCAAAAGCTAGAAACCCTCCTGCGCAACACCCTGATTTTATCCCCCCATTTCTCGCAGGTTCTGTGTGGGTGACAAATTCTTCCTGAAGAACAACATGATCCTGTGCCAGACGGACTACGAGGAGGGTCTGGTGAAGGAGGGCTACGCCGCCCAGGTTCGCTGAAGCCCCCCGGAGGGAGGCGGAAGAGGCCGGCCTCTGAAGGAACACGCAGTCTCAGACTCAAAGCGCCCGCTGCTAATCCGGGCTCACCTTCCTATATGTAAATAACAACCTCCCCCCCCCCCACAGAGTGTGGTCTCAGATGGAGACCTCAGTGAAACAGCAGTGGAAAGGACTAGGATGTTTTCCTGACGGACCACTTTTTGTTTCTCAACTATTTCTACAAGCACAGCTAGTATAAAGACTTCACCAGATACCAGCGAAGATCTCAGACTCGAGTGGGTGGATCCACTTGGTGGGTCAAAGAACAGAAGCAACCTTAAAATCTCAGGTTGAACAGGGTTCCTCTAATGGGAGAAGAGCATCCCCGGTCCACAAGATTTTGTCGTTCCTGTTCTGAAGTATGTAATTAACTGAACTGAATCTGGCCAGGTTGAAGCAAAGGCCAACCTTGTGAACGTTTCCCCAAACCCACCGCGGAAAAACTGAGTTGTGGAACAAGTGTATTTTTTTTTTGTTTTTTTTTAAAAATTGCTGTATATATTTGAACGGGTCTGATGAGTTAAGAAGTCTGAGCATCGAAATGCGAACACTTGAATTTTGTGGTTCTTCATCATTTGCATTGGATCTTTTTAAGATGGCATGTTAAGTATGGAGGGTACCGGCGCTGTGGTGACCATGCTGCACATATTTGTTGCCTTATTGCATGGTCTGTTGCACAGTACAGAGAAGGTGATGTGAGTTATGCTGTACGTGACGGTCGTCGGAGCCAATATAGCATAGTAACTCGGTTCACATGCTAGTACAGGAAATAGCTTTTATTAATTTGATCTTTTTGAATTGTATCTCTATAAAAACGTTTAGTATTCATTTTACCCAGCATGGACTACTGTTATACATGAAATACAGCATCATAATTATTTTAAACACAGATGGTAATACAGTTTTATTGTGTTACACTTTGTGACGTCATTATTTTTGGATTGGTAGTATTTGCCAATCATCTGTTGTGAAACCATCACCTTATGTATGCAGGCCTTTTACTGGAACTATCTTTCTAGTAAATAATAGAACCAGCCTCCCTTAACTAACTTTGTATAACTTGTTCCCCCTAAATTAACATTTCTTTGTGAAAATCACGGAATTTATAATTGGATTTATCCGTGCTGTTTTCCCCCAATAAATAGGAAAAAAAGGGAATTTCTTAACGGACTTCATGCGTTTTAACTTGCCATTTTAAAGACAGAATAACTCGAGCCCTTCTGGTAACTAATCTATAGATGAATCATAGCCTGAAACTGGCAGCTTTAGGGAACTGAACCCTCGCAGACACTGTCCGGCTTAGTGGATTGAGATTTATTCATTTCTTTATTTTTTAATCCTAGTTTGTAAGGCACAAGTGGTCACGTGATCAGGACTGTGCCACTGGACAGCAGGTGGCACACAAAAGATTTTCAAATTAATACACTGATAATGAAATAAAAGCCTCACACAAAACGGGGATAAAGTCCCTTCAGGCTCACAAAAGCAAGCTGAAACCCAGCTAAATGAGCTTAAGAACAAAAACTATTATGTTATATACAAAAACCCCACATGCAGCTCTCCACTGACACACTCCCTTACGCTCACCTAACTGACCCTATTTAAAACTTAGCAAGTCAATTAGGGCAACTCAGGACCAGCTGAGTTTCGTTAATTGAAGAGTCTGCCAGTTAGTAATCAGTTGGCATGGAAACGAAAAGCGCCGTGCCGTTCCTGTGCCATAGCAGTCTCATGAACTCTTTAAACCTTCTCATGGAGTCACCAAACATACAAATTTTAAAATTTGGCTGGAAATTAAATTAACTGGTATTAGAGTACCTTCGAAATACATTTTACAGAATGCATAAAGATTTAAAAAGTAAATTCTTCTTAAATATTATAACTGGTAATTCAGAAGCTGAAATACAACTTTATCATTCATGAGTTGTTATACTTACATTAATGTGTACCCTGTGAAGTTCTAACACCTGTTTTTTTTTAATATATTTTCATGCCATTTTTGATTTCGTTAAATATAGCCAATGCACCTCTTCCAAGAGGTGCCCAGTCACGTCAGCAGATAAAAAAAAAGGACGATGACGCATGTGGCGTGTATCCAGAATAACGTTTGAAGGTCATACAGTCATATAGCAGCTGCGCCGCTTCCGCTAACAATCATCCACAGATGAAAGCTGTTGCCGTTTAAAAGATTGAGGCAAATTCGGGCACACTTAAAAAGGAAAAAAAACATTCAACTCAAAGATCACACATCAAGAGCCTCAAAAGGAGCAAGCAGCGTGGTATTCGCGAATCCTTTGATTTGGCGTTGGGCACGTGTGTGTGTGTCTGACGCCCGTGTCACCAAAGGCACCTTATTAAACGGTGGGCGTTTGATTCAGTCGATGTGAGATACCTGAAACACCATCATCGCCCTATAGAGACGTTCAGGCAAAGCAGGAAAACGAAAGACTTCCAAGGAATATCATGGTTTTCATGGGATATCGTGTTTTGCCATTTAACCGTGACCCTAAAGGGCCGTTGTGGCTCTGAAAGCCTCCATACAAACGCCCGAGTTTTGTTTATTTTTCTTAGAAGGATCTTACACTTGTCCTCCTTTCTTTGTGGTCATGACCCTTGTTTTCATGCGTAGCCCATGGCGCCATCCTGAGGGAACCCCATCCAGGTTCACGGCCTGGTCTTAACTGCTCCAGGTTGCCGTTTTTCTGAAGCCTAACCACGGCAAGGTGATTCTGATTAACGGGGAAAAAATCTCACCGTTGAACGAAGTGCACAGAGTTGGACTGTGTGCCTGGTTTCAGCAGAATATATTTCGTTCAAGCTATACTGTATGTGTCAGACATGGCTTTGAGTTATGTAATCATAATCATTCATATAGATCTAAGAGAATGGCTGATATCTGGAGTTTGAGAGAAAAATGAGGTTCAGTAAAATGAAAAGCCTGGGTAGAAGAAAGAGCACATACCTCTGTCATTTCTTCACTTAGATCCATCCATCCATCCAAAATTTATGAAGTGTAGAGTCCAGAGGTGGAAAATTCAGGTCCAGAAAGTAAAAATTCAGACCAAGATTCTGTTTCAATCAACCAGTCACAATCACAGAGTACTCAACTGGTTGGCTGAAACAAAATCTTGGTCTGGATTTGTACTTTCTGGACCCGAAATTTCCACCTCTGATAAAGTCACGGGGAACACATCCTAGGATGGCCACACCACAAGGCAGGGAGCAGAACCTACACCTGGTTTATTCAAAAGCTCATATTTAAGGGTTATTTAAATGTTATAGTTTTATTTGCAAGAAGATAAAAAGTCAAACTAAAAAAACTGATTTCTTTAAGGTACAATATTACACTGTTAGACATTCTCAGATCACAGGGCATCACATACAATGTATAAGAGCAAGTCTATGGCTCAGAGACTGTGTGGAAGTCTTTCCCAAAGACAGCGATTTATAGCGTTTAGCAGAAGGGTCTGCTGTCAGGCTGTGTTTGGTTAGGGCCTTCATAGCAGTTCTTCTGTGACCCGGAGGTCAGCACAGGGTGTGTAGCTGCCCAGTGCTCTGCAACAGCTCGAAGGCCAAAAATAATGATCTCTACAGATACACCACTGTTATCTGAATCAGATAATGCCGCTGTATTGCCTCTCTATCCCATGTCTCTTAGAAGGTGACGGGTTTGCCAGAGACGCATTAATGTTGTTGAATCCTGTTGACTGTTTCTTGCTGATATATAGGGATTTAGCTTTTATATTTGACTTGAACTCACCGCTCCATAAAAAGCAGCCCTTAAAGAGATTACTGAACCCCTCGATGATGGCCCACAGAGCTTGTTATTTCGTGGCAATTCTCAGGATTAATGGTCAGTATTGCCTATTATCTGCGACACAATTTGCTCCCGAACTGAGAAAAGAAAAAAAAAAAAAACACAGCAAGCCGACATAATTGGACAAATAACAATTACAGCACCCCTTGTCAGTTAGCCAGTGACAGAAAGATCAGAAAGGCCTCTTAATAACAGACTGGCCGTAGCTGTCTCGGACACAGGCATATGACCTAATCACAGCATTTCAACCAACTGGCAGCCTCTGAATATGCATAACTCTGCTCCAGAAAAATAAACCATTGTAACACAACACATTTATACATAAATCCCGATTTAAAAAAAAACTCTTGATGAACTTCAACTAGGCTTGAATCAATGAAAAGTTTCAGCCCGCAAAGTTCTGTATAATCGGGATGTGAACTCCAAAGCAGCTAAACACAGCAGCTCGATAAAAACAGTAGTTAAGAGAGAACCCCAACAGATGATGAAGATAATGAAGCAGGCAGATTTATCACCTGAAGTGAACCGCGATATTGGGTATAATGAGGTCTCCCGATTATGGCTCTTGGGAGGTATTTGTTCCCTAACAGCTATCTGGCAAGCACTCATTAAACAAATAAGACAGTAAGACTAAGGAGTTAATAGGCAGAAGCTGCTTCTGATATATGCGTCTGGCCCTGTATGTGATGTCTCCATAAACGGCGGCTCTCTCTGTCTCTGCTGTCCACATCAATGGTGTTTATCTCTGTTGCCTGAAAGTGGGGCCTCAGTCTCCCTTGTGAGAAGGTGAGAGGGAGAGCTGAAAGTTTGGGATCGCTGTGTCGTCCCGGTGAATTACGCCTCGCTTAATGGAAACCTGCTGGTTCTTGAAAGACGGATTCGGCTGTAAAGCATAAATAAAGTCAGCTAAATGGAATTAATACAAAGCTGGGGAAGCTGACCTAGGGGATTCTGGGTATTTTTTTGTGACTTCTAGTCTGCGGCGTCTTGATTTGAAAGTATCCAGTCCTTGGTCAAAACTTCTTGCCGTAAAATTCATTTTTGATTCAACGTTGATAAAAAAAAGCCCTTTGGTTTTTGTAATGCTCCTGACTTGCAATTCCATCCCACCTTTCCACCAGTAAACCTACGTGCAACTAGCACACTGTCCTCATTAATGGCTGTCATCAATATACAGGCATGCAAACCGGGGACATAAATTCCGGAGTTTTAGTGAGGTAAATAATCAAACTTTCCTCACTAGTAAGGCACCGTGCTAATAGTTTCTGTCTATGTGTCTCAATACCTGCTGTTCAGGAGTTTTACATGACCATAACGCTTTAGGGTCGTCAAGAGAGTGTGAAACATGTTTGAATCAAATTCCAATTTAACGCTCATCTTGTCTTAAAACCCAGCTAACCCTCTGCTGGAATGCACACCATGGCCGTGACTACACCAGCAGAAAGCCTCGTTAGCACGTTAGCTAAGCACTAGTGCCACGTACATGCCTTGTGCACACTGCAGCCGGCCCACTGCGCTTGTGTCTCAGAGAAGCCTCTGCGTCGCTCACTTTCTCCCGTGACCTGAGGAGCACGGCGAGGAAATCACCTCCCTGGGTCTTCAGGATAAACAAAAGTGAAATTAGCAAACAGTTAGCTGGATGCTAACCTATATATTTTTGACCATATTTCCCAAACATTCTCTGACATCTCAGCAGGAGAATCTACAGCCCTGATCTAGCATGACCATTTTATACGGTAAAATATACAAAAGCGCAAACAAGCTCATTCTATGCACTTTCATTAGGGTTAGGTTGTGCATTCAGTTAGTGCATGGAGTGATGCATTTGATGCACGCCTCCTCTTTGAGGTAGGGGAGTCATCGACAAGCCAAAGGGCGCCCAGGCGCCGTTCCATCGGCTGCCGGAGCACATTAGTAAACACGACACAGATGCATCGCAGAAGGTACGAAGGCTGTCGGTCCGTTCAACCAGAAGTGAGGCTTAAGCTGTCCTGTTTGCCTCTGATGGACCAAAAACGACACGTAGAAGCCTCTTAAAGGAGCAGTAAGACTCAACAGACTTTAAACAGAAAACAACCCTGAAAGCACATTGTGTAAAACCAGGATGAAACAGTCCAGTAATATAGTGTGAATTTAACTTATTATACTTGATTAGAAGGGACCATATATAAGGATGTAGTCAGAGCGGAATTCTGGCTGTTTGCTACCATTGCAGGAAACAAGAGAAAAAGCAGCTACTAGCTTTAGTTGTTCTTCTGACTCACACGGCCTTGATGTGTAACGATAAAGGCTTTCTAACCTTAATGAACTGCTAAGTATTGGCTAATGTGTGTACCTTCTCCTTGGAATCGCCCTCGGGAATGATGTTGTAAAGCCGTAAACAGACGAAACCGAATCGACGGCCGCGATCGAGGTGGATACCCTGACAAGCATAAATTATGATAATGAAAATTTAATAAAAAACACTTTATTCCAAAAGGTCTCTGTACTTTGAATGTGTCAGGAAGATGTAGCACCCTACCTGCCTCAATTAGAACACTGAAATATTAACAAGAGAAATTTCACCTCTTTGCAGGGGGTTAGTGAAGGAGGGTCGCAATGAGGAATGGACATTCAGGTACATTCCGGGTGAAACTATCAGATTCACTAATTGCTTCGTATGAGTGTTATATTCCGCTAAAACAGCGTACAGAGCTGGGAGCTGCACCTGACAGAGCCACGCATTCCCAGCCCGCTTGTTTTCTTACTTTCAGCAATGCACTTACTGTATAAGGTCCTTGCAAAATGGCGGGAAAAAAAAAAAGGAAAACACCTACTCGATGACCTCACCAGAGCCTAATGCACTAGAATGTTATTTTGTCATAAATAAACGCACCATTGTATAGCTCCGGGTGCCAAATTAACACATTCACTGCCGCTATGAAAAAGCGCATATCGATTGTCCTCTGTGTCCCAAACACTCATGCAAAATCTAGCTTGGTCTTACGGCTCAATTACAGCACCCAGAAGGTTAAATCGATAGCATTTAAATTGCTTATGGTAATCAGTAGATTCTGCAGGTACAATCTGCCAGTGCCAGCCAAGCCTTCTGTTCAAATCAAAGGTACGATGAGTGGCCGTTGTACCGTTTTGGTCTGGATTACCCCAATGGCGTGTGATGCTGAATCGTAATATAGCCAGAAGCAGCCGCAGGAAGTGCGCATCATGAGCCTGGACATGAGAGTGAGCCTACAGGGTGACCCTCCAACAGTTTATGGACCACATGCATGGCTGGAGACCATGCGCGGCCCTCTGACTCTGGCATGTTTGCACGCCTCAGTGATTTCTTTTTTAGCCGGACCTGGGCATTGGGTGGAGTTTGGGGCAGCCACAGGATGCGTCCTCTGATTCTGCTGAGCTTGAAAGTTAAGCTGTACAGCGCCACCTCTGCGTGGAACCCGCACGCCCGACGCCATCAGTCACTCTGCGACGGGCAGCGTCTCGCATTCCGGCGAATCCTTCATGAATTTTTCATGGTTCCTGGGGACCATAGCACAATATAACTCCCGACGATATCTCATCGGGGTTGGAAGAAGCGTGACTTTGAAGTTTCGCCTAATTAAGCTAACGAGCCTAACAGCGGTGCGCGCAGAGCCGATCTGACAGATGTGCGTCGCGTGTGTCGCTTTAAATAGAACAATGCATCACCTCTAGCTCCCTGGCCAACTTTACTTCAGAAGCCGCCAAGCTGCCATTGCTTTGCAGGGATGCAGCATAACACATGCTAATGAACAGAAACCCATCCAATAGCCTTCGATAGCAGTCCAATAGGATTTATCAATACATAATCACAGCGCTGTGCTCTCTGTGCGCTGCATAACACATGGGCTGGTGTCTTTCAAGCTGAGACGGAAAGCCTGCATCTTCAATTAATGCTGGTATCAAAGTCGGGTTCTCTGCCACGGGACTACAACCAGATTTGATGTAACGTCAATCTGCAAAGTTAGTTAATCACAAGCATCATAGATATACGGTGTAGATTTCATTGCGGCCATTTATTACAATCGAGATTTCAAATACTTCAGGACAAATAGAATCATGCATCGGCAGTATTCAATAATGAAATAATACATAGTTTCTCGCTGGAGCTAAAAGTTCCGCGTTTTTAACAATTTATTTTATTTGATCTAGGAATGACCAACATATTGCCAAAATCAGCTCAACATCCAGGATGACTGCCGTACCGCCCTCCATACTAAACCACAACACACTACACTCCCTGAAATCAGCCAGACAGAGGCAGCTTATCACTTTGATGTGGAGCTTTGGCGTCAGGAAATGCTCACTATCTTCATGTGTTTTTCCCCCATACTGTATTTTTGATATCTCCCTCTACTGGATGGGAAACATTAAACATCTTCAGGTCTTTCCGCAGAAAACAACTTTCAATGAATTTGTGAAGTGGAGCCCATGAGATTAATTAAAAAACAAATATTAGGCAATACAGCTTAGCGTGTTTGTCCAAAAAAGAAAAAAAAAAATGAATAATTTGATAAATGCCGAGAGTCACAATCCTCCCCCCCGTCTATTTTAAAAGAATCCGCAGTGACGGGCTGGCAGTTTGGCTCGACGGACGCAATCAGCCTCCGACGTATCCCCCCCCCCCCCCCATTACAATGCCAGAATCCATTTATGCTCACACAGAGTACAAAATTGCTTACATTTAATACTAATGTGACCCCTGGAGGAATGAGTTCACAGTGGAAGCTCACACGCTCTGCCACATTCCGCTTCTCTGGAAAGAAAAGAAAAAACCCTTTGACACAAGTACAATTCCAAGATTAACGGAAGCCCAATTAGAACAACGATTTCTCAAGCAGAAAGAAAGCGGCAAGATGTAAACATACAACTCGGGAAGCACACACCCACACGGCGCTCGTCCGTCTCCAGTTCTAATTAAACAGCAACATTAACGACCTAAGGCCTTAATGGATATGCAGTGGGGTTACAGTTTTCCTGACACAGGCAGTTTAGGTAAAATTCAATGGCCACTCTGTAGCTCGACGAGCAGCCTAATTAGCCCTACTTCAGGACAGCCTCACATCGACATAATTGGCTTAATGTGTTTCATTCTGTATAAAGCATAATAGGCCTGTGAATTCCAGGAACACAAAATGAAAAATAGAGCTTCTTTTGGACATTAGAAAGTTTTAGCAAGTTTCCCAGCACTGACTCTATGATTCTGCTGTTATGTATTTTCAAGATGACAATGTAATAGACTTAGAGATATATCAGAGATTCATTCTGTTCATGCAGCATCTACCTCTAAAAACAATATAAAATATAGAGCCAGTGGTACTATATAGAGCCAGTGGTGTTTATTTTTAGTAACTCTACAAACGATAAGGCTGGTCTTTAAATCCAACATCTCATTCAGAGACACTAACTTTCATACTCCGATGCAACACAATATCAATAATAATCATCATCATCATCATCATCATCATAAATACATTGTCTCAAAATTCGTTGTTTTTTCTTTTGATATCTTACTCAAAAGGTGTTGAAATGATAAATACGGTTTTCAATAAAAAAAATATAGCTTCAGGTTTCTTGTTGAAAGGTAATCAGCTGAATGATTATGATTATATAACCTTATACTTTCTGAAAACTGCATAGAATCATGCAGAGCTGTGTGGACATATATGTTGCCCAGGAGTCTGAGAGACACATAAATGTAGCAGCTAGTCGCGCATAAAAAACCCCCCCCAGGCCTGTAAGAAAATACCAAAGCCTCAAATCAGTACGTAATATTATAGCAAATTAAAAACACACACCTGTATTATAAAATGTTAAGTATAATAATCCAAAGGGATTTGTGTAGTCTGCCGTAACCAAGATCTGAAACAAACTAAAGACTTATCATTGTTATATAATCAGAAAATAAAGATGTTTCATGTATATGAACATCCATGCTCTTGGAAGACTGAAAGAATATCTGATTTGAGCAAAGACTCAATATTCTGTAGGTCTGCAGTGCTTTCATGAAACGACTGCTGCTAGAGTTTTGTTTTTCCTCCTGAAATCCTGATATGATGTATTCACCGCACCAAAAGTTTCGAGAATGTATTGGTTTTCACAAAGTTTGCTGCTTCGGTGTTTGTAAATCTTTTTGTCAGATGTTTCTATGGTGACTGAAGTATAATTACAAGCATTTCATAAGTGTCAAAGGCTTTTATTGACAATTACATTAAGTTTATGCAAAGAGTCGATATTCTCAGTGTTGGCTCTTCTTTTTCAAGACCTCTGCAATTTGCCCTGGCATGCTGTCAATCAACTTCTGGGCCAAATCCTGACTGATGGCAGCCCATTCTTGCATAATCAATGCTTGGAGTTTGTCAGAATTTGTGGGTTTTTGTATGTCCACCCACCTCTTGAGGATTGACCACAAGTTCTTAATGAGATTAAGGTCTGGGGAATTTCCTGGTCATATGGAGCAAAATGTCAATGTTTTGTTCCCCGAGCCACTTAGTTATTACTTTTGCCTTATGGCGCGGTGCTCCATCATGCTGGAAAAGGCATTGTTCTTCAAACGGTTCTTGGATGGTTGGAAGAAGTTGCTCTCAGAGGATGTTTTGGTACCATTCTTTATTCATGGCAAGATTGTGAGCGAGCCACTCCGTTGGCTGAGAAGCAGCCTCACACATGAGTGGTCTGAGGATGCTTTACTCTTGGCATGACACAGGACTGATGGTAGCGCTCACCTTTTCTTCTCTGGACAACCTTTTTTCCGAATGCCCCAAACAATCAGAAAGATGACTAATCAGAGAAAATGACATTACCCCAGTCCTCAGCAGTCCAATCCCTGTATGTTTTGCAGAATATCAGTCTGTCCCAGAGGTTTTTCTTGAAGAAAGCGGATTCTTTGCTGCCCTTCTTGACACCAGGCCATCCTCCAAAAGTCTTTGCCGTGCAGATGCGCTCACACCTGCCTGATGTCATTCTTGAGCCAGCTCTGCACTGGTGGTGCCCAGATCCCACAGCTGAATCAACTTTAGCAGACGGTCCTGGCACTTGCTGGATTTTCTTGGGCGCCCTGAAGCCTTATTTACAATCGAACCTCCCTCCTTGAAGTTCCTGATGATCCAATAAATGGTTGATTTAGGTGCAATCTTACTAGCAGCAATATCCTTGCCTGTGAAGCCCTTTTTGTGCAAAGCGCTGATGACTACATGTGTTTCCTTGCAGGTAACCATGGTTAACAGAGGAAGAACAATGATTTCAAGCACAACCCTCCTTTTGAAGCATCCAGTCTGCTGTTCTAACCCAATCAGCATGACAGAGTGATCTCCAGTCTTGTCCTCGCCAACACCGTCACCCGTGTTAACAAGAGAATCGCTGAAATGATGTCAGCAGTTCCTTTGGTGGCAGGGCTGAAATGCAGTGGAATTGTTTTTTTTTGGGATTAAGGTCATTTCCATGGCAAAGAGGGACTTCATCTGATCACTCTTCATAACATTATGGAGTATTTGCAAATTGCCATCATAAAAGCTGAAGCAGCAGACTTTGTGAAAATTAGTATTTGTGTCATTCTCAAAACTTTTGGCCACGGCTGTGATGTCAGCGGTTAAAAAAATTATAATTATGATGTAATTATAGAAATAATTTAAGGGAAATTACTTTGTAGTGTAAATGCTTTTGGTTTTCCTTTTATAACTTAAAATATTGATGGCTGAAATATCCCATGTAATATCATACTGAGGACTATTCTTTGAATTACTTTAATGTACAAGGTTAGTCTTCATAAAAGGCTCAGACATTTTATAAAAATAAAATTAGAATCACTCACGCAGACTCTTCTCAGTGGGTGGTTGCCATGTTCGACTGGCCAGGCTGCTATTTCACCAGCAATGTGTGCATAAAACATGTGCCCCTTTCAGATGTGGATTGTACCGCGAATGAAAGCGCTGCTGATACCGCAACCTGGCCGATCTTTACATAACGGGAGACCTTAACATGTCAGTATTGTAATCATTGGTGACACAGTACATCGGTGCGAACCAATCAGAACACTGGGGCAGCTCACAGTGCTAAACTCAGCTGATGGCTCAGCACAAAAAAAAAAATCAGTACAAGTTATAACTGTCGACAGGAAAGTTCTTTTGTGGAATCCAAGCAAGAAAAGCATATTTAAAAATCTATGTTTTCTGTAAGGAATTTATGTCTTGTACCAAAAATGTTCAGTGTCATTCCAAGAAACTGCTGCAGTCAATCTGCGAGTTTCCTTGGAAGAGAATGACAGAACCAGATCAGGGTTCTAAGTTCCTGCCACAGGGAACCGTTTCGTCTGTTACCTGTAGTAGATATTTTACCCTTAGCTGTGATGTGTGGCTCTGGTGGTTAGGACTCTCTGCTTGCAATCAGAAGGTTGCTGGTTCAAATCCCATGCCTGGCAGGGTGATGTCACTGTTGGGCACCTTTAACCCTCTTTTCCTCAGAGGACACTATCTGAGCACGCTTTCTGATTCTCACTTGTGTGTCACTTTTGGGGGGGGGATAGGCAAGTAAATGCTACAGAAACAGTTTTGTGCAGTTATCTGCTGGGTTCCTCATCACATCAGCACTGGGAGAAGAAACCTTCTCTCCGCTGGGCTTTTAAGGCCCGGTCTCTGCTTCTCTACCCCGTCATGGCTGCGCAAGTAGCCGGGTCTTTCTGCAGGGAGCAGCCATGGCGAAGTCTTCCATTCCTCACGCCGTGGGTCCAATCTGCAGACACAAATCCATTTCACATCCAGGTCATGTGAATAATTTGTTACTCATTTTCTGGGCCCCTGCCACTGTAACATTAGGGTCTCTCTGTCTCTTTCAATCTCTCCCATAATTGAGTCAGTGGTCTGTGCTGTACTATAATAGGAACAAAGGGCATAAGATTGATGTATGCTGCTCTGCGCTGTATCGAGAGGCAGACACTGTTAACCTCCATTCTAACAGTATGCAAATGTACATCCGCACGTGATGCACACAGAATGCTAATGTAGCTCTCCCTGTTGAGTAAATCTTATGGAAAAGGGACTACATCATTTTCTGTGACATCACTCGCTTAGCATTCTACCAGGCTTGACACTATGATGGTGATTACATCACCATGACATCACTTCCCTATCATTCTCTCAGCCTGAAAATTGCATCTTAGATGATGACATCATGACAGTGTGCAGCATAAGCAGCATGAGGTTTAAAGACAGACTCATAAACTGAAGATCAGTATGGTTTGTGTTGTAGTCCCACAGAGCAGAAAATCATATCAAAGTTGCACCGATTTTTCAGATGTAAAAGTAATAGCTGCTGATAAACTGAATAATGTCAATGTCAACTTTATTTTTCAAGCACTTTTACAGTAATGCATGTTGTCCAAAGTATTGTACTGCATACAAACCAAGAAGCACATTTGTAAAAACAAGAAGGGTTGAATAATTCATAACCATAAACAATAATAAACAAAAAAATAAAGCAAAAATGTATAAGTAAATATATTAGTAAATAAATAGAAATAATATGAATGTTAATCAGGACATGCCCTGCGCTGGGCTGGGGGGGGGGGGGGGGGGGG
>JAODKF010000068.1:22345988-22381923 GCA_026779585.1 Mormyrus proboscirostris
CCCCCCCCCCCCCCCCCCCCCCCCCCCCCCCCCCCCCCCCCCCCCCCCCCCCCCCCCCCCACAAAACTTACAACTTTGATGGGAGGCTGTGACTCGCTCGGATAATTGGGGACTTTCCTTTTTGGTAAATTTTTTTTGTTTCCCCATATTAATACTTCTGTACTTCATGAATAACAATCTAATTTATTAAATCTTTTTGGACCTGGGATTGTGTTCGGCCCATTTCACTACCATACCAGTCAGAGCAGAGAGAGATTAAGGTGGATTTTCTCTGCCATTTTGCCAATGGTAATTTTCACATACAAATATTAACATTCACCAGGCAAACACTAAACAGGGTGTTTTACTTGGTCATAAAACTGACTGGGGAAAATAACCTGATGACAGCCATCCATCGTCCTTTCATACTGCTGATCCAACACGGTAAGCCTGAAGGTTCTTCCAGGAAGGGCAGGCCACAAGCTTCGGGATGCCAAGTCCACCCCAGAAGCTCGGATCAGAATAATAATGAGAATCATCCATCCATCTTCTAATGGCTTATCGCACTCAGGGGTCTGGAGTAATATCATCAACAATGATGACAACAACAACAATATAGATTTAATGTAGATAATGTATAAAGAGCGTATGAAACACGGGTCGCGAGAAGAATAATATAACTACGGCATAAAGGGTCCGCAGGCTGGACACTTCGGCGTGTTTGCTGGCGTCAGCTCAGAGAATGGACTTTCTCATTGTTCTCCTGAGCAATTTAATAAACAATACATCTGCCAAAAAAAATAGAAAAATCTATAATGACATATGTCGTCTTGGATAAACGTGTCCTCTAAATTACGTAATGAAAAACGTTCGTCATGGCTAGTCTGATCGATTGTTAAATTCACGTTTCGTAATATATCAATTAAATGTCCTTTTATATGTAGTCACATTTCCAAGCACACAAATGCAAAACCGATGTGCATATTTTTTGCGCAGCCGCTTCAGACTAAACGCAACCTCATACTTTCCCATTTACCTGACAACATGTGCAGTGCAGTCTTTTGATTGGCTTGAAATATGTACTTGGGCGTGGTTTACAGGCGAATAGATGTAGCTGCAGTTTACTTTCGGTTTTAGTACCAACTAGATCAGGTTTAAGCGCAGTCTGTAGTCTTGATTGTCGGCCCTTCTGAAATACAGATTTAATTAACAATGAATATTTATGTGGTGGCTGTCGTTCTGGCGCTGGCATTGTGCAGTGTCAACGCTAAAGAATGTAAGTATCGACGTTAAATAATTGTTATAATATTTTCAATTGAGTCGGAAAAGCTTTGAGTATGTCTTCCATTAGGCCTAATTGTTAAATTATTGTTGCGTGGTTTGCGGTATTTCGTGGTTCTTTCCGTTTTCACGGTGCATGCTTTTTACTCGTTCAAAATATGTTTTTCAGTGGTTACATTTTTGTCCACAAAATTATTAGCGACAACCATAAAATTATTCAGGAGTTTAACTAATGAGCACTTTGTGTTATCAGAGCTTGGGCATTTTTTTTATATAAATTCTGATCGATGGATTATGTGTCCAATAGCCTATATGTTAATCAATATAGCACAAGGGCAATACGTATTACTCATGAAATGATATTAACAAATACTTTTAAAGGAACTCTTCATATGCGCTGGAATCTGATGTATGGCAATTGATGACTCAGGCGCATATGAATACATTGAACCATCTTCAGTTACATGCTTAGTGATGTGATTGTTTCGAGATGGTGGAATTCCCCCTTGACTTGAGTTTCGTTTTCTTGTAATAGGGATCCGTTGCTTTATAGTGCCCTCTGCTGGACAAACTTTTAAATAATCAGCTCAGTTGTGCACACTGACAGATTCATATGCGTATTGCGTCTGATATGGCCTCTTTCATACAAAACGTGCATTGCATTGTTTTCTTGAGGCTCAGGTGGACTCCGGCCAATGAGTAGTATTCCCTGGATAATGCAGATGAGCTCTTTATGTGGTCATATTCCCTATTTCTTGGTGAATTTAATTGCGGCTTTTGTTATTAACGTGTTTCTCCAAGTCCTACCTTAGACTATTTTGCTCAGATACATAAGATTTATATCGAAAATTATAGATTGAGGAATTGTACCATATATAAACCGGAAGATGCGTAGTTAACTATGTATGACATAGTTAATCAGTTCATGTTTAATAAATTGTTCCTATTCTCCAGCCACTATTGGGGACTGAAGATTTGCACAAATTGCATCATTATCGTACTTTTTCTGGAAGACCAGAATCAACAAAATGAATAACTTCCATTGGTTATAATGATTTGCGTTTCCTGTCCTTGTATCCAGCCCCACCCAAGGTGCAGGTGTACAGCCGTAACCCTGGGGAATATGGCAAGAGCAACACTCTCATCTGCCACGTGAGCGGGTTCCACCCCCCCGACATCTCCATCGAGCTGCTGAAGGACGGCAAAGAGATCCCCAACGCCAAACAGACCGACCTGGCTTTCGAGCAGGGCTGGCAGTTCCATCTCACCAAGACGGTGGAATTCACACCGGTCAAGGGCGAGAACTACGTGTGCAGAGTCAGGCACCTGTCCGACATCAAGACCTACAACTGGGGTGAGAGAAGCACACAGTTATTTGGCAGAAATTATTCCGTCAACCATTTCGTCTCACCTATTGAGATGGAGATCATTCAGTACTGCAGGAACCCCTCCGTCGTATCCGAGTACTGTGATCTTATGTGTATATACTGGGTTATGGATGTAAACACACAATGCAGGGTACAGAGGAAGGAATTAGAGATGGAAACTGAGCAGCACAGAGCCTTATTTGTAGTCCGGGGGGTTTCACCCAAGTGAAATTGCATTGATTGGGAAAGAGGAGCAGGTATCCAGAATGCGCCCCCTTGCAATTACATATGATGGGCTTTACAAATAGGATTTAAACTTCTGAAGGCATAAGAGAGAATTATTGCTAATATGTATATTTCTCCTCTGGTCTCTGTATTTAAAAATAATAATGTTTAAAATGTTCCTTTTTCCAGATCCTGATATGTAAGGGTTGGGAACAATCGGGTGGATAAAGGCAGCAGGTACTTTTATATGTTTGTTTACATATGCATTAATTACATTTTTTTTTAATCAATCAATTAATTGATCAGTCTGTTATTAATCCTGTTGAAAACTGATCAGTTGTTCACGTGCTGTATATGAATTTAACATGAATTATAGTTTTACTGTATACAGTGAGGGAGTAATTAATGTTCCACAGAAGGACCGTTCCATTGTAGTTTTGTTACTTTTTCTGGTAAATATCCAGCTGAATTACTGAATAGAAACTGTAATCTAGCCAAGTCAGTGCTCCGCCTTTGCTTGGTGACTGGGAAACACATCAGTTGATTTGCCTGCTTGTCATTCTTCTAGGTAAAATAACATGGGAAGAATGTGCCCAGACATTCTACTTCTGGAATTTTCAGCTTATCAGCAATCAAAGCAAAGCCTTCACCACTGCAATAACAGCCAATCAGGTCTGCTAGAAAATGAGATGGACATAAGGCTTGCATGACACCGCAACTGGGCCTGGACAATAAAAGCGACCACTTCTGCTGTATTTTAATTTACAATGATATTTCTCCTGCTTTTAAAACTTATTTAAAATGGCTTCACATCTGCAAACTGCTGCTGGGACTCTTGGATTTTACAATCTTTTCAGACATTGATGTTAATAGAAAACTGGGAAATTTTTGGGTAACTTAGCGACAATAACAGCTGTTTCTTTTTGATCTTGCAAATTAGGGACATGCCTAAAAGATGAAATACTCTCCTCCATTAAAGAGATTTTGCTGGATGGTAGCACATCTATGGAAGTATTTGGAATAGAAAGGACGGTGAATATTTGCACATGAACTATGTTTGCCAACATTTAATTTTCAAATAAAGTTGTTAAAACTATGACACGTTTCCATTAGTTTCTCAGCTTTCGTTTCTAGTGTGGAAGGATTCTGTTTATTTTAGATAAAAGAATGATCATTCTTATACAAGGTTTACTGTGTGAGGTCCATGACTGATGAAATAAACCATCCAGTGCAGGGAAGTACTTGGAGAGGTGTAAGGTAACAAAGTAGCCGACAAATACTTTATTTGTTATTGTACTTAAGTGGGTTTGAACTTTGCAACAAGTTAAAATGCTCAAGCAACTTTAACTTTCACATTGCTACATTTCTGATCTAAATACCTACTTTATACTCGGACACATTCTGCATGGCCATTGTCGCTCACTCAATAATAATAATAATAATAATAAAAAAAAAAACTATTGCATGTAACAACATTCAACATTCTCGGTAAAATATGAAACACGATTTCTGGACATTTGTTACCCAGAATTTATACAGTGATATTCTCTCATGATTATTGAATAATATGGTATATTTCTTTCATCATGATTATTATTATTATTTATTACATACTATCTTTATGAAAAAGGAACAAACAATATGTAGTAATGCACGATATATCAGTAAACATACCGAAATTCCTGTCTGATATTTAAGCTTTATCAGTACTCAAAGTCAGCAGCACTAGAGTTACTACTGAAATAATGATGATGACCTCATTGGACAGTCAGCCCCTTGCAGTGGAGGACGAGGGTCTTACTCAGCTCCTTCACTGCATGATAGTCTGAAAGTATCGGCCCACAAAATGTTTACAAATCATTATTAAATCTGCCCAGTAGATCGATGTTTCATTTTCCACAGACTAAAAAAAGTCTCTCTGCTGTTCTGCACCTGCAGGGTCAGCAGCTTTCACTGCTTTTTCTGAATTAAAAGAGAAAATGCAGCTCAGTTTTCCTTATTTCGCTGGACTGTAACTTACGCCATATTCAAACCCGTCTTGAATGAATTTGAGAAGGCAGATTACATTTTAGAGTTGTCATGACTGCTTGATTACGAAAAAGCATCTATTAAAATTTCCTTTCTCGATTACTGGCCAATATGGCGGACAGAAGACACGCACAGTGGAAGAGCGAAGACACTATGTGTCGTCTTGTCAGTATTGCGAGACAGAACTTAAATGTCACCAATACGACCACAACGCAAATACATCTTAACAGAAGACATTCAGGTTTGACAGACTCACACAATAATGCGAGATTAGCCATGTGCCATTTAGCTTCTAGGAGTAGCCCAAAGTCTGTCTCAGCCGTCACTTTGACTTAATTTTGCTTAATTTACTTTCTACAATTCCTGTATGTGTGGTAACTAACACTCCCTCATAATGCAGGTAATGTGCCTCATTTGCGACTCCCTAAAGTCAAACCAGCGATACCCAAGGACGCAGTACCAAAGGAGTCCAGTCTTCATCTCAGCTCACTGGATAGTGTTCATGTCTCACAGCCATACAGCAAGACAGGGAGCACCAGGACTCTAAAGACATAATTTATTATTTATTATTAATTATTATTAATTATTATTATTATTATTATGCCTTTTAAATTGCCCCTCGGGGACAAATAAAGTTTTTTGAAGTTGAAATTGACATCAAGTCATCCAAATGTCTTTTAAATGTTGTGAGAAGGAATGGCAAACAATTGCAAAACAGTGAAAACGAAACGAAGTTCACCAGGCAAAACATGAAAAACCCTTGGTTCATACTGTCTGCAATGAGATAAAAGTCAATTTCAGAATCACTGCGTTATTTTTACAGTTGTATTTTCCATACCGCCCCAGCTTTTTATGATTTTGTGTTGTGTTGTGTATAAGCCTTTCAAAACCAGCAAGCTAATATGCTGATCCACGATCAGATTTCTAAGCCCCAGTCCTGGAATTAACCTATAGAAACGGGTCTTGGATCTGCCAATGCTTAATGCAAAACTAGTGAACACTCAACCAATTCATACCACAGACGATTAATTTAAAATTCACTGGCTCATCCAATCAGATTCCTGCGATAGGCATCAAATGGTATAAATTGCAGAAAGCACTGGGTGCTTCATCATAGAGTTTAAACCTATACTTGATATAGGATTGTGACTGAGCTGACATGGTAACAATTGGGTCGTGGCATAAAAAAGGTTGAGAAGTTCTTGTTTATTGAGATGGCACTCATAAACCTACAATTTTGTTATTTTTCTAAACAGCTTATTTTACAGGCAGGCCAGATTCAATTTACTGACACCATGGTTGTTTCTGAAAAACATCTTGGTTTATTGAAAATTCAATTTTTTAAATTTTATGCCAGTTTTGTACTTTTTGTATGCATTTTAGTTAATCATTATAGCTTCGCATTTTGCTTTTAATTAATTAAAAACTGGAAAGCTACTGACTTGGCTGCTAACTAAATTTTACCTGATAGAAAACTTCAAATTACAAACGTCAGCATCGATACCCGACACGAAACATATTTAATATTTATTTCAATCACTATATTTAAGGCTTAAAAACTGACAATATGTAACATTTGTACAATATATAATTTAAAATCTGCACAGGCGTGTATAAGACGCAGGTGAAGGCCTATTCAACACGCAATCATACACTTGTGAAGCCAGGCGCTCAACAGGGACAAAAAGAGGGAACCTGGAGATCTATATTCTGCCTGTTAACAACAAATAAAACATTGCGATTGGCTGTGAGATACAGAGGAGGGAGACGCGCTGAGAAGTGAAGCGCTGCTACTGCTCACTTTCGGTTTATTACGCCCGAAATATCCCCGCTAAAGACCTTCTCTTTGTTTGTCTACAACAAAGTGAAGATTTAAAAATTTGAAGATCGAAAATGACGCGGCTTATGATCGCTCTTGTGATCGGCGTGGTGCTGTTATTCGCGGATGCAAAAGAATGTAAGAATACGATATATTTATTGTATAGGTTTGGCACTTGTTTTTTGTTTCACGATAACGTATAAATTTCAGGTACAGCTGATAATTATGGGAGTCATCTCATGAGGCTGATTTAGAAAATAGTCACTTGATCAACAATGTTCTGCTTATCTTTTACACCGTCAAGATAGGCCTTTTGATTATTGTGTATGAAAACTCCACAATTTTATTTCAGGATTCTGCAATGTTTTGTGTTAAATCTTGAAAACTATTTTGTTGGGTTTCGGTTTAATGTAAATTATTGGAACAGCAAACAACTTGTTGAGTGATATTTAAGATCATGTATTGGTAACAAGGAAGTGCGTTGTTGTCGATACAGTAGAGTAGATACTGCGTCTTCAACAAACTGGACATCCCGCCACGATAGGAACGAAAAGAACAGCTAAATATACTCAGTTTTGCCTGTATAAGGACTTACTTTAACACTTGACTGTTTTTTGCTACAATTTAGTAGAAGAAATTTGAGTAAAATTTTTGAAAACAGCAGTATACTGTACTTATGTTTGTTAAATTCCTTTATATATATATATATATATATATAAAGCTTGAATTATTAGTTTGCATGGATATACATACAAATACGTCGTTAAAAAATTAATAAACAGGAAAAAAATTGTGAGAACTTCCATTTCAACTAAAATTAGAATTCCAGTTGAAGAATGATCTGTATTTGTGATCTGATTTCAGTTTTAATCAGGGGTTCTTAGCTTGTCCTTTACACAGTTTGTCAGTGGTTTTCCATCCATCCATCCACTTTCCATACCCGCTTATTCTATGTGGGGTCACGGGTCCGCACTCTCTCTTGGAAATAACAGGGGCAAGGCCGAGTACTGAGTATGCCCTGCGGTTGGTTGGCGCGTGATTCCGGGTTAAATGTTTCGACTGAGGACAAAAAACTATGCCCCAAGTCCATGGTATAAATTGCATTTTCCTCAAAATGTTTGCACGAACTCAGTTTTGACGGTGTTGACCCCTGACTTTGATTATTATACAAAGAAAGTAATAACCTGAATCAGTGAAAAAAAGGGTTTGAAGTTTAAGGCCCAAGAGAGACCTGTTGCTGTTCCTTTATAGACGGGGCTGTTTCAAGTATAAATATCTAAACCTCTAAATGTTATGAAGGGCGACAATGATGCCCCTTTTGGGCAGGATTTTTCTTCATATCCGGACTGTGTTGTTTAGCGCTTGTGAATGGACTGCTCTACTGGTGGAAAACCAGCCGTAATGCTGTCAAGAGACACCTGACAGAATATATGGCAGCCTGTGATTGGCTGTAAGAAAATAAAAGAGAAATGTTACAGGGCCCTCAATTGGGTGAGCCTGCATCGAATGTCAACGTCCTGGCAGCTGGGGAAGCAGCGGGGATATCTGCAGAAAAACTAGGGAAAAGCTATTAATGATAATAATAATAATAATAATAATAATAATAATAGAATTAATATTCTCCCCATCCCTTGTTTCCCTGCCCGTCACAGCCCCTCCCAAGGTGCAGGTGTACAGCCGTAACCCTGGGGAATATGGCAAGAGCAACACTCTCATCTGCCACGTGAGCGGGTTCCACCCCCCCGACATCTCCATCGAGCTGCTGAAGGACGGCAAAGAGATCCCCAACGCCAAACAGACCGACCTGGCTTTCGAGCAGGGCTGGCAGTTCCATCTCACCAAGACGGTGGAATTCACACCGGTCAAGGGCGAGAACTACGTGTGCAGAGTCAGGCACCTGTCCGACATCAAGACCTACAACTGGGGTGAGAGAAGCACACAGTTATTTGGCAGAAATTATTCCGTCAACCATTTCGTCTCACCTATTGATCCATATACTGTTATCTTATGTCTATATACTGGGTTATATAACCGTAAGAATCATTTTGGGTGGGAATGGTAAACGGAGTTCAGACACCTGTCTGCAGTCTGCATTTTTGCATTAGTGAAACTGCAGCAAATGTACTAAATATTTTGTTTCTTTTCTCAGATCCTGAAATGTAGAAATTTCTAGAAGAATAATGTTGGTGAGTCGTCTACATTAAACTCAAATTCCATACTTTGTAATTACTCGATGATTTATTGATTGTTATTTGGATTATTATTTGCGCCAAAGCTACAAAACACAAGTTCAGTCTTAGTTCGGACTCGTGACTTGCGGCTCCGCCCTGGACGGCAGCCTGTCTGGCGTGATCTCTGCATTCTGTGTTGCTTTCATAACCACTTGCACTATTTATCTGTTATTTTATTATAGCTATTATAGTCATTTGTTACTTTGTTACATTTATGTTGTTATTCTGTTTCTGCACTATTACTACTGTTCTTTTTAAGCTCCTTACTGTCTCATCTTTATTCCTCTTGTTGCACTGAGCATGTTTAAGACGGAAGAGTTTCCGTCAGGATAAATAAATCTTATCGTACCACATCCTGGAGCTATTGAAATCGGTTTTGTTTAAAACTACATTAAATTAAAAATTCTGTGACTTGTAAAGATGGGTCGAATAATCAGTCATCTGTGTAGTAGTGACGATTTTATAACAGCTGAGTCGACGCCTCCATTTTCTCCAACAGGATACAGCCTCAGATGTTCTCAGCAGCAATGAAAATATCAGGATTACATTAACCAATCACTGCTCCGGCCACAGACCAGATCTCAGATCAGACCAGATAAGATGTTGTATTCACATCAGTTTTAATTTAAATGATTGCTAATAAAGTGCATCATAACATTTGTAACTCAGTAATCTTGCACTGTAATATTTTTGTTACACATGACTATTCGATGGGTGACAGAATTAGAATATAACACTGCACCTACTTTTATAATTTAAACTGAATATATTAATTACATTGAGGCAACTTCAGATATTTTGTGTGATCGATTACTTAAAACATTGTAATACGAGCCACCCAAAAGACAGCGAGGTCATTATTAAATTGGGGTGTTCTACAAATAAAATGACATATTGCTTTGTATTTGAAGTCTGAATCTATCGTTAGTGTTTTTTTTCTCTCACGTAATTTCTTAACATAATTAAGCTTTTTGATTAGTGACTGTATGTTAGTTTCTTAGCTGACTAATGTTATAGTTACCATATAACTACAGATATGTTGTTTGTTGATGTATGTGTATCTAATGCTTTGTAGTGAGCACTTCTTTACTGTTTTCCATTATTTGGGATAAAAATCATGTAAGAAACCTACATCTTTGGAGCTGAAGCTAGTGTGCAAAAGATATGACGTGTACCGCAATATTCACATGATAGGAGAAATTGAAAGTGGATTATTATTTGGTAAACCTTAAAGCAAACACACCAATATCACTGCATTCTTACTATAGAAAGAGTAAAAACCAAAATCATTACAAATTGCAACTTCTGATTAAATGTAATGAAATCATAAATGTAATGTTTCTTTGTAATAATTAGGATAAAAACCTTTCTACAGGTTTCACAATAAAAATCTGAAAAAACTGAAACTGGATTTCGAAATTATTTTCTATAGTGTTATGAAAACTGCTGGTTGCTCTCTGCTGTACAGTGTGCTGTGTTCACCCTTAGATGGTTGGTTGGTTCCTGCCTCGTGTCAGTTGCAATATATTGTATGTCTAACATCATATACACATTATATTAATACTATATATAAATATACACATACATACACACGCGCGCGATTACTCGACGAATCGTCAGATTAATCAATAGATAACTCGGTTATTAGTATGATCGATTTTGACAGCCCTAGCCCTTT
This sequence comes from Mormyrus proboscirostris, assembly GCA_026779585.1. Taxonomy (NCBI): domain Eukaryota; kingdom Metazoa; phylum Chordata; class Actinopteri; order Osteoglossiformes; family Mormyridae; genus Mormyrus; species Mormyrus proboscirostris. Next base: position 22,356,597 of record JAODKF010000068.1, read on the forward strand.
TTACTTTATTTGCAGATACCAAACACAGAAGAAAAAAAAACAGGATTTTTTTCTTTAACTTGAGTAGCATTTTACTGGATGACTCATACTTGACTTATATTTTGGTGTGGTATCTGTCGGCACTTATATATGTTGAGTAAATATGAAATTAAAATGGCAGGGACTTTTGAAAGATTACCAATCTAAAAATGTCGACCACAACTGCGGAGTTCCCCTTTTTGGTTTCATTATCATTAAGAGATCGGTATCGCCCTCTGCTGGTTTAAAGGTGTAACGCATGCTAAACCATAACAACATTGCACTTTTGTTTGGGAGGAAGATTTCCGTACACGAGTCCTTATTCATTACACGTAGAAATAGACTACATGGACACAGCAGCTATACAATTTAACACCCCCCCCCCCCAACAGCAGAGATGGTAGAATTGGCTGCACACTGGAGAGTACATCACCACAAAGGTTCACGTCAGACCCATACCAAGTATTATTTTGTGAAAATAAACGCAAAGTTATCGCCCAAGACATAAATAAGTTCGTCTGTTCTCTAACACATCTAAATTTTATCCAGAAGAGTCGAAATTAGTCACAGTTTGCACTGCTTCCTTATACACGAACTTCAGTGACATTTTCCGTCGCCCACCAGCACAGCACCCAGCATTCCGGAGGCAGACAAAATGAAATTGACTTAAGCGAGTGCTGCAGGTAAAATCCCAATAACAGCCTGTCGTTATGTGGGGAAAACACTAACTTATAAACATTTATAACGGGTAGGCTACAATATAATTAACACCATATCCAACAAGTCTAACAAAAACACAACGTTCAGTATCACTGAAATTTCTTTGATAAACTAACCAACATATTAAGCCTACTTGATGGTATAAAAAACAACATTTTGTAAATATCTGCTAATCATCATGGCGTAAACTTTTATGTATATTCAGAAATATACTTTGTTACTTTAACCTTAGCTTTATTTATCTTTTCATATTATTGTTTTGTGTATTACATGGCTTACATGCTTCGAGCACAGTCTAAGAAGCTGGTGGTCTGTCTAGTCAATTAATCAATCTATTCTAATCTAATCTTCAATCTTAGATTTTGATTTATTTAACTATTGAACATGTATTTCGGGTAGGCCTTCTGCCATGCAATAATCGTTCGGCACCCGCCACATATATTTATTATTTAAATATCACTGATCAGTTTTGGGCAACAGAGCCATAGCGTGCTAAAATAAAAGAGGTACGCCCAAGGTACGTCCAACTTTCCAGGATTAGCCAATTCGCGGCGCATGACGCGCGGAACTCGATGCTCAGGTTACGTCTGCAGGCGCATATGACATCAGTCAGACAGTGGGGCTGCTTAGGCGCGGAGACGGCGAGCGTCTGCTTATCGGTACGAGCACTTCCTCACGTATGGCACCGCAGGACTCGTATAGCCGTTTGGTATTCATTATTTACACGAATAGTCAGAAAAAATAAACTTTTTGTGTTAATGGATTTCAGACATCTTCGATTAAAAGTACAACGGGAGGGACCAATGCACTGAGTTTCAGGACGCGAACTGTCAAATAGCACTAATGCGCAACGATGGAAACGATAAGTTCTTCGACATTTCTCTTTGAAATCTCCCCGCTGTTAATAGAGAAATTCTGTAATATAATTGATAGCGGCGAGGGGAATCTTGGATGGAGGGGATTTGGTAAGTAATTACACAAATGTTACTGTTGTAAATGCACACCTCATCCGATTACATATCGACATAGCCGTAAACGTCAACAGTGAAATCTAGCCAAAATGTACTTGAATGCATTTTTTTAAATAGGTACGTTTTGCAGTATTTTGAATCACATGTTTCGTTTTAGCGTCGCGCATCTTGCCCAGTTGGTTGGAGATGCGTCTCGCGGAAAGGCTCGCGGTCGCTGGAAAAAGCCCGACGCGCGAGGTCCTCTGGAGCTGGGGTCTGCAGAACAAGACGCTGGGCGACCTGCTTGGCGTGCTGGAGGAAATGGGCCACCGAAGGGCGGCGGATCTCTTCACAGCAGCGCGTAAGCCACCTGTTACTCAGACTTAGCGGTTAAGGAAGCTCTCAGCATTCGATTACCTCAATATCATTCATAAGACCCATTCAGACCCATTGCCACAGGGTGTATAAAACCAAACACCTAGGCATGCAGTCAACTTTACAAATTGAATTAAATGTTGGAGATGTTGAATCAGTTTGAAATATTTGAAGCTTTTGATCACACGATGCATTTGAAATTGCCTCAGTTTACAGTCAGCCCTGCTACACCTCGCCTTCAATAAACTCGCGTACTGAAATACACATCTAATAGTTAAAATAGGGTTAGGTGAATCCGACTTCAAAACGAAATGTATTAAATGCTAAAAACAGTGATACCAGTGGCCAAAATGTACTAATGTACATTTAAATAAGAAATATTATGATTACAAATGAATATGCATATTGTTAGTACATCAATAAACCTTGCATTCAGCTTCAGTTAGATCATGCACTCAAAATATTCTCATTTTAATTATGTTGGAGTCTTATATGTAACAATACTCCTTTTCCTTCCTTCAACTTAGCGTCAAGAACAAATTTGGATCATCAGCAGTACAGCTTACCGGAGAGAAAAGGAAACGCGCCGTCTCTCCAGGTAGTAAGATCCTATTACACCTTATAGACTCTATATGTCAAAAAAAGACGTTTTTGTTAATACAGTGATTTTGGAAATTAAAAATAAACCATCTGTCCAAAACCTTTCACGACAAACATGCTTATATAGAAATTGTTGAGCAAGTGCATGTCCTGCTATACAAAATAGCAGCTGATCACAGTTTGTGCTGTATTTACTCAGTAGTGGCTGTTTCTGGTTAGTTGGTTGGTTTCTTCGCTTGATTGTTCATTCACTCACTCGTTCATTGCTTCATTAATTTGTAAAGAACCATAATGCTTTGCCACTCCATGGTACACCAGGCCAGGCCTGCCCCCCCCAACACACACACACACACACACACACACACACACACACAGCATTTGAGAACCTCTGGACTAGACTCTCCAAGCGTCTGGGTTTGGTATCTGCAAATGGTGGCTAGCCTCTGCAAGGACACTGCTGCATCTTTTTTGACAGGCAGAACATAAAGAATCCCGACCTAATCGACAGACTGCCGGCTTCTCCCCCAGAGAGAATCGCCCATTCATTCTCGGTGAGACGTGGGACCCTGAAAGTCCCCCAGTGGTTGTTGCGAGAATCGCACGAAGCTGCAAGTTAGCATTGCTTCTTTCACATAGTTATGATGATTATTTTAAGGAAGGAGGTGCCTTTTCCTACACTCATATTTAGCCAATTTTCCTTTCAGTGCATCTTTGAGGAACACACAACTTATCTTTTTACTTTCATTTCTCCTGGGCAGATTGCGAGCAGGACTGTCTGATAACTTACTCTGACGTCTTAATGGGAACGCTGCATTTTCACCCCAGCTGTAAGATTGCTGAAGGCCCTCTGTCTGAACTGTACAGAGGAACTAAAGGGGGAGTGGTCTTTGCTGCTAAAATGTTCAAGCAGGTACTGGGCTCTTAGATGCCTCTTTTTTTACCTGCTGTATATGAAAACCTGTTAGTAACTTTTTTTTCCCCGCTTCATTTTCACTTTGTAGCAGAAAAACCGGGATTTGTGGAGCCAGCAGTGGAATCAGTTTCAAAGGGAGGTCCAGATTCTTCAAAGGTACGTTGGAGGATTTATGAATGAACACACCTGATAGCATCATCTGCCTGTGTGATTTATGCTAATGAGCCGCTGTTTCTGTGTGGCTATTCTAGTAGTAGCACAGCAATGAGTGAACAGCCAACAAATATTTGGTTTTCATTGGCTGTTATACTGCTGGAGAGAAAATAGTGTTGGGTGACATCTCTAGGAGCTCTGTGTTGGTATAATTTTCCCTTTAATTTTTGTGTTTCTTTCCACTGGATACATGTCTCACTTGTGCAGTGACTCTTTCCACTGGATACATGTTTCACTTGTGCAGTGACTCTTTCCACTGGATACATGTCTCACTTATGCAGTGACTCTTTCCACTGGATACATGTCTCACTTGTGCAGTGACTCCACTGGATACATGTCTCACTTGTGCAGTGACTCCACTGGATACATGTCTCACTTGTGCAGTGACAGTCTTTCGGATGTCTGAAGTAGAGCTGCGAATCAAATGAATATGAACTTTCCATGTGTTGAAGCCCTTCTTCTCCTCCTGGGGCCCTGAGCATTATGCCACTGGCTGTAAGTGACTCTCCCCTCTTTAGGTACCAGCATCCCAACATCCTGGAGCTCTGGGGCTGCTTCTTGGAAGGAGATATCTACTGCCTGGTTCGCCCCTTCCTGGCCAATGGGTCCCTGTTCGACAGACTGCACTCACGGGTAAGCTTCCGCGATGCAACTGCCAGGTTCACCCTGGGGTTAGATGTCCTCTAGTCTTCTGCGTCACCTTCCCTCTGTCCTCCATTAGGGTGTAGGTGAGCCGCTGTCCTGCCAGGCACGCCTGGACATCATTGACGGGACAGCGAAGGCCGTCCACTACCTGCATACTGCGCAGTCCACTGTTGCTGTCTGTGGAAACATCACCAGGTGACTGCATCCAGCCAATCACTGTGCAGAACCTGGAACTGTCACAGCCTACAGAATAGATCGGTGTTTCCCAATCTGATCCTCAGGTGCCCGCAGACAGTTCATGTTTTTGCTCCCCCCCCTGGGAGGGAGCAAAAATGTGGACCAGCTGTGGTTCCATGAGGACCGGGATGTGAATCACTGGAATAGATTATAATTATAATGTAAAAATGTTATAATAAAAGTTTAAATCAATAATTACTAGTGTGCTAATACTGTAGTATTCTGTTCCCTTTTCCAACCCTGTAATTTTAATATAACACCATTTGCAGAGCATGTTGAGATCTTCTACCTGTGTCTTGTGCCCCCCCCACTCACAGTGCAAACATACTGCTAGATGATGGCCTAAAGCCCAAGCTGTGTGATTTTGGGACAGCACACTTGAGACCGCACTCTGTAACTCAAAGTGGCATTGTTACCATGGTAACCGGCTCCCGCGGCACCCTGGGATATCTGCCCGAAGAGTACATCCGCGACGGGAAGCTGTCCGTCAGGGTGGATGTGTACAGCCTAGGGGTGGTGAGCGGCCTGCCGGCAGTCTGATTTTTTTTGCTGCTGCAGACCTTCCTGCTTTAATGCAGTTAACAGAACCTTCCAGATCAAAGTGATGTAATTGTAATGAAAATCACAGGCGATTTTACCGGGGTACAATTTTGATTAACATGCTATTTGAACATATTCAATAAAATTCAATAATATCATAAATTATATTTGAAAACCTCATATCAAGATGTAATAATGATTTATTGTAAATGTTTTTACTATTTTTCTAAGCGTAGCTCAGTTTGGCGTAGACTGTAATGAATGACTGGTTGTGCGCTCTCACCTTGAACCCCCTGTGAGAAAAGCATAGAATCGCCTATGAGGAGACCCACCTACCAGTGCAGAAATGTGATAAGCAGATAGATTCATTGAGATCGTCCTGGTTTCAGATTATCCTGGAGACCCTGACAGGGCAGGTTGTGCAGGAGGCTCGGACGCGTCCTCATCTGGTAAGACCGGTCGGCCTTCTGGCACCCGAAACCGCCGGCTTCCCGCTGGACTCACCCGTGCCACGTCTTCCAGGCAGACCGGCTGCGTGAGGCCCTCGAGGGTACAGGCAGCATGGACGCGTGCCTACGATGGCTGGACCCCACCGCCGGCTCCTGGGCTCCCCACACGGCACGGGCGCTGCTTGGCCTGGCGCTGGAGTGCACCACGGTGCGGGCTAGGAGGCGGCCTGGCACGGAGACGGTGAGAGGAAGTATCAACAAACAAAACTTCCATTTACATACAGGATACAGTTACATACAGTACCAGTGTAAAGTCTGGTAGCACCTGCTTTTAATGCATTTGTCTCTATTTCAGCTGTGTTATTTCATCGTATAGTAAACCTGTAGTAAAATGCCATGGGGCAATGAAGTAATGCACATCAAATCAGGAATAGGGGAAGTGTTTTGCATCTCAAACGTTTCTTAGACTCCTCAAAACCGCCCCCTTTTGTATCGATGACAGCATTGCGGACTCTTGGCATTCTTTCAACAAGCTTCCAGGTACCAACAGTCATGAAGGAGTTTCCACGAGTTCTGGGCAATTTTTGGCTGCCTGGTTCATATTCTTCAATGCAGATCTACTAGTTGCCAGGTTCAGGTTGGGGGATTGTGGGGGCCAGATTGTCTGCCTCAGCACTCGGTCTTTTTCTTTGGGTGTCCCTCAATATACATACATGAACATACTTGTGTTCTTGAGTACCCGTTTCGTGTCATCATACATTGCTTAAGACTTGTTCCAGTTCTAAAAACCGAAGTAGAGGACAGTAAAAGAAATCCCTGGATGTTGTTCTTGCCCCAAATATTGAGGATACATCGGCTGCATCCTCGCCAAACGAGACCAATCCCATGATTCATTGCACCCAAGTTCCTTCTTTTTTTTTAGCAAGACCGTTCTTGCCAAGACCACAAGTCCGGCCTTTGCGTTCTTGATATTGAGAAACATCCATTGATGACAAGAGAATGCAGGGCTTACGTCATTTATGTGCTTAGGTTCGTTATCTTGTTGAAAAACGAATCACTTTCAGTAGGTGTGTCCAGACTTTTAACTGGTACTGGAATCAGACAGTTGAAGCAGTGGGTGTAGTGTAGATAGAGAGCACATATATGACGAGGACTGTAGAACTCAGAGTACATGCGGAAAATGCGTGTGTGCAGTGTGGTGACTGTCATGTCATGGTGACTGACCCAGGTGCTAAAAGTGCTCTGCGAGCTTCAGGACAGGCCCCGCCCCCTGGAAAACCCCACCCCGAGCCTGCCTGTGGAGGATGATGAGACGCAGCCCCTACGCCTGGTCAGCCCTCAGCCACACCCCTGCGAGTGCAGCCAATCAGAGGTCACCTACCTGAGCAGTACGCCGACCCAGGAGGCTGACAGTACAACAGTGACACAGGGCAGCCCCTGGATGTGGGAGGGGGTGGATCTCTGCAGTTGCCAGCCAGTGCACTCCAGCTGCGCAGCGGAGGCAGACAGTCTGCAGAGTGACAACTGCAAAGCCAGTGGTTTTGTTCCTGTGCAGCTCCATGTACCTGAAGGCAGGTATTTTTTCACCCTCGTTTCCTACATAGTTTTTGTCATTTTTTTCATGTATCAGTGAAATGCTGACTAGCTTAAGGGTGCCCTGACACTCGGACCTGACGCCTTGTACCGTGCCCTGACACTCGGCCCTGACGCCTTGTACCGTGCCCTGACACTCGGCCCTGATGCCTTGTACCTTGCCCTGACACTCGACCCGGATGCCTTGTACCGTGGCCTGATACTCGGCCCGGATGCTTTGTACCGTGCCCTGACACTCGGCCCTGACGCCTTGTACCGTGCCCTGACACTCGGCCCTGACGCCTTGTACCGTGCCCTGACACTCGGCCCTGAAGCCTTGTACCGTGCCCTGACACTCGGCCCTGACGCCTTGTACCGTGCCCTGACACTCGGCCCGGATGCCTTGTACCGTGGCCTGATACTCGGCCCGGATGCCTTGTACCGTGCCCTGACACTCGGCCCGGATGCCTTGTACCGTGCCCTGACACTCGACCCGGATGCCTTGTACCGTGGCCTGACACTCGACCCGGATGCCTTGTACCGTGGCCTGACACTCGACCCGGATGCCTTGTACCGTGGCCTGACACTCAGTGATTTTCATTTAACTGTGCCACATGTACAAGAAAACAGTCCCGTATTTTACCGAATGTTTTTGTGAGTCGCATCCAGTTATTCCTGGATCCTCTTCTCAGATCCCATTTCCAGCAAACGCCACCCCTCTGCCGTAGTCACATATGCGTATGACGTCATGCATGTGTTCTGTGACCGGACACGTTAGCGATTACAATAGTTGCATACAGTGACCACCTCTTCAAGTGGGCCTGGGCACGGTATGGAACCATCTCACTTGTCAAATGAACTGGACTTTGGTGGTCAGATACGATCAGACATGGGGTGGATCGCCTAGTGCAAATGAACGTAAACCAAGGTGGAGTAACTCTATGTGTAATATATCACCCAAGTGACTGCGGTAGAATGGTCCTCAATCCAGTGCTCAGGCCCACCTCAGCCACTCCAGGTTTTTGTCCTAGCCCACCCGCAGTAAAGTGCATTACAGTTATTTGACTGTAAAATCTAGCATCAACTGGGTTGAGATCCACTGGCACAGAATAAGAATAATGTTGTATTTCACCTCTGAAACCTTTCACAGCTACTCAGCGCGGTGCTTATGGTGACGCGGGGGACATCGTGGAGAACCCCGCCAAGGCCCGACTCAGGGAGAAGATCCAGCAGTACAACCAGGGCCAGATTAACACCCAGGAGCTGCTCTCCATGGAGCTGGACCGTGACAGGAATGCAGGTGGACAGCACATGTAGCCCAGGTCTCTCACTACCGATCCCCAAAGTTCATTCTGGAAGCATCACAACGTGGAGAAAATCGATATGAAAATCGCAATCAGCTTGTTTACGACTGAACGGGATTCTTCAGCACTGTGCCAGTCATTAAGTAGCATTCAGCCATTCTGGACTTTGTAACTGTGGTTTTTACTTTAGCCCATGTGGTTTTACTTTAGCCTTAAACTATTTTTGTGTTATTACATTGATTTAAAAAAAAAAATACAGAGTTTTTGTAAAATATTTATAATCTAGAGAAAAGGTTTGTTTTACAGACTGAAGTTCCTGACGTAAACATTTTGTATTTCACTTTATACACCGTGTTTTTGCTTTCTAAATGAAGAGACCTTGTAATATCTTAAATAGAACTCTTCAAATCCGCAGAACACTGCAATCGTCCAGGCTGGTTTTTAATTTTCCTCTGTAATGTCTCAGCTACTGCCGCTCACTCCTTCGCCCCCTGGTGGATGACATGCAGAATAACTATAACATGGTAGCCTACATTGACCAAGTCTTAGAATCAGTGCCAAACGGTCCATAACTTCATGGAACATGCATTTCACCAATATTAAACTGTGAAATAATAGGAAACTGACAGCGTACAACTGACTTGTCAGTCTGACTGCCAGGGCAGAACAACAGCTTGTAGTTTTTTCACAAGAGGAGGGAGATCTTTTAACAATATACAAAACTCCACATCACTTTCTATATGCATAATGTCAGTATAAAACGAGATTATATTGGGATGACCAGACATAAGAGCAAAATGAAGGATGGGGGAGGGGGCTTGAACTCAGCTTCGTACAAGTGGGTCTCCGTGCAGCCGTCAGCATCTTTGGGGGGCTGCTGATCAGCTCTGCCGCTACGCCCAGCCGGAAAGTAGACTGAGATGCTGGAGTCACCTGCAGGACTCGCGTGTCCCAAGTGGGGGGGCATTTACCGCTATGTTCATTCAGTGTCCTCACTGATAGCGCTGTGGGAGCGGAGGAGGGAAACATCCCGCTAGACTGGTGGGTTAAAGATGTGTGTGTGTGCAGACACACACACAAACACACACACGCACACACACACACACACACACACACACATAGTCATGCCTGTAAACACAGCCAGAGCGATGTGACCCACCCCCCCCAGAAATAACAGAAGGTAGAAAAACATAGAAAATGGACCCTTTTAATAATTCCAGTTTCACATATATACATATATTCATATTTACTTAAAGCAGGGAAAAATACAAAATACAAATCCACAGTAAACATGTCAGTGTTGGGAACCTCATGCTTGACTTTTTACTGTATTTTCTTCCTCTACACTGATCTTCGTTTCCGCCGCTCGCTTTTTTGCGCACGAAGAGTTGCCAGGAAACTCCAGTTATGCCAGAAGCTCCAGGTATTGAAGCCCAGGGCTACTGGCATTGGCACCTTCATCGAAGGCTGCTTCACGCCAAATTACCTCCAACCGTAACTCTGAAGGCTCACCTTGGTCTGCCTCAAATCAATGCCCCCCCCCCAAACCCCCACCCCCCAGCAGCGCTGGCTTTCGGCAAGGTCCGATCTCTCAATCAAAGGAGGAGTGTTCTATGGATCAGTCACAATGACATTGACAGAGGTGCCGGGACAAGTCAGTGGTGTAGTAGCAGCTACTGGCTCCCAGGGGGAACCCTTGGACACACGCAGTGCTGGGTCTGTTGTGGGAGTTTGGCTGGGTGGGCGTGGCTGGGTGGGCGTGGCTGGGTGGGCGTGGCTGCAGGTGCCCTTCAGACTCCAGTGACCCCCTTACTATCGTGGCCCAGTCTCTCTGCTTACTGGCAGCACATCCGTTCCCGTGAGTGAAACGAGAGCTTTTGAAAAGTGAAGAACGTGCGTATCTCGCAGGTTCCACTGTGGGAACGGCGACTCTGCAGTCGAAGTATTGACCCGTATATCTTTCAGAGGCTCTTTGTGCTGAATTATTTTCGCTGCAGTTTTGTCCAGTGTCTTGCCCACCAGGATGTCGCTTACCGGTCTGGATTTACAGCAGTGCTTCCAAGATTTAAATATAAAACTAATGCTAAAAACCCAATAAATAAACATGGAAACGTGAGGCATTTGTGCGTGCTTATGCGGGGCTTGCACTCGAGGGTGAAGGAGCCCGTCAAAGTCTGCCTGGCTTGGTGCAGCAGAGGGCACCCAAGTTGGCGCTGGGAGGGAGGCGGGTTGGTGGAGTGGTACTCTGAATCGTCTCGGCTGCACGCACAAACGTACGCCCACGTTCACGCACGTAAATGCACACCACACGCACGTACACACAAGCACGTCCGACATCACATGTAAACATCGCAGTTCCTGCTCTCGTCGAATATTATTCCTTCAGAATTAAGAAAAGGATGGCACAGTTTCCATTTTATTTTCCCCATGTTATTTTTTTTTCTTTTCCCAGATACCGGAGAGTCTTCTTACTATTCAGTCTTTTAAAGGGGGTAACAGGGACTCGCCCAACCAGGAAGCGGGTAACACCCGTGCTTAGCTCTGCCGTGCCTGGACAGAGCCACCATCCTAAGGATGTTAGCACCATAGAGGCTGGTTCTTACTCTTCCGGCTCCGGTCCAGCTGCTATAAAGTCTGGGATGTGTCTCGGGCCTCGATTTCTGTGGCCCGATGATTCTGCATGGGCTCGGTCCAGTCCAGCAGCCCTTCCGTTGCCTGGTTAAGTTCTGTACAGGACGGCGACGCCTGTAGGTTCCTGCTGATGACCAGCTCCAGTTTGTCCTCCGACTCGGTGATCAAAGGAGCCACGAGACAGCAGTCAAAGTCTCTTGTTCGGACGTGGTTGACCTACGGGCAAGGAGACGGGGACGAAGGGAACATGAACCCAACAGGGTTTGATCTCTTTAGCTGTAACAGGCAGCCAGCTGTTGTGAGTCAACACCAGGGTCAGCAGTTAACCTGGGAGATTCACCAGCTCCCGTTAGCCAGCGCTACCGTTAGCGGACAGCCCGGCAGTAAAAATTCTGCAAACTAACCAGCTGCCGTTAGCCAGCATGTTCACAATTAGTTCACTACCATTAACAAAAATAACATTTATGTTTAGAGGAAGCCAATGATCTTGCAGGAATTCCCATCTATAATGTCTCCAATACAAGGTATTAAATCACTTTCTGGATGAGGTGAGCCACGTCGCCTGCACGTCTCGCCACGCTGGTACCTGAAGCAGTCGGTCGTAGGCCTTCAGCCCGCCCAGGTGAGCGGGGCCACCGGGCCGGATGTTGCTGACATAGACGCCCTTTTCCAGGATACCGTCAGATACGCTGAAGCCAAAGTCCTCAGCGCCCGCCTCCTTGTAGAGAGTCACCTGGAAAGAGACCGGCCTTCAAGAGTAGCTGCACCAGTTTGGCTTTAAAGTTTCTCACAATAAAAAGAATATCCAGAACCTGCATAAATTCACCACTAGAGGCTCCCATTGCACAATGAAAACCTACGGATGCCCCTTCGCTCACCTTATGCAGTTCTACGGGCATGGGAGACACGTCGTTCACATCCTGTTTCGTCTTCCTCATGCTAAAGGGTTTGTGGCCAGGGTGGCTGGGTAGCGTGTGGCTACGGCTACCCTGGTTGTAGTGGGTATACTGGCCGTACTGGGCCCGGTTGGGGCTGCGCTCCTGTAGGCTGGCCTGGCGCCCCAGATGGCTACGTGGGGGAGGGCCCTCGTTCAGGCTGAGGGTGCTGCCTGCCATGCTGGCCTGGGATGGGGGGGGAGGTGGGGGGGTCAGGAAGAAGCAAGGCTTCAGTGGGGCATTCCAAGCACGCACGCACACACAATCGCCCAGGCGCACCCCTTGTGCATGCACACACGCATAACCACGCCCAGAAACACACACCCGTTCATGCATAATGCGAACGCATCTCTTGCAATATTCCACGACAAGAGATGTGGAAAACGGGCGCAGTTTTTGTTCGATGGAGCTCTCAGAGCATCAGGAATGTGACCCACCGGGTGTCACATGATGAATGTTTCCTGTTATCAACACAGAAACACATTTCACAGCAGCGTGAGATACCCACCCCCCACCCCAGATCAGCTGTAGTCTTCAGCCACCTCCGCATCCGTGTGCCGCATTCAGAATGCTGCCCATTTGCGTTCACGCACCCCTCCCGTCAAAGCACAGTACCCATCATGCTCTGCGCCGTCCGCCATGCCCAATCAACGGCTCGTTCGACTGTTGGGTTACGAGTCACGCCGGGGAGCGGCGCCTCGTCTGAACCCGACGAACACGAACAAACAGCGGGAAACAGCGCCTTGGTGCCGCTCACGCTCTGTAAACGTCTTTCATGTCATCGGCCCACTTAGCTACATGACTCCAGCGTTTGTTTCGACAAACGTTAGCAGTCTTTCGGAAAGTGGATTTGTGTTGCTCATATTCAAATGAAAACATTAAGGGTGCATCAGCCTTCTACTATCCATTCTTTGAATTATTCATTTTAAATTCTTCATTTTTACGAAATACTTTGAAATGGTATCAATGTCAGCACGCTACAGCATTGTTGTTGCCCAGAACTGAGCCTGGGATTCATATCTAGGCTCTTCAAAACAAGATAGTTTAATTACTATTTGGGAAATTTTTACCCTAGTGCTACAATATGAATGACTGGCTGTCACAATGAAAAATGGTTGAAACCAAGTGATGTGCAAACAGGAGGTCAGGACAGACATGGGTGATGCATTCCACCCCCACCCCAGTGACGGGGCACCCCGCTTGCGTCACGACGGGTACCAGCAGGCTACAGAGGACCAACGAAATGATTAGCAGGACGCGGCCAAGTGCCAAGACTACAAGCAGACAGGAAGCACAGAAAGGGTACCAATATGCTCAGGTTTCTCTTATCCAGAAGCCTGTCTGGTTTGTCCTAGAAAGAGAAGGAATATTATATGCATCCAGAGGAAGTGACATCATGCTATTGAGAGGAAATAACATTAAGGTGAAAAGGGGTGGGGCATAAGGAGGCGATTCTGTTGATTGGTCATCAGGTGCCCTGTATTCTGTATTGGCCCACATTCTGATTGGCTGTAGGTTTACGTCTTTACCTCCAGCTCCCGCAAGATGCCTGACTGGCCACATGTCTCTAGGTCTTCCAGGGCCTGTGACCAGAAGCTCTCCTCCTGATCGGGCACTGTCCGCTCATGGCCCATGCTGAACCTACAAGAACAGCCAGAGGGGAACTGTGGGCCTTTGCCACTGAGTGACCAATGGCAGACACCGATCAGAGATGGGTGGAGCTTTGGAAAGACAATGCGCAAGGACTGAGGCACTAGCAGCGGAACTGCCCTGAACCCTACCTGCTCTCAGAGGAACGGCCAGAGGGCAGCGTGGCGGCCCTGCAGGTGAGGAGGACAGGAACATTAGACAATCACAGCGGATGAGCTAAAAGTCTCTCAGGACACTAAAAGATTGCAACTGTATTTCATTCTTTAATAATGAAGCATTAAATATTCAGTTTCTTCTGGAGCAGAATTGCAAGGAATATGATGAAGGAAGTCACAGGCTGTACAGTAAAACATGTATGTATGTGTGTGTGTGTGTGTATATGCATGAGTGTGTATGTGTATATATATGCTCCTCTGTTTAAGAACTTTCAACTTACGAACTTTCATACATACGAACACTGTCAGGACACTAAGTCCAAAATTGTGTTCCCGTTTCCTGTCCGCAACATCAATTTTTTAGTTCTCTGCGTGCCAATTCCGGGTAGTACGACTTCTGGCTGCAACTCCCACAGCACAGCAGCGTAGCATGCGTACTCCGGGCATCCTATTTCTTAGTACTTGCGTAAGCCCTTAAAATGATGTTGAATAACGACTTACGAACGGCCGTTTGGAACGTACCTCGTTTGAAAGTAGAGAAGCGTCTGTGTATATTATATATCTGTGTGTGTGTGTGTTTATACGTATATAAACAGGTGTGACACATGAGATGGGACCACCTGCAGATATTCCTTGCAAAGGTTGTCTTTAAGCTGTGTGTTGCCCAAGGAAGCCTGAATGAAGTTTCATCAGTGCATGCAAAGCGCATCCTTTTCACGTCATTTTCTTTCCTTCCCTCCTGAGGTCAGTCCCTATTTTAAAAGTGTCCTAAACACTAATTTATTAATGGAAATTATGCTGACAAAGTAGGACACAGGGCAACAGTGTCAAGCTCAATTAAGGAGTGATGTAGGGCGTTTCCTGCTGGTGCCCATCTCTGCGTGGCATTATTCAATTGGCATCGGCATAAACAACGTGGGGAATGAAACTGGGATATCTATACCTATATGGTGTATACAAAAAGCGAAAAAATGTATATTGGAAAATGGAAAATCTAATAATGTTCTTCTGAGCAGAAAGGCGGCATTGCAGTTACACACATGGAAGTCAGGGGGCACTACTGAAGTATTTAATATAAACTGCTCCTGCAAAATAAAATTCCCAGCTGTATGCAATGTCAATACCATCAGATGAACAAATAAATATAGGGAATGAAATGATTAATTATGAATGTTAAACAACAAATTGTATTTTCATAAACCCCAGACAGACACTACAACCCATCATGCCCCCCCCATATGCCATGAACAGGCCCTACCTGCCGATGGTAATGTGCTCCCATTTATCGAAGCTCTGCCCGAGGTCCTGCAGGGGGCGCTCTTTCTGACTGCTCACTGGTGACACGCTGCTGAGCGTGTGGGTGTTCCTTCCTTCCGGGCTGTGGAGGCTGGATCCGGAGGCTGCCCCACACGCACATGCAAACCAGAGACGCACACGCGCACGTTAGCATTAGCGACGGGAGACATACGCCTGCGATGCATAGTCGGTTGCTAAGCGCGGTTGGTACCACAGTCTTCACCCTGTCCGCTGATGGCAGTGTCGATGGTGGAGCTGTCCCAGGACTCCACGGCACTGTCCACGCTGGGGAGGGTGGCAGAGTAGCTGTCGGACAGCTTGCCCAGGTTTCCCGTAACCTGCACGTCATCCTCTACGTCGCCGCCAACCTTGTTCAAGCCCTGCTGCTGCTTGGGACTGGGCACTGCAGGGGGAAAAGCACCGGGCGCATTTTGTTAACCTCAATAAATACGGACAGCACTAACTAGCAGAAGGTCACTAATTTAATAAAGGGAAATATCATATGCTGCCACTAGTAGGCGATATTCAACACGGGCCGAGGGCACTCACGCTCGCCTTGCTTCTTGATCCGCAGTGTGACGGACTCCCCGGCGGCCTGCAGCAGGTGGATGGCTTCGCTCAAAGGCTTACCCTTCAGGCTGCGGCTGTTGATAGCGAGGATGCGGTCTCCCACGTGGATGGCGCCGGTCCTGCCGCAGGCGAACGAGACGGCGGGGTTAGCTCAGGTGCTAACGCTAAATCCAAAGCACTTATTCGACAACCAGTTACAACTGAGAAATGAAAAGCTGGTCACGGCTTGCTGGTTCCACTCCAAAAATATCCATGATTACCTACTCCTTCACTTGTAACTCAAAGACAGCATTTTAAATTACTGTACAGCTCTAATTTCACTGAAGATTAAACCGGCAAGGCTAGAACAGTTCATTAAATACACAAATGACTTAAGTAATGAAGTAGCATTCTAACGCTATTTTTGGCTGAACTAATATCCAGGATCCTGCTGTGTTCTTTCATGAGGTACAATCGCACTGCTCATCGCGCTGCCGTCTCACTCTGCCAGACACCATGGGTCTGGCAGCCCTCACCTCTCCGCCAAGCCACCCTTGGTCAGGCTGGAGATGATGATGGGGTCAAAAGGCTCCTCGGTGCCCGAGATGGTGATGCCCAGGGGACCGCCGTAGCGTTTAAGCTCCACTGTGTAGATGATAGTGCCCGAGTTCTCCTGCTCATCTGCAACACATCAGCATGAGCTGATACGTCACCTGGAGACACTGAGCAGAGCAAGTGCAGCAGGCTATGGAGACGCTGCTCTTGAAGGCTGAAGCTTATTCTTCCCAGAATTCTTAGCGGGGCCCCAGAGGTATGAGGCAGACAGTATATATAAAATGACCCCCATAACTGACCCCAGGCAAGAACAGCCCTGGCACTCTAAGTACCTCCATCTTCACCCGGCCTGGCCTGAGGGTACCTGAGTTGTCCTCGTCCTTGCGAATCTTGAGTTTGACCACCTCCTCACAGCGCTGCAGGATCTGCACGGCGTCCTCCATGGAGCAGGTCTCCAGGCGGATGTTATCGATGGACAGCAGCTTGTCCCCCACCTCCAGGGTGCCCGTCCTGTCACACGCAAACACACACAGACACACACATATCTTTTTGGGGAGCGCTCATTCATTTCTATGGGAAGAATGCTAACGCTAACTACGGCAACCTTAACCCCTACCAGCTCTAACCATAACCATAAGTAACCAAACAAAATACAAGAGTTTTTGCAATTTTAGTTTTTTCATAGCAGTCACAGATTTTTATTAAATTGAGTTTTCCGTTATGGGGACCAGGAAAACAAAATGGTATTCATCACGTTGTGGGGACATTGTGTCCCCATAAGGTAAGGTATATCTGCTTACACATACACACACACACACACACACATAGAAACATACACACATAGAAACACACACACATAGTCCTGACATCTGCTGTCTTTACAGTGCACTATTGTCCACAAAGTTAAATCAAAATAAGTGAAACAGAATTTTTATCTTAACATAAACACGCCAGTGTAAACCCACAAATAGACACCGTCTGGCAGACTGAAGAGGAGGTGCAGCTTTTTACCTGTGAGCCATGCTGCCCTTCTTGATGTCAGAGATGATGAGAGCATCACCAGGCCTCCTGCTGGACGGAGCTGAGACCCAGAGACGAGGAACCAGAACAGGTGAGACAGCAGCAGATCCGGAACGACAGACGGCAGGGATGCTGCTCGCTTTGTGGGGGCGTGCGGCGGTGGCCATCTTACGTCTTACAGGGTGGTTTGAGAAAACTCCTTAATATTCATGAGAAGCGCTACCTGATTGGCCAGTGAATGCCTTAGACAGAATGCCTAAGGAACCAGGCTAATCGCTAACTACCAAAACCCATACGTTTCCATCTAAGGACACATTTATTTGAAGAAATACTACATGACACAATTTAATGCAGAACCGCTCGACTTTGCTGCCATCAGGCGAAACTTTTGACAGCAAACATGAGGAAGCACGTGTCAATGGGGGCCAATCAGGTAGCGCTTCTCTCATGAATATTAATAAGAACCACCCTGTGATATGAAAATGCGCGGTGGCGGCGTCCTCACCGCTGATGGTGATCCCCAGCTCCACCCCGGGCTTCTTGGGAAGCTTGACATGGAAGGTGCCGCTGCTGGGGATGACTGACTCTGTGCGGCAGAGAGGGGAGAGGTCAGGGGTCAAAGGTCAAAACAGTACCCTGTAGTAAACAATCAGCTTGCTTATAGCCAAAAAAAACAAAAACACTGCCACAATATGATTTACCTACTGAACAGAAAGGACTGCGATCACTACAGGGCTCGATCATTAAAATTACATGAGTCACCTGACCAGCGATACAACAGCAAACGCGTAATATTCTGAAGCTGTTGTCTAGAGCAAACAACTGTAAACAACATGATTATGTGCATCACCTAGGCTCACAGCCTCGGCCATTGCTTTTAAGTAGTTGGGCTCTTATCAGTGATGACTGGTTTTTTTGTCATGCACCAAAATCAGCCATCCCACTTTGATAGAGCAAAGTGTGACATACCACTCCAGTAGAGGGCGCTGCGTACCTGCCACATCAAACTCGATCTCCAGGGTGACCCTGCTGCCAACGGCAGAGTTACGTAGCATCTGATTGGTCTCTTCCAGGGAGCTGTCCTCTGTGGGGACGCCGTTGACGGCCAGCACGCGGTCGCCAATTTGCAGGATTCCACTCCTGTCGGCACGGGCAGCACAGTTTGAAGGTCACGGGAGAGGGGTGACGGAAGAGAAAGGTCGACCATAAATAGAGTGGGACACGGGCCTTACCTCTCTGCGGGGCTGTCGGGGTCCAGGTAGGCGATTAAGGGTGGGGAGGACATGGACTCTGTGGCGAAAACACCACCCTGGAGCTGAATCCCAAAGCCCATGATCGAATCGCTGACCAAGGTGACCTCAGTAGTTTCGGTGTGGACCACCTGACCAGACAGACCCAGCGTGCTGGAAGCCAGAGACACTGGGGGGGTTGGGGGGGTTGTGTCAGTATGGAGGTCAGAAAGAACCTGTTAGCCGCTGCACATTAACTACGGCCAAGGTGAGTTAGCCTTCAGGAACTACAGGACACCTAAAGCGGCTAAATTTACGGCCCCGGACACAGTTATTGTTTTAAATGTGACGTCTTTCGTCTTGTTATTGCCTACTTGCGTGAAGGGGGGGGGGGAGACAAACAGAGGCCGGTTTTGTGGCAGCACAGTTTTACGAAGCCACCGGCAGCGTGACTCGTCTGCTCAGCGACGTCTGCTTTATAGCTAATGCAGTTTAAGCACTCGGGACTCAAGCAAAGGCTCCTCCGGAGATTTGAACTAGCAACCTTCCAATTTACAAGCACCGGTGCCTGAACGCCATGCCACCAGCGGTCCAGACCCGAAGCATTAAGGATTTGGAGGCGGATGGGAACAGGTGCATATCCTGTTTCCGGTCCCCACTTCCTCACCCCGATCTGCATGCCTTTTCCAGGACAGTTGGTTTAAGTAAGCCACCCCCCCCCCCCCCCATATTGCTGAACGTATCAGTAAACCATAAGCACCCCTACAGCCCCCCATCCAACAGCTGGACATGACTTCACTGCATGAAACAGCTGTAGGAGGAGCTTATTAATCTGAATCCATAAAAATGGTGGGGGTGGGGATTAAAAAAACGGCCAGAACGGGGAGACGATCAGCTGCGCTTGGATGACGAGGGTGCTGTGAGACCGGGAGATACCAGAAGCAGAGGCGAGCCGGGCTCACGGGGACGATACGGGCGGCGGATTGAACCGGAACATTGGCTCAGCCCAAGCGTCGAAACCCTTCAGATTCATTAAGCCGCCGGTGCAGCTCAGCGCCACTTAAGCACGCGGAGATGAGGAGACGCTGGGCCATATTTATGTTTCTGTCCTCCTGCAGGACCTCGTTACGAGGGGGGGGGGCACGTACGGGAGCTCTTGTGGTCCTTCCTGTGTAGCTTGCGTCGCATGGTGTTGGTTCGGGGGCTGTTGGGAGGCATGGAGCGGGGTAGGGTCCCCAGGCTGAGGGAGCTCAGACTGTAGGCGCTCATGGAGGACGGCGAGAAGGTGGAGCTCAGGGCTGGGGGGGGGGGGAGACGGAGGGAGAAGAAGGTTTGCATGACTGCAAGCCACCAAGCAACAAGTCTGAAGAGTCATGTCAATGGTATCATGAGAGGTTCCACTACATCGACAGGCTTTCAAGAAGAATGAATCGTCATTCTCTACAACAGACCAAGCAGACAAAATAGACATCTCAAGATGCCTGGTTCTGGGGTCAGGCGATTTGCACTATCCTTTCAGATATCACCCCCGGCATCACATGGGCCCCAGCGGCTCAGACAGACACGAGGCCGTGACACTCTCCGCATCCCGTACTCTGACTTGATGGAAACGCTTGCAGGCTTTCAGATGCAACATGCAAACAAGGGACCGCTTTGAAACTGAGGTAAGAACAAGAAATAACAGCTGCCACTCAGGTCAGCATACTTACTGAACGAACGAGAGCCAGGGGAAAAGCTGAAGCACTAGTCCTATCTTCAGGACCACCTCAACAAGGCTACCCTCAGCGGGATCAAACATAACAGCCCGATTCTAACAAAACAGAACCCCTAAGATGAGGCATAACCCGACAGAACCACATGGGTAAGACTATGATACACAGCCTAAAAGCAGTAACCAAAAACACACACGGATGGGACTATCCCAACCTGGCAATCCCTGTGGACAGCCCCTTCCTGTAGAGCAAGTTCCTCCAAGGAACATCACCTACCTTTGAGTGGCCTTGAAATCAGAATTCATATCTGCTCTTCAAGAAGCGGCATTCAAATTACAATCCAGACAACATGGCGAGATGACAAGCAAAGAGGATGACGACTATGAGGTAGAGGAATAACGTAAGGAGCATTACACGGGTTGTTGGAGGACTTGTGGTGTTTCGAGGGCTGGGTTCGTGACTGGTCAGGGTGGTAGGTGTTGTAGTGTGGGGGCAAGGTGTGCCCGTTGCTGCTGGGGCAGGTATCCCAGGGGAGGGGACGGGCACTCCTCTGTACCTTGACTGTCCGGGTCGAGTCAGGGACAGCACCGCCGCCGGGGAGGGAAAGACAGACACGGGTACGACCGTAATAAACAACATGGAAACGGCGACCAGAAAACAGCATAAAACGTCAGATTCTAAGAGCCACCTTGAGCACCAATGTCTCCCTGCGTAGAGGACAGAGCCTCCCTCAGTCAGAACGCAAAGGACGAACGGTGAAACTTCAGATACCGTCCCATTGATTGGGTTTATTTCAGGCCCTTGGAGACCGTCTGTCCCTAAATAAACGGATGACTGTATCTGTAGTGCCTACAGCCGTTGGAAACGTGTCACGTGGGTTTGGATGAGACACGCGGCTGATATCGGCTGGGGGTCTGGACACCTTCTGCACTCTGATCTTCCAATTTTCTGCTTTTACAGCATGAGCTCAGCGTCTTAGGGTATCCAAGCGTCCTCCTGTGGATTCTGAATAGCTTTAGGCTGCCATTAATCTTTGGTATAATTAATTACCTGCATGCACCCTGAGGTATTTGGCTCATGAAGAGCTCCTGTGTGTTTGTGTCTATGGTCCTGCTGTGTCTGACCCCCCCCCCCCGGTCCAGCCTCACCATGCTCCGTGGTCTTGAGCGCCATCGGGGTCTGGTGATGAGGCAGAATCTCCATCTTAACGTTCTCGCAGGCATTCGCCAGCAGCTGGGTGGCCTCCGGCAGGGAGCAGAACTCCATGCTGGTGCCGTCAACAGACAGGATGTGGTCCCCGGCATGCAGCGCCCCGCACCTGAAGACCACATGACGCTGCATCCAGTCATACTGCTTAACCCACCAATCAGGAAAGGCCTCCCGTTCGACCCATTTCTTTAGACAGCAGCCAAGCGAACGAGACTAATGCGGCACTTCTGACTCAATGGCAACCACACAGCAAGTCCAGACGCCATACCCCACGCCGCCGGTTCATTACCTGTCCGCGATGCTGGCAGGCTTCACCTTGTCAATGACGATCACCTGCTTGTTGCAGTACATCGAGGTAGACAGCGCTATCCCCAGGCTAGATCCCGCCGGTTTGGCCACTTCCACAAGCAGCGGGCCGGAGGCGGAGGCTATCGAGTCTGGGGTCGGGAATGAGATGGGGTGAGAGGCGCCGCGTGCCGCCGTCACACGGAGATTGCAAGTAGGTGACCCCGCTGTCCCCCGCCACCCATACTCTAGTGGGTAGAGTGGGACACAGCCAGGACGGCGGAACCATGGCGACCACCAAGGACCGAGCGTCGGTAAGAAAGCGGTGATGACCAACCGCTGTCCGATAAAAGCCACCGACCAATTATTTTATGCAAACTGAAAATCCTTATTATGCCTAAACTCATGTAGAGGCAGAAAGTAAGATATGAGTTTTCAAAAACAAGCAGATGAGTGGACAAATCCCCCCCCCTTTATATATCCAAGCCAGGCCTCCCCACCTCCCAAGGCGACGGTTACAGCGCAACACCTGAATTCACCCTGCATGACGCCGGCGGTACTTCAAACAAAGACACGCACAGCCTAACAGGACATCAAACAGACATGGATAATTCATCTGGAACTGAGATATGAAGCCTCAATTAGATATCAAACAGGAACATACCCTGCAAATACTTTAATCAAAGGTATACAGAGGCTAAGAGCGATACCAAACAGAGATGCAGAATCTATCCATCATGACACTGTTGATCCTTTAAGCGAAGTGATCTAGAGAGTAAATGAGATATCAAACAGGTTTAGTAATTTACCTAGTATGTTACTAGGAGTAGCTTAAACAGAGACACACAGAGACATCAAACTGAGATGTATAAATTTATCCATTATGATGCTGTTGGTTACATAACTGAATAGACACAGGGAGTAAATTAGACATCAAACAGGGGTGTGTATTTTACCTACTATGCCACTAGTAGCAGTTTAAGCAGAGATATATGGAGGCAGCCATGGATATGAATGTGGGTCAGACTGCATACGCAGATGCCTGAACCTATTTCAGTGGCGGCCATGACGGACTCCTAACGTATCTAGGCTTGGGTGGTATCTCATGTTCCATGCCGCTGAGGCATTATACCACGGTATACTGTATTTTGACAGTATTTTCAAAAGCAGCGCTATTCTGATAAATTTTCTTTTTCTTCAATTTCTTGCCAATAAAATGCACCACCGTAAATTATCATTTTGCTTGGCTGATTTTGTCGCCAAGCTTCAAAAGTACCACGGTACACCCAAAATTACCCCGTTATTCCTCAAATGTGGCGATACGCTGTATTACCGCGACGCCTCCCCAAGCTAAAACCATGCCACGGACATTTAGAGACCGAAACAAGAAGTCTGATTTCAAGCTACTAGAGAACGATGCAGAGAAAGGAAGTGTGATTGAAGGGTAACAGTACGGAGGATGTGGAAATGAGAGAGGGGTGTTAGTATCCATCTCATAAGGGGAAGTTTTAAGGAAGGGGGCGGAGTCAGCAGACAGTCCAATGGGAGGTGCGGCTCTGCTGCCTGGGTAACGGGACTGCACGTACCCATGACAGAGACGTCGTACTCCACAAGCAGCGTGGCTTCCTGGCCACATTGCTTCAGGATGCTCAGGGCCTCGGCGTGCGAGCAGCCCTGCAGGCGGATGCCGTCGACGCTCAGCAGCCGGTCCCCAGGCCTGACGGTGCCTTCCCTGGAAGGAGAGCACAGTGTGAGCCCCCCGGAAGCGGGGTGAGCTGCAGAACAGCCAGTTTAAAGGCTTAAAGAGTCTGGCTGCAGCCTGGCGCAGTAGATAAAACTCCGTTCGAGTTCTACAAAGAAGCAGGACGCTGGAGAATCAACTTGAGGATCCAATTACACGCCTGTGCTCAAGCAGGACAGCGATCGTTATCTCCAAAGGTGCATCTCATGCGAGTGTCGATTTCAAAAAAAACAAAAAATCGTCGCCGAAAGATTTAAAGGGGGCCGGTCTGTTAAGAGTTGGCTCCTCCGGTCTGGCGGACTGTGAATGCAGCCATTAGCACATCCGTGGCAGGCTTCTGGCCACGACGCCGACGGCACCGAGAGCCGGACGGGCCAGAGCCCGATTCCCGAGAAGCACAGCCATGTGGAACAGCCAGGAGTCTAAACATAGAACACAAGGAGCACATGATTTCCCTGTATTTACTGTTAGCTGTCATCTATTTTTGGATCCTTGTGAGTGAGTGGGCCTGCAGCGGAGCCTGAACCAGCAGCGGAACCAGAACCGTGACCAGTACCATAGGAAAAGGGCTAAGTAACCATGACGCCCAGCCTAGTGCAAAGCGCCCAAAGGCAAGCTGTTCATTTTAATTTAGGTGGCCCAGAAAACCACTCGGCAGCGGGAAAGAGACTCAAAGAAAGGTCAGAGCAGTGGAGAAAAAGCCACATCTGTAAAATTAGCCCTTGGGGGGGGCATCCAGATGAAAAGGGCTGGAGGAGGGAAACAGACCACAAACACATCAAGACATTTTTATGACTGTTTTCCCTGTGGCTGTGCATGGGGTTTGAGTGCAGTTCGAAACGATTTTAGAGGTCACTGAAAGCATGATACTAGTGGAACGCTCCGCAGTCACTCACGGCCAATGGGAGCAAGGCTCGTTTTCAGCCAATGGGAGTCGAGCCTGTTGAACTTCTAGTCACATGGGCTGAATGAGCGACCTCACCTGTCAGCCGGGCCACCTGGCCTGATGTTCGTTATGACGACAGGCCGAGATTTGCTCCTGTCCTCATGGGTGCCCCCTGCAACAGTCAGGACAAGGTTGTGACGGCACGCACGTCTATTCTCTTTTGTCACTTTCGCTGGGCCGCGAGTCCAAACACCGGTGACATTATGTCCGTTTATGACACTCGATGCTGACCGAACACACGCAAGTGAAACCACAGCATGAGCGTAATACAGAAAGAATATCAATAAATATGAAGTTACTATGTGAATTTAAATAAGTAAAGCACTTTCCAAAGCCTTGTTTGTTGCTCTGCACAGCACTGGTGTAAAAGATTTCACTAAGGAAAGGAAAGATAGAAAGACTATGGGCATATTAAAACCGCCGGAGACACGTTTGTGTTTCTTGATTTGTTAACGCGCTCGCAGAGACGGCGTTTACGCACCTCTGACGACGAAGCCGAACGTGTTTCCCTCCTTGTGCAGCGTGACCTCGACACTTTTAAACATCACCCCCGAGCCCTGCACAGCTGCGAGGAGACAGAAGGCACCTGGCTTTGGACTCAGAGGACGGACCGGTTCAACACCCACCCAACAGCAGCAACACACACACAGCCGATAGCACAGAAGCAGCAGTATAGCCAGGCGGGCGCTCACAGGCGGGGGGCAGCTCATATTCCACCTCCAGCACAACCCGTTCCCCCACGTTCTTCAGCAGACTGATGATCTCGTCGTGGCGGAACTTCGCCAAGTTGATCCCGTTGACGGATTTGATGTAGTCGCCGATGCAGAGCTGGTCACTCCTGTCGATGGGAGAGGAGATTGGGGGGGGGGGGGGAGGAG
>JAODKF010000068.1:22391659-22403820 GCA_026779585.1 Mormyrus proboscirostris
GAGGGGACGGTGAAAGAGAAAGAGCGATCACACTGCGACACGACGGTACAACTTTAATACAGAAAGCAGAAGCTTTATCTCTAACACACCACGAGAGGTCTGGACCGAACCCTACTGATGGGATTCCAACAGACAGTCTGACCTATGAAGAAGACAGACTGTCGATAATCTTCATATTTATTACAGTGTCATCCAAGGCTTAGTGTTCACAATGTTTCAGCAAATGACACAGACACACACTCACAGTATCAAACGTGTCAATTCTTTGCTTAGACAAACTGGCACACGACTACCTATCAAACGTGAACTATCTGTGCTTAAAGTTCATTTACTTCACTCTATGCCCAAACTTACACAAAAAAGCTCCCCCCTTCGCTGTTTGCAGTTCAATTGCCAGCCTACATTATGTTTTTTTTTTTGGCCAAATGTTCAGACCAACTGGTGTTACTTCAGCAAAGCGCTAATAAATCACATCCGCTATACAGCACCTTTTTTAATTCAAAGGTGCTGTACGGGCAATACGTTTAAAAATAAGCAAATAAGCATTCATCTCAATGCTTAAAATCTCAAACAAACAAACGGAATGTGAGAAATGTCAGACTGCACCCTCATCTCAAATACATTGCTGTTATGGGTGCTACGACTGCTGTTTGAAGAAAAATAAATAAATAAATGTCACACAGAAATCACCATGAGCACTAAATCATCCTGCAAAATGAAAGGATGATCCAGATGCTCAGACTCCTCCCCCATCCCATAGCTCACAGATCACACTCCTTGCACCAATGACGTGCGAAATTGCATTTGTTTGGAGTGCCGAGAGCAGTTCCACACCACAGCCGGACAGCATTCGCCCTCTCTGTGGACTTCCGGAGAGACCTTTTTTTAAATGATTCTGGCAGCCTATCGGGGGCAAGCTGACAGTCGCAATCGGCCAATCAGTGATTGCTCCCTCATCATGCTCTGCACTCTGTATTTAGTGCATAAGCACCAAGACCTGTCCATCAGTTTCCTTTCCATTCCAAGCATCCGGGGGAAAAAAATGGCTTAAATTTATGAACTGCACATGTTTGGAAGCCCCAAAATATATACTTTGTTGGTCATTTATCACAATATATATATTGGCTGCCCATTGCCTACATTCATACACCAAATATTCATAAAATATTTTTGTCTCCCTTTATTAAATGTATGTAAATTTGTTAATATTAGTGTCTCGCCCTTCACCTTGACACTCTGCTGTTCCATTTAATTTAATAATAATTTAATATAGGTGCAAACATGGCATTAATTCACCTGTCAGTGACCTTATCTGCACATCTATAGCATCTAGTGTTGCAGCGGCAGGCACCCACCGTTTAATGTCACCAGCCCCTAGTGGTGGAAAAGGTGAAGTGCAGGAGCAGACCAATAGCTGTTTAATTAGACCACACTTTTGATTCGGTCCGTAGTAATTCGATCCAGCTCTTAATTCATATTATTCAACAAATCGCTTCACAAATTCTGATCTTATTTAAAGAATATATGGTGCTCCTTTAGAACATCAGTCTAGAACCCAGAACATTACACTGTTGTAATACACAAACCATCACTTTAGATCTGAAAACATTAACACCTCATAAGAAGGCAGTGAGTTTGGAATGCACCGTAAGACACTGCCTTAAAAAACAAGGAGTCCGTTTAAAACACAGGCTATCAGTTTAGAAAGCAGACCATATCGCTGCTTTGGAACAGTAAGGAATTGCTTAAAACAGGGGAACAGCTCCCTCAGAGGAGCAGCGTCTGTCTGAATGAACAGCAGAAGCATGAATCTGCCACAGAGTATCAGGACTGGGGTCACAAACAGTAAGAATGACAATCACCGCTGCTGTTCCATTACATGACCCAAATGCACACAGAAGTTTTGATTACCTTCTTCGTGGGTCAGGCTTACAGTCGATAATGTTCATAACAGAAACTGCAGTCGGCTTGATCTTTATTCTGTTGGGGCAAATAACACCGAGATGGACTCCGGTGCGTTTGGGTAACATCGCCATCTGGTGGCTGATCAACGCACACGCGCTGCTGCTCGATTTATGCACGAGAGACACAGGTAAGTGTGAAAGAACCGACTGGAACATACAAAACGCAGTCTAAGTTACAGTGATCGCACATTGGACATACTCCCCCACAGTGTACCAGAAATATATTTTAATTAAACTTTTAATCTGAAGCCCCATCAAAGAAATCCTGTCCTTGTGTAATGGAGTAAATGAATTATAGTGTTCAAACCATGTAAATAAAATATGAGAACGAGCAAGCTCCCTTAGGTTCTCAATTTAGGGGCAGTGAGGCTTTAAACTATATTGGGCGAGGGAAGCGACATGGCGCTAACTATCCGCGCCGCGAAAACAGCGCAGTCGCTCCGCATGACAGTGACAGGAAAAACGTCACACGTGGACAGCAAGCGGAGGTCGCTGCTGAGCAGAGTATGACCAAGCCGACCCGCCATTCCCTGTCCGTGTGTACTGCATGCCATTCATCTGTAACCGCCAATACTATGCAGAACCTATCCCAGAAGCTATGGGTGCAAAGCAGGGCGCGCGCGCGCACGCACACACACACACACACACACACACACACACACACACACACACACAAGTTGGTCTTCTTATCTAAATGGGGACCGTTCATTCATTCCTATAGGAAATTCCATAATCCCAATCACGACACCCTTAACCCCTACCCATCCCTAACCTTAACCATAAGTAACCAACCCAAATACAAGACTTTTGGATTTTTACTTTTTTGATTGCATTCACAGATGTTTTTAAAAATGAGGGTATCCAAATGGGGACCTCAAAACATGGCCCAAAAAGAAGGGAAATTTCAGGTTTTACTACACTTTGGGGACAATTTGTTCCTCAAATGTGATCTATGCAAACCTACACAAACGCAACGTGCATGGTAACTTCAATTAATCTCAGCGTGTTTCTGGACTGTGTGGGAGTCCGGATGGAAACCCCTCAATGACATAGGAAGGACATGAAAAGTCCACACACGGAGTTTAAATTTTGTATTTTTTTAAATGGTGGGCAGGTCTTGGAGACGGTAAAATTAATCTGATGTCTAATAAAGCGTATTCGAACTACTAATTGTCTTGCCTAAAAGCAAGAGCAAGTAAGAGCATTTAATTTTCTTTGCACAGCTGCCTTCAGGGGCTCCGTACATTTCCAAAGTGTGCTGTATGCAGCACAAAACAAATCACTGGCATGTTCTAACCTGGGTGATTGTACGGTTTACCCCGTACGATAATTTCAAGTTAAAACGTTCACATTTTCCTTAGGGGAGCGAGGAGTCGTAAAAAATAAAATACATAGTTTATTTTTGTTAATTAACCACCTCTTCCGAAAAATCCCCAACGTTCTGCGTCCTATGTAATAGGGACCGGACAGGGGTTTCTAAGCTTTGTTATAAACCAAATATATTTTTTCCATAAGCACTGGTGACTTCATGTAAATGGTATCCAACGTGTCGCCATCTACTGGCCATTTTAACCAGTCGTCAATGTACTTATTACATTTATTAACTTACTTAACTCGCTTGGATATTACAAGTTTAGTTTCATCAACGGTAAGAAGCTTGTTTCAAATGTTCGGACTTGCTGAGGCTTGCACAGTCAGTCACTCACGATTAGCCCTGAGGTACCCATGGCCAGTCATTGCTGTCAGTCCGGAAGCTGGCCATCTATAATCTATGGACCCCACTGTAAGCCTGGGGCCAGTTATTGCAAGCCCTGTTAATGCACATGGATGACAGGGTTTACGAGGCCTGTCATTAGCGCCCAGCAACGGGGACTCTGACCCTCGGGAAACTCAAACAGGAGGCACCGGCGCAGAATCCGGCCGTTTCCGTGGAGACCGGACCGGCAGGTCTATGTCTAGATGAACGGCATTATTTCTGTGTTGACGTCACATGGCAATGGTCATATTTAAACCAGCTGGGCTTGAAAGCTATAACTGATGGTACAGAAGACCTTACCTGCCTCTTTGGAAATGAACAGAGACAGAATTGAAGACTTTAAGTAGTACACAGGTACAGACTGGGACCATCTACGGAACCCACAGAACTATGTTATTTTCAGCAATGACTGCAAAACACAGATTTGTGGCTCAATATTCAGTCAAATGGTCTAGTTTTATCTACAGGGAAAAAAAAACTTAACATACTTTGGAATGAGATTAAACCCAAAATATATGCACCTCAAAACCTTTTATTTATTTGAAATTGATTAAAATTTTATGTTCCAACTTTGTTTCTTGAAGAGTCTTTGTATGCGTGACATTGTGCCTTTTTGTTAGAGTTTAAGGTTGGGGACCTACGCTCGTCCCAATGCAGGCCGTCAGGTGACAAGTGCATTAATTTATTTCACCTGGGCTTTTTCACCAGCCCTGTGACATTCAGCTGTTTTCCTCTCTGACCCCAAACATGAACCCAGTTCCTCCAGAGCCAGATGTGCTCTGCTGTACCTTCTCCTTGTACCGATACAGAAATGGCCTCCCACCGGTTTCGTACATTACTTCTCCACTCCTGTTGTCAGAGAACATCCCTATTCCTTCTTCCTGTCCTGCCTGGAGCAAATCCTCACACAGAGTAATAGTTCTGGTAGAGTAATGCTGCCCCTGTATCATCCACTGGTAAGAGAAAATTTATATTGCATGTGATGTAATTGTGCAGGGTGTTCATGTTGGAATTCCACTAAAGACAGGTTTTACAGAAGCTGTAAATCATCACATACCAGTAAAGGCCCCAGCGGCAGAGTGGGACCACAGCAGGCGGGGTAGAGTTCTAGGACTATCTGGATTGTTCTCGGCCCAGTTCTGCCAAAGCAGGCGGGGTTGGACTTCCCGATACGGCGCCGGCTCCGTGCCGATCGCGCTCTGCTCACCTGCCGGATCTGCTGCATGCGGCGCTGCCAGGCCCCTCAGAAGCAGCTCGCGCTTATTCCCCACCCCCGACTCGGCGTGTATCGGCGTGACAGCCAAGTGCCTCTCGAGTCCAGCCGGGTCTCGTCATGTGACCGCAGAGGCGGGGACAGGCACCTCTGCCTTCCATCTGACCCCTACAGGTCTGTAAATGACATAACACTCGGGGTGGGAAGAACGGAAGGCTGGCAGAAAAAGCCCCAACAAAAAGGCTTGGGGGGGGGGACAATATGGCAAAAAGACGGATATTTAAGTTAAGAATTTAAATATTCAAATGACACATCCCTTTGCAAATAAGCCCACCTTGCACCCTCATGACCCCAGAGTGAAAGCCAAACTCTGTAAGCGTCCGTCTGCATTTATTATTATTTTTAAACAACACCTGCATTACTGGTGCCTTTGTTTCGTAATGGCTTTTGCTGAACTGAGGACAATATCTATTTTAGTAAAGAGCCAACAACAAGCAACAGCACTGGTTCCCTGCGCTGGGATGTTTCTATTCAATCCGTGCCCAGGCAGACTCCTCTAGACCTATTCAGCAGCATTGCCGGCTTATGTTATTCGACACTTAATAGGGATCTGAACAGTAAATCTTTGGTTTCATTTAACCTCCTGTGAAAGACGCGGTGAGGCAGTAAAGTATACAAAAGGACATGTAGGGCTCCTACGTCTGATGTATGACTAATTCATCCTTGTTACTATAAATTCTTGTATTTGAAGTGCAAGCAAACTGGGGAAGATAAATGCAGCGACTGCAGGGGAAAAATGCAAGCCGCTTTACTGTACCACTGAGCGCAGGAGTGCTGCTCCAGTACTCGCCAACACCGCAGCGATGCAGTCTTCTCGTTTACAGACATGTGATTATTCATGTTCAATGCGGGGACGACCCCCCCCCCCCCAGCCAATCAGAAGACGGAATGAAGAAATTCAGCAACTGTATCTGCCAATGAGACTAGATCAATCATTCGTCAATGCCGACGGCCAACCGGACGTCAGACGCACCGTTCTGCCTCACAATCGCCGCAGCTAACAACCTCTTGCTCTTGAAACTCTGGCATGACCTCCAGTAATCAGGGATAACAACTGAAATTGAAAGACACACTGACAATAAGCCTGATCAGCCCAAAGGCTCAATGAGGGTGCAGAAAATGAGCGAGATGAAACGGATTCAGCTCCAAGCAGCCAGTGAATCAAAGTAATTAACTGTAGAAGGCAATAACACAGGTGTGACACTCTTCATGGATACAAAGCAGACAAATCTTGGTCTTTTGTATGTCTGTCCCTGCATTGCCATGACAATGATCATTAATATAATGTGTGAAATGTACATGTTGTGCACTACAATAGTCTGTACTGTGCTACTTACAGAGAGGTTCCATCCAGTACTGACTACTCTGAGCTGCTGCAGGAAGGAGCATGTTGGTACACTTAACATTGTAGGTACACCTCACTCTGAAGCGTAGGTGGTCCCTGCTTATGAAATTATTGCGCACTTGTTTCAGACATTAAGCAGCCGGTCCCTGAGGCGTATGGTGAAGGATGGCTGAGGGTTGGTGGGGTCTGGTCCCACCCCAGGAAATCTGCAGGTTAGGGTGTAAAACAGAAAGAGCAGCACAGTGCTCCAGTACTCCAGTACCGCTATGACTCCTGGATAGAACATCAGGGCTTCAGTGGCTTCCATAGAATGAATCACTGCTTCACCGAATCCCATAGCGTGTCACTGCCTCATCGACTGGTGTGTCAGTGTCCCAGGGGACTCCTCTGCGTCGTCATTGGCTGCCCGGCCTAGCATATCCCAGGCTAGCGTTCCTGCTATAAGAAACACTGCAAAGACCAAGCTGCCGCTCAGCTCATAAGATCACTGAACAGTGAAGATGTTGGTGACAGTCAATGTTAAAGGGGTTAGCGTCATAGAAGGGTCTAAAGCAACACGCAACGTTCATACGAGCAACAGGACCAGGGGGCTCCGACGAACCGCCAGAGTAATCAGTCGTCGTTTCATTATCCCGCCATCAGAGTCTTATCCTTTACGCGGCTTATCTAAACTCATTCATCTCCACCCTACAGCACGTCTGCCCAAGCTCTGGCTGCTATAAATAAAGGCTCTGGGTGAGGTGAGGGAGAACAACAGCTACCATTCAAAGGATGAGAAGCAAAGCCACAGTGCGGAGGTTCCGTCGTTTCGCCGCGGCACGACAGAGCCTGCTGTGTTTCAGAGGACAAGCCATGCCATTAGCAGCTGGAGATTCCAAGCCATTCATTAAAAGCATATCTAAACACCGAAACTCTTAAATCCTGACCATCTAGATACGTCATGGATGCTTTTTTAAGGAAGTCGTGCTGATTGACTCATGGAAGGTCAATAAATCAGAATTTCTGATGCCAATTAAACAGCAGCTTGCTAGCGCTTGGGTGATAAACACTGACTCAAACGGCCCTCTGACAAATTTTCACACCGATGTGCAGCAGTTTCTTTTAAAAAAAAAAAAAAATTGCATGCCGTTCAAAATGTAATCTAGTGCGTCATCGTCATCCTAAAACCGGGTAATGGGAGAACTTAAAAGCCCTTACAATTATGTACTTTTGCAGGGAGAAAATAAATTGGTTTACTACAAAGCATACCTAAATGGGAAAATTGATTTTTTTAATTACTATATGACAAATTAGCGATGTTCCACTTGATCTGCCACTTAATTAACCGAGATGGCCAGCATGGCTGACTGTTCAGAATCAAACCCTCATGAATAACGGTATTAACGTGTCACGGATATCTGTACCTGTACAGGTCTACTGCCATGTTGTCAGGCTCCAAACCTCAGCTCTGAAAGTCCTGCTAAGCTGAACGGTACAAGACGCTTCATGATCACCTAGAACGTCACCATGAACATGGCCCACAGCAAACAGAAACTTCCAAAATGCCCAGAATGAGCAGGATCATCTCTCATGTTGACATACGTTTAGAGTCCCACTGGTTCACTAAACGTACACCAACAGTAAGTAGACTAACTCTCGGTCTTGTAGGTATAGACTGTCCGTGGTAATTCTGAGATGGGTACATGACCACTCAATTTAGGGTCCAGTACTATGAGTACTAGACAGTTTCCTTTTCAAGTGGCCTGAAAGACAAAATTAGCAAGGAAACACTACATTGTTATGACAAACCTACTCAGCTCCACCTACAATATGGGCCAACACCAGGAGCTTTGCTTGGCCGATAAGACGATATTTATCGTTGCAATATCAGCAGGCTAGTATGATATTATTAGTCAGACTAGTAACCATAGTCTGCCATTTTACTGCACATGTGTGTTTAATGGGTCCAATTTCTGACTGCATGCAGCCGGGTTAAGTCTACATGTAGTCGCACAAAAAAAAAAAAATACAGATTCTAATTATTGCCGAAACCAGAGTAATTTATACAGCAAAGACGAGTAACCAGGTTATGAAGGAGACTACTGCTGTTATTTGGTGGTTTTTTAGTTGCCGTTTCATAAGAGCCTCCAAATTTAAACTAAACTCGCTTGCAGCGACTGACTAAAGGATGCAGCCACGAAAGACGGCAAATCCACAAATCTTTAGGACCCAAACTCCGAGTCTGCGAGGCTGCTTCCGAAGGTATATGTCTGACACAGCCAGTCATTATCAGAGAGACTGCTGAAGGCAACAGATACAAACATGAGAGTTTAAGATGAACGAGGGCACAAACACTGAAGAAATGGTACATTTACGCACGGCAGAGACATTTGTCCTTCCCCACAGTATTTTCCCCATCCAGAGTTCATGCAAATTTGCCCAGTTACCGTGACAGCAGATTACTGGGGTGACGCATTGCCGGTGTTCTGGCGAGCTGAGCTACCTATCGAGACGTGCTATCGAGCCTTTCTGCGCATGTGCAGTTCCACCGTCTCAGGATTAGAGTTTGGTTTTAGGAGTTTGGGTTGGGGTTAGGGTTACGGCTATCGATTAACACTACGGTAGCCTAAACTCAACAAAGTAGCTCAACTCGACAGAACAGTGTTAGACAGGTCTGCTTAAGCGCTGTTGTTTTAAATATGCTACTGCTAATTGTACTAGTAGGCTGTTAAAATGGCAACTTATTTACCACAATATGTATTAACTTTATTTATTAAGTTAAAAAAAAAATCTTTATTTTGGGCAAGTTGTTTCATACTGACCTTCAGCAAGAAAGCTGACTGCACTTAATTCAACCGCAGCGTGTGGATTTTAAAACATTTTTCAATATGTGGAATAATATCGTCCATCTCGAAATAGAATACACCCTATAGATGATTTTGGAATCTGGCATTGTGACTGTCACCAGCTGCTCTGAGGCCTTTTAAAAGCCACCACAAAAATGGGAACATGCTCTGTCTCTCCAGTTCCTCTGATCGTAGAGCGCAGACATGTCAGGTTAACCCTCTCCACTCAAGCCTTACATTCCATCTTCTGCTCAGCAGATCAAATGCTCTCTTTCTCCCCAAGCAAATACCGTGCTTATTCACCCCCTGCCCCTCCATGACTCCCGTGGAGCCCTGGACCAAGCCGGGAAATCTGTGGCCACTGTCATGTAGCGTAAAGCCAAATGTGAAAAACTATTTTTTTTCCGGGAGCGGTGCAATGCCATTAGCAGGAAAGGAGTCTCAAGGTTTTTGAGCTAAATGGCACAGAGCAATTAAAAAGCCATTAAATTCTCTACTCTTCGCCATCCCACCACATACGTGCAAGTGATGAGGGAATCTGGGGAAGCGTTTCTTATACCCAAATAATAACTGTTAGCATATTATTGTCTTCACGAATATCAGCAACAATTGAAAGAATAATAAAGGTTTTGACTGGATTTCAGTTTAATTCAAAGTTTGGTGTTTCCCTCAGGAGATTCCTGAGGAAGATCTCATCAGCCGTTCGCTGCAGCACCAACACAAATGCCCGCAGATCATCTTGTTTCCTCTAATCTACAGTTCAAAGCAGTTCTCTATGTCTGAGACACCTCCCCCCCGCCCCCCACCCCCTGTCATTTACATAGCTCTGGGACACTTTAGACTACACACATAAAAGAAGAGAGTCTATAAAGTTCCTTATTTGGTTAGAGTGCTCTAGGCTACAAAAGCAAAAACAATATCTGCTGTAATTACAGAGGCAAGAAGTTCTCAAGAAGGAAAAAAACACAGTGAAATCCAGTGAAATGTTCCCTGAACAATAAAATGAATTAAAAAAATGGCTTGCAACCAAAACCCCTCATTTAACCTGTGAAACGGGTTCATGACAAGTATCAGGAGAGGAAAATAAATTTTCCACATACTCAATGAAAAAAAAAGTTGTGGGGGAGGGGTGTTTACAAACGCAATGTATAAATAACTGGACCGATCTGTAGAAGATCTGTAGATTACACAGCAGGGTCACAAATGACATTAGACAGTAACCATACCGTACAGTTACGTACATATGATGGTTGTGTATAGATTGGGCCCGAACACTCAGCAGTCATCATTTAATTCTCCGGGTTTTGACACTCTTTGGATAATATATTCTACAGTCACTTCACCATTTCATGACCATTACACACGTACAATTTAGCAGTTCGGCCCACAAAGCATTCCAGTACAACGCATCAAACGGACGCTCATTCCCTTGGTTTGAGCCGGCGACCTGCAGATTCTGAGCTTATGCTCCAAACCAGTATTCCACCTTCTGACCTTTTAGGATTCTTCAGCAGGATCCTATCGGAACCTGATTCTTTAGCAGAAGAATAATCCTTGCCTGGAGTTACACCTTGAATATTTAAGCTTGCCGTGCGAGGTGTTTATATTGGAGTTTTTGAAGTGTCTTGAATGGAAATGCAAAGACATTAATGACCGGACTGCTCTGGGAATTTCATACTTCTGTTCTTAAAAGGAACAGGCAGAGCAGCCTCTTGTAGCTCCTTGAATGGGATTGACCCAAACTGCACCCCTTGGCCAGACCAACAAAAGTCTCTGCAGATATTACGAAGCAGCACATTCTCCTGTGCCATGAACGACGGAGAAGAGTCCCAGTGGTGTTCGTCAGGGCAGACGCGCCACTGACATCTGAGCCTTACTGCTGCCAAGGCTGTGGGCAACATCAGAAGAGGACGTCTGTGCCTGTCTGATGAATTGTGTTTTTAAAACTGTGTACATAAAACAAGCATTGACCTTAGAATTATTCTGTTGAGAGTAATTAAACAGCGGCACAGGCTCTGTTAATGGAAATGATTTATGCACGTAAATAATTACACACCGAGTGGTTCGAGGCGAGCGGCTTTTGGACAGCAATTAGAAACAATTCTGAATACAGTTTTAAAAACAGCTTTATTTGAACGTCAGCTCAGCTTTGCTTGCAGTTATGCTGGGACTCATATTGGCCCAATAACCTATCAGAGTAAAAAGCAAAACCAGTTTCTCCCTGGCCATTGCACATCACCAATTCCTCTCTGGCGATTGCACATCGCCAATTCCTCTGTGGCGATTGCACATCGCCCGTCCCTCCTTGGCCATTGCACATCACCGTTCCTCCCTGGCCATTGCACATCACTGTTCCTCCCTGGCCATTGCACATCACCCGTTCCCCCTTGCCCATTGCACATCGCCCGTTCCTCCCTGGCCATTGCACATCGCCCGTTCCTCCTTGGCCATTGCACATCAGCCGTTCCTCTTTGGCCATTGCACATCACCAGTTTCTGCCCCGCTCCCAGTCTAACCAGCAAGCTCTTTTTCTTTCCATTTATCAGGTATGCATCAGGTTTCTACAAGCATGTCCCATACAGTTGTGCTTTTGTGGTTTTTAAATCTGGGCTCATATTGTTGCCATTTAAGTTAAATAGATCTCATCCGGGTGCTTATGGAGATCAGTGATCTTCCAGGGAATCAAGCATTAGCTGTTTGCAGATCTCGTATCTGAACAAGTAGAGAATCACACTAACAACTGAAAGGTCATGGGTTCACATCCCAAGGAACAAATATATCGTAATATCCTGTAAATTGCTTTATATAAAATGTGTTTAGGCCTTAATTTCATAGAGAAAAGGACTCCTAGGAGTTCTGTGCAAGGCTGGGGTACTCCCTCATAAGAGAAGGTTGAGTCATGAATCTCGAGCGGTACGCCCCCTTACTTTCCAGTCCTGAGTCCTGAGCCAAAGGAGGGGGGGGGGGGGGGGCTCGCTAAGAAAACATTGTTCACCAC
>JAODKF010000068.1:22405519-22415761 GCA_026779585.1 Mormyrus proboscirostris
TGAAATCCCCCCCCCCTCCCTCCCTCCCTCCCCGCACTAGCTTCCTGTCCCAGCCGTGTGTCGCAAAGCCCGGCTGTGTCCGTACCGGCTGTCTCTACCAGCCATCACACAAGAAACAGCGGTATGGATAAACAAACAGCTCCTCCTCCTTTATACGGAGTTTAACGGAGCTTTCAGCGAGACGAGGAATCCCAGCAACGGCTGGTTTGTTTTTTTTTTTTTTACTGCCCATGCAGTCACCAGCAAACCTGCTCTTCCCTTTCGCCCTCTCTCTCTCTCTCTCCCTCCCTCTCCTCTCTCTCTCGCTCCCCCCCATTCCCTCTCTCTCTCTCTCTCTCTCTCCTGTTCCATCTCCCTGCTTTAGTCATTCCGCTTCAGAAGGGGAGAGGTGGGGTTTAGAGAGAGGAGAGAGCGCCAGAACACAAGAGAGCGAGAGATCAGAAGCACATGTAGGTGGGAATTCGACTCCTTTCTACCTACTGTGCCAGGACAGAACCCAGCCAAAAGGATTCCAGGGCACATAGTTACACCGCAGACATCCAGGGATGTGCTCTTTGCCTGGGAGGTTAGACACGATCCTTTCTGGGTCTGCTTTCCTCCGGCAGCTATGATCCCACACTATCGTCTTCAAAAAGCGGGGGGTTGTGCTAATTGAAGTAGATGAAGATGTCAGTGACAGTTCTACCACAGGGTGATCCATCAAACCAGGTCAAAGTGTCCGCCCACCGATGGCACAATCTCTGTTTTTACTAAGAAAGCGTCTGCTTATCTGCTCCCGCTACCAACCCCGTCGCAGACGCGCAGAAGGCGCCGCACACTTACCGGATCACAATACGCAGGTGTCGCGCTCAAAACGCCGCCTTCCTTTAACATTCCTCGGCCGAGGAATGCCAGGCATCTCTGGGAACAGGCCGTTCGTGAGGAATCGCGACTCGTAAATTGGACAAGCACGACTGGGATAGATGAGCCCAGACGGGAAACGACAACTTTGCTGCAGGCTTAGTTCAGGCACCAAAAATAGCATGAGAAAGGACATTTTTTAGAGACCCAAACTGTGATTAGCACCAGCATGGGGACAATATCAGCCCCACTACATGTATTCGTTTGCATCGACGTTACTATGGAATGGAAGGGGATCTTAAGATGGATCATCTTCGGCAAACAAACCACGTAAAACACAGTAACCCCCCAAAATCAGCTCCGTGAAACGAGAGACCAGGACACGGCCGCGTTTACCGATTCAGCAGTGAACCGGGGAATCCAGAAAACAATCAATGAGCTGATCAACAGAACCCAGACAGAGGAAATAACTAAATTTAGATTTAATTGCCATTTTACGCTTCTACGTTGTGACTCATGCTTTCTATTACAAAGTTGTTTATCAAAGCCGAGAGCCACTGGAATTCAAAGGGATCACACTGACCATGATAGAGGAGAGGAGAGGAGAGGAGAGAAGGGAAGAGAAGAGAAGAGGAAAGAAGAGAAGAGGAAAGAAGAAGAGAGAAGAGAAGAGGAGAGATAAGAAGAGGAGAGAAGAGAAGCGGAAAGAAGAAGAGAGAAGAGAAGAGGAGAGATAAGAAGAGGAGAGAAGAGAAGAGGAAAGAAGAGAAGAGAAGAAGAAAGAAGAAGAGAGAAGAGAAGGGGAGAGAAGAGAAGAGGAGAGATAAGAAGAGGAGAGAAGAGGAAAGAAGAAGAGAGGAGAGAAGAGGAGAGAAGAGAAGAGAAGAGGAAAGAAGAAGAGAGGAGAGAAGAGGAGAGAAGAGAAGAGAAGAGGAAAGGAGAAGAGAGGAGAGAAGAGAAGAGGAGAAAAGAGGAGAGAAGAGAAGAGGAGAAAAGAGAAGAGAAGAGAAGAGAAGAGAAGAGGAGAAGGATGATGGTCTATTAAAGAATGAAACTTGGGGTCTGAATCAAGGTCTTCATGCCTGGTGTGAAGTCATAGCCTCAGAATTTTCTCACCCCACTGAGCCGTCGAGAAGCTACAGAAATTCATAACCATACTAATAAAAAGCACAAAATTGTGTCAGACATGCCACCTCCCCCCGCCCATCATGAAGCAATCACATGACCACGACAGCCATAACATAACCGAGAACAAGATGGCGTCCCTCCCGGAGTTCAAATAGACAGATAAGCAGCAAAACACTCTAAGGACACACCAGTCATTTCAAGAAGCAGCTCTTCTGCACTGCACTGAGGTCTTCCTGCACTGGGCAGGCTCTTCTCTGCCAGAGACGCACATAATAGTAAAGCAAACAGTCACAGTAATGATGGATCTGCTGATAAACAATGTGTTCATTGTCTCCGGCCCACTGGCAGCCAATAATGAATGAGCCACAATGACTCGGGGGCATGGAGCTGCAAGCGCAGTCATCAGAAGTTTCAAAGCGTTATTCTTAGCAGCTCTGATTGGCTCTAATTAGGCAAACCGGCTTAGGATTCTGACCAGGCAGGTTCCTACTGGGCTACTGCACTCTGAACATGAATCCATCACGCCGTGGCCTTTTTCCTCGTCCTGTTGTCTGTTTTCTGACACAGGGGCGGCCTGATAGTCTTAATCAAATGTTTAAATCATGCTTGGCGATAAATTATTTATGGAAATTAATTTCACTTTCATCGCCCGCGTCTCGCAGGGAATAAAATTGAAAAATGTAGCATTAGCATGACTGAAGCGATGACGCCGATGTTTAGCACTCGTCAAGTCCTCTGGGGTGGGTGGAGGGGGCAGATGGATAAGTGGCGAAACCAAACACCCTTCCTGTCGCTGAGACTGAAATAGCCGCCATGGACGACTATCAGGTGAGCCTGGGCGCAGAGGGTCATCCTGGGAGCGAGGCTAGGGAAATTCATACTGGGCATTCTGCAACAAAGAAAGTCATCGAAGAACCTCAGGCTACAGAAGGAACTCCAGGTCCCAGAAGCAGCTAGAGGCCATGGAGTAACCCTCGGCCACAGGAAGAGAGATTCTCGTAAGCCCGCAGACTCCATGGAGCAGGAAATGAGAGACGTTGGGAGTTACGGCTGTGAGGGACTCCCTTCCAAAATATTTCATCCTTCACATGATTTATGCGTCAACTCCTCAACCCCTTCTTCCAGCATTATGTAACCGACCCACATGTAAGGAGCTTCTCTCCCTATTGCCTGGTACCATGTCCATGGTTATAGGAGAAACCAGGAAGCGGCAACATTAAGTCAATTTATTTTGAAGTGTGGAAATGAAACGGCACGTTTGGTCGCATCCAGTTCCAGTCAGCCCCTAAATGAATTCCAATTTCAATCTGGCCAGCATCAAGGAAGACCTCATTTGAATTCCTTGACAGTGTTTGAGGAGCAGATGTTAGCGCTTAGCTGTGGAAACGTGCTCAGTGCCTCATTACGTGGAGGAAGCTGCGCTCCTGCTTTCCAGCTCGGCACAGGCTAAAGGCTTCAGGATTACTTTTGGATTTTGTTTTTTTTTCTCTCCCCCCCTCCATCATTTTTTCACCCCACCACCTGTATTTATCAAGTATGCGCAGAAGACGGATCCCCCAATCTTAGCTTCTCTTTAGATATGATGACTGTCGGATCCTGAAGCGTTCCTAGCCGTGGGGAGTCCGCAGGCCTTACATTCCTGGGGCTGTGCTCCTTCAGATTTTCCCTGTTACTGCAGAAATTTTGAATACTGGGTCGGTCCAACCCATGCAGTCGAAGTCTCTTAGGCGTGATAGTCTCATCGAGCAGCAGGTGCTGTACAATTCAATTCAATTCAATTCAATTATTCAATTCAATTCAATTCAATTCAATTCAATTCAATTCAATTCAATTCAATTCAATTCAATTCAATTTTATTTATATAGTGCTTTTAACAACAGCCATTGTCACAAAGCACTTTACATTCAACCGGCCAGAAACCCACCAAGCAAGCCTTGCATTTTGCAGTATAAAACAGCATCACAGAGTGTCTGGAAAGCAAGTGTGTTTAAAATAAATACCGCGTACTGGTCACATGTAGCCTACTACAATCTCACTCGAACCACTGTAATATTACAAAGTGTTGTGGGCACCAGTATATGTATTGAACAGTACTTGTATATGGCGTACCATACCACATCATCACTGGGCCCAGAAGCTACGCAAATTAGCATAGTAATGACGTCTGCTTGGTACTGGCAGTGTGTTCCCATGACGTTGCCCACAGGTCCAGTCATGTGCAGAGGGCAGGGTTTAGCACCCTGGCATTACACCACGGCAGATGTGATGTGTAAGGCCACCTTCTGCCTGAAGTGACTTGTAGGCTTTGACCGACCGCCCACCCAGCTGAGACTGTTGATTGACAGGGTGTAAACAGCCCAGAAGTGCAGCGGCAAAGATGGCTGTGTAATGCAACAGAGGACCGAGAATCATCTTCTACAGCATCAGCCCATGAGGCAGGGGAGATCTGTGAGGGCGGCAACCTGACAATCAAAGGCCAGTGGAATCACAGAGCCTGATCCTTGACCTCTGGGGTACGTTATGTGAGTAGGACCCCTCACCTCTCTGAAATACCTCATGAGAGTGAAGATGTCAGACCAAAACACAGGCAGAATCCTGAAGCACTCTCCACTGAATGACATGCAAGATGTGCATTTTTTGGGATCAAGATCGTCATGTAAGAATTTTACCGTTTCCGAGTACATTAAGAACAAGGCGGGGAACTTAATTGCTTGGCATTTTAATAATACTTATTAAATCCATAATAACAGACGGAAACTAAAATCTCGACAGAAATTCAAAGGTCACACACTTATACATAAACTGCTTGTCAGGGCTTTTACTTGTCAATCTCATATGCGTGTTCCTTTAGGTGGATCTCCTCGCACTACTGCATGATCTGCATTAAGGTCTCTTCAAGACCCCCTTTTCCCTTTAGGGCACCCTTAAGATCTCCGTCTTTGTAAAGCTTAGGGGCTCTGAGCCTTTTCCCTGGCTGTCTGTGCCCGCCAGTCCATAACACTGCACTGAGAAGCCCCAACCTGACCCCATTAGCTGCAGGAGTGGGTACAGTACAAAACACAGCCCCCAGTAAATCACTAACAACACTGAGAATGCCCGACTCCCAGCTTGCGAATATTTGTAGGCTAACTTGGGCTATGGGAGAAATTAATGAGTATACAGGGTGAAAAAAACACCCAAGTAAGATTAGAGGTGCTTGCTGGTCAACTTCTATAGACCCAGACAGCTGAGCATTTGGGTCCTTCGGAAGCAGTTACCATGGCTTGTCAATGAGTCCCGTTAGCGTAATGTGATCACCGACATAGGGTGGAGATCAGAGAGGTAACCAATCAGACTGTAGAGGAGGTGGGAACTAGAGGAAGCAGAACTGAGACATTTGATTTGTCCAGATGGAGGCAGGACCAACCAAACATTTTTCATTCTGCCCTCAGAACATTTTTGTGTAAATAAATCTCCCATGAGTCATTAGGTTAGGCAGACACATTTTAGGTCGGTGGTAGAATTCGGAAAACCATGAGAAGATAAAATTAGTGCCGTACGTCAGACAAAATTATGAATCACGAAGACTTTTTCTAAGACATCTATGAGAAGCATTTCTGACACAATGGTTCACAGAATCACATGATAGAAGATATAGGAAGGACAGGATAGATTTATTGTGTGTTGAGATTTTTTTTTTTGTATAGAAGCAACAGGTTTAGGGCTAAGAAAAGTAATGGTTTTGGTAGATGGAAAGAGAAGAAAATACACTTGGGCAAGTTTGCAGTGGACAAATTAAACCAGAAAGCACAGCTAAAACTCAAACGCGCCTTAACTACCCTCCGACTTCCAGTTACCTTTGGTCACACCTACCCATTGGCTTGTTACAATTTTATAAAGCTTTAATGGAGCAAGGCATGTGATTTTGCACAGTGATGAAGTGTCACAACAAACAGGCTTCAGTCTGAGCAATGCAGCCAAGCACTTAGAGAGGCACTGGTCGATCGGCCAGGGATCGGAACCGGACGATTTTCAGCCTGCTTGGCCCGGCCTGGAGACCGGCTGATTAGCATCATGTATTTCTGATACCGAACCGGTCCGTGTTATGGACGCACCGCACGTCACGTGACCAGCGTGTGCACACTCGCAGCCAGATGCTAACATGTCGTTATCATGGAAGTTCTCCACTGTGAGTGGCGACTCAAAGCTTGCAATCTGTAATACATGTAAGGTCGGGGAACCACCACGAAAATGCGGGTAAACTGACTCTTTCCAGTCACAGAGCACTTTAGTCTGAGATTAGTTTAAGTGAGAGATGATCCTGTTACTTAGTGCAGTTTGGGGGGGAATTGTAAAGTTTAACAATTTCTTTTATTATGACAAATAGAATTTTGCATTGAAGAAAACCTGATTTTTTGTTTGTAGATGCTGTCAATGATAATTCTTAGAAAGAAAATCTGAATCAGCCAGTCACACTTGCAAAAAAAAAAAAAAACATTGGCAATCAGAATCGACCAAAAAAATTGCAGTCGGTGCATCTCTAGCACTTACCACGCCGCAGACAGAGTCAACCTTCCAGTTCAGCAGACAGACGTGGATCAGACTTAACGACTAACAAATGCTTGTCACATTAAAGCAGAACTCAAGCAAACTCATTTACGTACGAATCAGACATTAAAATTGGATAAAACACTCTGGCATTGCCTAGTGTTGGCGAGTCACCATTTTGCTCATTTAAAAATCATAAACGACTGAAACGCAAAATAACTCTGACCAATTGCACCTACGTCATTCATTCATTTCACTAATAAAGAGAGAACACCGGTTTAAACGACCACCCAGTTGACAGGGGCCTCTGGCAAACTGAGCAGACGTCCGAGTCTCGGGCCACCCGGGCTGATGTAATGCAGGGGGAAGGGCTGTTTTTCAGCGCTGTTGATTTGAGGATCAAACCACTCAGAGGGTCAATTTGGTCTTGTTAAAGCTCCAGGCACATTGATTGGTGCGGACAAGGTAAATCACACAGCTGAAACACACTGTCGGGGTGAGAAGCGTGGAGAGAACCGCTTACGGCTATGAGAGACGAGTGACGCGAGGTCATCGCAAACTGGAGATGGGATGCGAACAACTGACCATAACGCAGAATTTCATTTGAGTAGAAGCGTACTATACTTACCCATTTATACGGTTGATTTTAGGGAAAAAAAAATTCAGCTCCAAGACTTTACAAGTGCACCAGATCTGTCCTAAAACTGAACGAAAAACATTATAAAGGGAAGATGAGTTTAACGGTAACAGCTTTCCTTATTCTGGAATAAGTGAAGCCCGTTAAACCCCATGGCAGCCGGCAGAATGAGATGAAATGTTACCGAAAACAACAACTCTCAGGCCTAAAGAGGCGCAGGCAGGAAGTTTCCAGCTGTGACTGCGGAGGCACTAAGAGCCGCACGCCGGCTGCAAGGCCCCCTGC
This sequence comes from Mormyrus proboscirostris, assembly GCA_026779585.1. Lineage (NCBI taxonomy): Eukaryota > Metazoa > Chordata > Actinopteri > Osteoglossiformes > Mormyridae > Mormyrus > Mormyrus proboscirostris. Next base: position 22,412,937 of record JAODKF010000068.1, read on the forward strand.
CCCTCGCTACCTACGCGGAATCACGAGGGCCATTAGGAGATGCGGCAGCCTGCGACCTGGGCTGCTCTCCATGGCGGAGAAGCCGAAAGGCCAGATCTTAACCTAAAAGTTACTCACAGGGCAGCAAGTGGAAGGTAATGAAAAGAAGAGGCAGCTTGACGTCGCCCCAGGCTCGGGCCTGGTTTACTTCTTCTAGGTCGCGGTTTGGTTACGCTTTACTACTTCTAGGTCAACGTTTTGTGCTCCTCGTGTCACCAGTGCTGACGCGACGCCGCCTTACTGACGATACTCTCGCCCTCCATCTGTCCTCCAGGAACTCAACAAAATAATCCTGGATGAAAGGAGAGACAGCAGGCCTATTTCATGAAAAACACGTCGACTACCATCCGGGCGAAGGCACTGATCCGAGCGCAACGCCCATCTTCCTAAAACTTCACTGAATACAAATTAAGCTTCATTGTCAAAATCTATCACATTTAATTAGATACAGCACATTTTAATACAGCTATGATAAACAGCGGTCGCGATCGCCGTCATCTACGCCGCGAGCCTCAGGGAGTATTTCCCACGTCAGAACACAGGATCGGTGCAAAGACACGGCACAGAAAGCAGCAGGCAGGCAAACCGAGGGAAGCCACAGGTCACGGATACAGGGACGCGAACTCATCGGGGGTGAGAGAGGTGACAAGGATGCGAGTGCCAGTATGAAGCCAGGAGCTTCTTTGTTTTGTTTTTTTCCGGAAGACAGGGGTTGTCATTTCCTTACTCAAGACCCTGATCCCTCCCCTCCATTTTAAAAACTACACCAATCACACAATGACCAATCTAGGGTTCAAGGCTTTGGATGTTGTTCTTGCTCCACCCTAAACATCAAGGATACATCAGTGGCTATGTGAGACCAATCCCACGATTCAGTGCATCCCAAGCTTGTTCTTGGTATGGAAGTGAGCAAGACTGCTCCTGCCAAGACCACAAGACAAGGCAAGACCACAATGATCTTCACATTCCTGGTATTGAGAAAGACCCCTTGAGTTTATTCCAGGCATCACAGGACACACGGAGGCCGAACAATCTGAACCCAGGATGGGGCGCCGACCCGTCGCAGGGCACAAGGCAGGGAACAGCCCAGGATGGGACCCCACAGCTATTCTTACGATAATATAAAATTACTTATTTTCTTACAGGGAGCCAGCCGTAATGTGTCCTCTGAGTATAAGACAGTAAAACGACATAAATTTGTTGAATATGAAACTTCATGCCCTTAGTTAAAAGCATCATAAAGCTAGTATGAGTCTCCTTATACTGGATTGTGTTTTATGTGTGTGTGTGTATATATATATATGTTTCTCCCAGTCAGGACATGGGTAACTGGAAGGAGGAAGAGGGCAGCATGGGACAGCTGATAGAGCAAATTATTGCAGACAGGGGACAGAGTAGTCTCAGCTGGACTGTACCAATCAGGGAGTGCGTTGGTGTATTTGCTGCCAGTCTCAGCTGGTCTGTACCAATCAGGGAGTGCGTATGGTACCTGCTGCTGTCTCAGCTGGACTGTACCAACTAGGGAGTGTGTATGGTATCTGCTGCTGTCTCAGCTGGACTGTACCAACTGAGGAGTGTGTAGGGGTACTTGCTGCTGTCTCAGCTGGATGATGCCAACAAGAGACATAAAGAGGGAGGGTTCTGCTGGCATCTCAGCTGCGGTAATAAATACAAGCATCCCTGTGGGCATGCCGGCGAGCCGAACAACCGGGACAGGAAATGCAGGCGGGGGCCGTGGCTGCTTCTCCTTAGCATGGAAGGCAAAGCAGAACGACCAGCTGAGAAGGTATCCAGACCCACAAACGCACAAGGAACCTTGAAATTTCATTCCCTCTAGGGCCACCATGCAATTTTTTTCACAATAAGTGAAAAAAATATACGAAACTAGAAAAGACATTTGCTCGTCATTCATACGTCCGACAATCAATCATACATCCAACATACAGCCAGCAAAATACATGTTGCCCTTCTGCCTGTCAGTGTGTTATATCACGACTTTCTGGGTGATGTAGACCAAGCTCATGCATTACTGATGGGATTCGCCAATCATTTCCCAGGCAGACCGATGCTCCACCCCAAACTCAATCATGCCCACCAATCACGAACAGCCCCTCCCCCTCATCTATCAATCAAATGTGACGACATTCAGCATCACTCATGAAACGCAGGACAACTAAGAAATTGCACAATATTGCTCTTGAAAATGTCCATTATTACTGCTTATGTTGAAACATTGAAACGGTTCGCTCAGTCGCATGGAGACGCTCATTATTCTTGACCTTGATGATGAACTCTAGATGTTCAGCGAACTCACTGGAAAATTATCTGAGCGAACGCCATTTTCGGTACAATGCTCTGTGATAATTCAAGGGGCGCTATGGTCAGGAACGCTAAATGTCAAACAGAGAGGGGAAAACAGATATCCAATCACTCACCGAAACACCGGTCGTGATTTTCCAAAGGAGAAAATAATCTTTAATTAGGTTCCGACCAGTTACGGACCATTTTCACGAACACCCCCACTGAGCAATCTAGTCTCCTTAATTAGCCATCACAATATACCTTGTCGCAATTAAAATGTCAGCAATGACGAGCTACTTGGGGTCAAAGGTCATTGTGTTGATGTCAGAGTAGACCGTGGTAGAACTGCATATACACAAACTGGACCGTAATTGCCTGTCCCTGCAGTGGGGGGGGGGGCAGGACTCAGGACATCTGTTCAGACAATAAGCTCCATGATTGCCACAATGATACATTTACCCTGACAAAAGCAGAAAATGGAGAAT
>JAODKF010000068.1:22428283-22450091 GCA_026779585.1 Mormyrus proboscirostris
GTCACAGACACGCTAAGCTAAATGGGGGCTCTCTCCTTGCTACATTGTCACAGACATGCTAAGCTAAATGGGGGCTCTCTCCTGGCCTGATTATCATCAACACGCTAAGCTAAATGGGGCTGTCTCTCAGCTGCAAGCATCACCCAACTGATATTGAACTGAGAATCACCAACATGCTAAGGTAAATCTGGGCTCGTCGCAGTGAGCATGACTGACATGCTAAGCTAAATCTGCGCTCTCTCATGGATCTTCGCAAAACTAACGTCGCCGGGCTTGATCAGCATTCATTCCTACATGGAGACGAAATCCCAGTGACACTCCCATTTCCTGTACACGGCCTGATCCCCAGTGGGGAAGGGGAGGGATACAATACGATACAGCCTCTTACGGGGATTGGGAAAGGGCTGTTATATCCTCAAGGAGAATTCCCCCCCACCGATCTCCCTGAAAACGGCCACAGATAGCACTACCTCACCATGACAACCTGAGAGGCTTCGGGTTTTTCCCCCTGAGGGACGGGAAGAAGACTGAATAACAGAAGAGATTCAGGTCAAAAATCTGAAACCTTAAACCCTTTTTCTGCTCACGCTCATAAGATTCGATCCGGGTATGAAAACCTGACTGAATAAGTGAAATAGATTGGTGAAACTGTCATAATGCATATACATTGGTAATTTTATGTTTTTAGAGAAGGGCATTTTATCTCTGAGATTTGGATTTGTGGAAGAAAATCAACAACAAAAAAAAAAAAGAATTCTGCAGGCAAAGCTCAAGCAAAACCAGAATTCATATCCAAGGAATGTCACATGCTATTAAGACACAGTATAAAATTCAAGAGGCCTGTTCCTTTGACTCCCACCTCTCCACACTACCCTGGGGAGAAGTTGCTTGAAACACATCCATTTATTCAGCCTATTGGACTGCCAGCTCACTCTGCTAACGTCAAATGGGACCCCTGATATTCTATGGATTGTTTTTTTTAAGAGAAACACATCGGGCGATAAAGATGATGAAGAGACACATGATGAACGTGGCGCCGCTGGTTAAGCTGCGGGCTGAGAGACGACCTACAGCCCCACCCTTCAGCAAGGGCCACGAGGTGAGCCCAGATTAATGTCTCCATGGAAGCACTGGGCATGCTGGAAGAAGGCTTGCCGTTGGGCGCTGGTTACTCCCACGGTTTAGACTCTCACGTTCAGGATTTGAGGAGCCTGCGTGTGATTTAGGGACGCCATCCTGTGCCGTGCGACCAAAAGCTCGACCGGGATCCGCGACACGCAGAGACCGTCGTCCACATGGGACCCGGGGGAAGGAGGACAAGCAGCGACACCCACTGCCTGCGCGAAGAGCGTAGCTAACCAGGGAGAGAACTCCAAATTGGTGCTAAACGCACATGAAATAAATCCAATTAAGACTGATGCTTGAAAAGAAAATGGGGCCAAGCTTTTTAAATAAGAAAAGGAAAGCAGTGGCCATCAAATAAGCAGCTAGGGGACGAGCACTGCTGAGAAGATCGGCGTTAAGGTGCTGAAAAGCCTTACGTGGCAAAACCAAGAGACACTTAATGGCACTTGCATGTTAGCACTCACTGCAAGGGTTATCTTCTCTCCCACCCAAGCACCAATGCAGACCCTCGTGTCCCTCGTGCTGTAATCACAGCCGAAATGTCACGCCAAGCCAATTCCCGCCCTGCGGAAGGATTTTACCCATCAGCCCCTGCTGCGCCCGCCACCGACACCTCGCAGCAGGGGCAGAAGATGTAGATGTGCTCATTTGCATATTTCCAGAATTCTATGACACTGCTAATCTGCCACTCAGGCTGTGACTAATCAGGAAAACGAGCATTTTTCACGTCGTTTGCAGGTGAAGCAGCGCTAGGCTGCATTGGTATGGTACTGCAGCACTTTATAATTCTTTGTTTTTTCCTGGAAGGTTTATTTACCTATTCACAATCCTCAAGTCTCTGTTAATACCTGACATTGACATTTCCAAAAAAAAAAATAAAAAATCATTCCTGTAACCATCAAAAGACATTAAGTACTTCCTGTAGCTCTGAAACAAATATTTAGGCATTTAGTGTTGGGTTTTATGCTAGGTTTTCAGACATATCAGGCGCAAGCTTTTAGACGACTTGGCAAGCATACAAAAAACCTTAAATTCTCACCCGCGATCCATAGTTAAACGCCTTTAACTCCCAGAGACGCATCGATCCCTAAGCGGAGAGTGGGGACTTCTGCACGACCGCGAAGGAGATCGCGGTTTCCTGTTCGCTCCTTAAGAGGGCTTAGGCCTAATCGCCGCCCAACACCCCCAGTCATTCAGGATATGCTTTGAGAAAAAAGGAAGCCGATTCTGAAGCCTTCTTTTTGAACGGAATGCCGGCATCACTTCCATCGTTTGGCGGTGAGTCAGCAAGACAAAGGCTATATGACCAAGATGTACAATATAAACCCAAAAATACAATTCAGCAGAATAACACAAAAGGCTACGCTTAGCAAGAGACACATTATTGCATTAGTCGGGTTGCAAAGGGGTGGTAAATTTCCAGAAACTTTCCATTTCATGGGACGTTAAGCTGGGAAAGTTGGAAACTTTCCATGGGAATTACCAGGAATATACACAATAGTCATTAAATTTTCTCCCCACAAACTATCCAGGTCCATTCAGTGGTAGCAGATCTAGTATTCATCAGAAGAGACATTGAACTGACAGCTGTTCCAACTCTACATCCTGCCAGTTATGCTTGACGTACAAGTGCCACCTACCCTCCACCCAGCTGCACTCACTCCAAACTCCAATTAGGATCCACTAATTAATCTCAATGGAAATTAGCAGCCATTGTGCTCAACAGCAACATAAGCTTCCATTTTTAATGATTTCCGTCATCACCCAAGCAAAGAACGAAGAGACGGTTTTCAAAAAAAAAATTAGTGTCTTTAAGGCACTGAGTCACGATGAGGCAATTAGTCACGTGGGATCTTACTCCAGATGCGCCATCTGACACCGTTTGCACTTTGTGGTATCATTAGCATAGCCGTGCCTTTTCATCACCATCACGATGAAGGACTCAAAAACGAGTCCAGAAGCAATCACGTTTCTAAAGATAAATGCCGTCGTAGCTCCTGCGGGCCAGATCCCCAGCCTCGGGTCTGCGGTCCACAAGAACCGTCACATTAAAAATCAGTGGATCAGCATCATGAAACACATTAATTCCGGCCTCTGTAGGCACACACACACACACACACACACACACACAAATGATTTATACTCCTGAAAGCAGGAGATGAGCAGCAGCCCTGGTGAGACATTCATTCGACCACAAAGCTGACTACCCCCTATCTGGAGATTTCGCATTTTTAACCATATCGATTCACCCCGGCCAGCCAGTCCCTCCCGGTTCAATGCAGAATCTCACCGCAAGATGACAATAACATGGCATGGCAGAACGTTCCGAATCGCGTATAATCGGCCACAGCCAAATCTCAAAGAAGGTTTCACACCTGAGGCTGAGTTTAATGGTGGTGGCGATTTATGAGAAAGGCATTCATCTCGAACCGAAGTCATGGGAACACGCCTCTGTAGGTTTGAAGCCTGCCAAGGATGCGTTGGAATGAGCACGCAATCTAAACGAACCAAACAATAGTACACAGACAGGCACGGGAAGGGAATTAATTAACATTTTGCTTGGATTTTTTTTACTTGAAAACTGTACATTTATATTAGTGGGTCTTACCGTTTTACTGTCTTTGGCCCAAGTTTGGTGATGCCTGTAAAGTGTGTCACCCCTAATTTTCAGTTAGAGGTTAGTGAAAATGATGTTTTTTTTCCCTCCATCCAAGTTCATGAACCCCAGGTTAAGAAGCCCAGATTTACATGGATATAGAAGAACATTGGGGAATGTTGAAAGGGTTTTCTTTCTTAAAGGAAATGCGTCTCAAAATGTGATCTTTGAAGCTATTTGAAAAGAGAAGGGGACAAAGTCGCTTTGCTGGGTTAGATTTACCCATCTAACAAAACCCAAGACGTATCCTCCATTTAAATTCATTTAAGACTCAACAACAGCGACTAACGGTGTTTTAAAGTCATTTAAGACATACAAGTGACATCCTTACCTGCAGCTTAAGGTACCAGAAAATGACACGTATTCCCAGAATTCAGCAGGCAAGCAGGTGTTGATGTAACAAACCGGGCACCAAGGTCTGTTCAAAATATTCATCCATCTCGAAAGTAGCTTTATGCAAAAAAGGAGCAGTATAAGCATACAGGCCACACCCAATCAGAGTCGTACCAAAGCTTAAAGTGAAAAAGGGAACCAGAAAGCGACACACACAGATTGATAAGGCAGACACAGTAAATGCGTCAATGGGTGGGCAACCAGCACCAAGTCCAAACGCTGGTGTCTGGGGGCAGGTAAGAATGGTCAGCCTGTCCTTCCAGCAGGCCAAAATTTCACGGGGTGGGGGGACACTTAAAGCTCACTGGAGGCAACCCCCCCCCCCAATCTGGATAGTGCTGACGCTGCTATGTGCGCAACAGGAAAATCAGACTGACGCATAGACCAATAAAAACAAGCCGCGAGGTATTTCTCGAGATTAGGGGGATGCGGAAGGCGCCACGAAGCTGTGAAGGATGCTGTCAAAGAGCAGGAGGAAGGAACGAAAAGAGGGGGAGAGGAGACCTGTCAGAGCGAGCGGCCCGTCACTCCACACGGAGTCGGGGATGACGAACGCGCCACTGCGGTTGCAAGGGAAGGAAAACCTGTCAGAACTGTGTCAGGCAGAGAAGAAAGGAGACCACGTAATTTCCTAGTCAAAGATCTTTACACTTAAGTTTACAGCATTGTTTGTCTAATGTTCTTGGTAAATATGTATATACTGCATATTTACAGGTATGAAGAAGATTTTATGCGTCAGAGTTTAAATTTAAGTGAAAAACGAAATACTGTGGTCATGACTGTAGTGAGAGAGACATATGGATCATGGGCCTGAAAGAAAGTCACGTGACAGACCATGTGATCCAAGTATACACAACCATTAGCATATCAGTGCCTCTTCAAATGCAAATGCTAACGATTACTGCCTTTCATTCCACAGGAGGCGGAAGTCTTTGGTTCATAAGAATAAGCCTTATTCATGGTGCTTGAGGCTGGAAAAAAAAAAAATCTAAGCAGCGGCAATACAGCAGTAAATTGATATAAATTAAACTTGGTTCGGCACAGATGCAGAAACTCTGCTCAGCACACTTGAAATTCTTACTGGTGCAGGTACTTCAAAAGATATTTAGCTTAAAATGCACAGAAAAACATTACAAAGTATAACTGGACAACAAACTTGAGTGGCTGAGACGAAATACAATTTTACTCATCTGCCTCCATGGGGAATTTCTGTTGTCCAGAAGCATTACAAGAGTAAACATCTCCCTGCACCATACTCTGCACCCACCTCAAAGAAATCAAAAGATAGTGCGGGGTACAAGTGAGCCGGAAACATGCAATATGCATAATTTAGTGGAGATGGAACAATAGACCATGGGGTTGGTGTCCTTCAGGTTGGGTGGAGCAAAGAACAGATAGACCGGAAGGGATGCACAAATAAATGTCAGGTGAAACAGAGGAGCTTCTGAACGGCCCAGTCATGCATCTCCAAGAGACAGGACAGCGGATGACGGCGCCCCAGAGCTGAACCAGCAGACGAGAGGATGGGCCTCATTCAGCAAGGAGCCATCCCCACGACCGTTTCCGAGAAGTACCGTGACTGCCCTATGACGACATTCACTTTCCTCAACAGTTTGTTCGACCTGTTACGCCGCCCGACTCCTTCGCCTTGACGTTACCTCCCCAGCGAACCGCGGTGAAAAAAAAAACACGACACTAGTTACAGCAGAATGTGACAGCAGACCCATTACGCACGACACCTTACAGGAAGAAGGGGACTACAGTTCTGTTTAATAAAAAAAAGGCAGGGGGGAAAAGAGTGACAAACCCAAGAACAGTGTGTGCATCAAACTCATCAAACATGCGAAGACCATGATAATGTATTAGCATGAAACTGTAAGCAGCAATTCCGTTCTCAGAAGCTCATCCAGCAGAAAGCAGAGAGCCAAGGCGTCATCCTCACGTGGTTTTATAATTAGCAGCATTTATGTACCAGCATAAAAACAATATTTATAATTATTATTGATTTATGTTGCCCAACCATGTACTGAGGTCCATTAGTGGCACAATTTTTCCCCCACGTTTTCAAAGAGCCGGCTCAGTTTGCTAGGGATCGTTTCGGCAGTCATGTGCTCGTGTACGGAAGGTGAACATAGCAGCTCCCGTTCCGTTAAAAACTCTCACACGCGGAGATAGCGGTTCTATGTCGGTCCTGAGGTCCGCAGAAACGTCTGCTCCTCTCACGGCTGTCGCGTGCGATGACTGCGCATGCTGCGGCAGCTCCAGCTTCTTCATTGCGAGTTAAAACTTCCACCATGTCACTTGTGCACATTTCCAACAACTCTGCATCTGTCACCGTTTTTTCTTCATGTTCTTTCTTGCGGTCCTCACGGGTGTGTCACAACACCGGATTTCTCAATTTGCTGAGATTGTCCGATACGAATGCTCCCTACCTAAATTGTAATTGGACTGTTACTGACTTCTAGCTTAAGTTAACCCGGCTAAGCAAGTTAACCTGCTTTGTGGAACACCCCCTTTGCCTTACGGGTGATAACAGAATAACGACTGTACGCAGTGATCAGGTTCACAACCTTTACCGTGCAGCTCTCTGACTTTGCAGTGTAGCTGTGCTGCTTCATATCAGCTGCTTTGCAGCCAGCTACAGTCTAAGATGAAGTTGGTGTGGTTCGGTTAAAAAAAAAATTTAAAAAACCACACACACAAAAACGGTCCACTCAGTCAGAATTAAATTGTCTATTCTCGTTATTGATTTTACGCATTTTAGCACTGGCTAAGGCTTTCATGCAAGGAAGATTTACATTCGCTCTGTTGGTTTGCTTTCAACTGACCCCGTTACTACGGTGAATTAACAGTAGGCTACCTCCTCTGCACTGATTTTACCATTATCTAGATATGCTTAGCCAAGGTGTATGTCCTTAATCGCTGGCAGTGGGCCTCAGCTTTGACTCTCATAGGCCGTATTTGGCTCAGGCTGTGCCTACTGGGAAAGCCCCACTTTACAGCAAAGAAACCAGTAATGTTACCAAGGATACCCCTAACAAACATCACTGTTTTTAGGCACCTTTTGACGCTTGGAATCAGACAGCAGTATCAGTATGAGGCCTGCCGTCCTACCTGCCAGCATCCTCAAAAACCTGCCTTATTTCTATTCATTACAATCAAAAGACACTTTATTAGCTTTATTAATTTATCTCAACCCTATAGTCTCAAAAATATATACAGTAAATATCAATTGAAAATGAAATGCTTTTCGTATTAAAAGGTATGCAATTTAAACATCAAAGCACACCCAGGCACACACATATACAAAAAAAAAAATCAATTTATTCTTGGATAATCTCCAAGTTCCTATTTATAAGCAATAGTGTTTCAAATATGCAGTTCTTAAAGGTATTAAAAATAAGTTTTCAGCGTTTATTTTTGGCTGGGGGTTCAAACTAATAAAAATGTTAGCGAAGCATAACAGTTCCATGTCAGAAGTATTATCACGAAATGTTACGTGCTATTTGACAGTTAAAACTCAGACAAGCATGGAGGATAACACAAAGGACGTCAGTGTCAGTCACGGGGGGCTGTGTCCATCCATCAGGATCATTCAGAATTGCTCTTTGAGCACCCAAACAGCATGGAAGAACGTGCAAGTAACTAGAAACAGCACCCAGACAAATGACATTAACATTTCAGGCTAAAGTAATTTTACTTCCATTTCCACCACATTAGACCTATGATGCCAAAAAACAGACAGCAGCTAAAGCAGGGTCTGAACACCATCTATATTAATGAGACGTGCTACACTAAAATATTACAGCAGCACCTAGTCCTGCAATGCAAAGTGACCATATGTCACCATGTCACTCTATCCTGGGTACGCAATGACACAAGGAGCAGGATTTGACCTTTTCCCTCCGACTCCAGCATTCAGTAACCTCCCCGTGGCTGCTTCGGGCCTACACGCTCCCCTTACCGCCTCTCAAAGAGCCCTCAAACTCAAATGACAAGCAGGTACCACCAGCGAACAAAAGCAAATTGCTTTTGAAGAAAGCCAGTAATTCAAACAGAGAGGATGGTAGCATTACGCTTTAAAAATAAAGAATTGCATTTTCATGCAGATGATACATTAAGTGTCACTGAAGTAACAGAAAGCACCTTGAGCCAGCAGCAGGCAGAAGACCACGATCATTGCAGGGGAGTTGAAGAAACTCCTTTGAAAAGCATTGCCTTTGAATCATAAACCTTACAAAGCACAAGGAGTACACTGTCACTGGATTGGACTTTGTTTTGTGTTCATCCACTCGAGAGCACTAACGACAGGACAAACGTTCATTCTTTGCTGTTCAGCCAGCTTCCGCAAGCAGCCTCTGGTGGTGGGAAGGATGACAAGAGAAAGACAACAAATAAACACGGCACGAAGGCAGATGTATGCTCACGCACGGGTCCCTGCCCACACACAGTCGCACACCTACTCTCCTAAAGAGGTTATGGTTGAGGCTCCGACTCTGCACTACAGAACCTATACAACTAGAAACAATGCTAGTCCTACTTTAGCTTAGCTTTAGCGTGGTTTAATGGTCACCAGAGGCTAAATTCTGTGTGTCGTAACTTCAGACTAGACACCCTTTCCTTGAGGGAAAACATGAAAGTGTAATAAGGGATGATGCATTGTTTTTGGCTGACCCCGATAAGACAATGTGGCTTACAATCTGTTCGATGGGCCACGAGGGGCAGGGAGGAGGGAATCCGGGGGGTATCAATCTAGTCCCAACACTCAACGGATTCATTATAACAATCATCTGGAAAGAAGGAGTGACACCTGGCTTTTGCAAGTGTAAAAGATTTACCGACTGGGCTGCTTTCCCATTATTGGCTGATGCTTGCCTGCAGTTCAGCAGAAGACTTTAATAGACCCAGTGCAGAAAAGCTACTTTTGGATACAAATCAGTTCTACGCCTGCTCAATACACCACGACACCCGACACCTTGGGTCTGCTCTATGATAGCCAGGTGCAGACTAGACAGGAGGTGTCAAATCCAACTGTTAAGCCTCTCGGAATGCAATGGAAATGCAAAAGACAGTGGTGAGAAGAATGAAACAGCTCTGGTCGTGAAGAGTGTAGTATTAGCACAGGCAGAATGAGGGACCTTTCTAATTGACAAGCATAGCATTAGCACAATAGCATGAGGAGAATAGCTTTGGCATGAATAGACTGTGTGACCTCTCCGAATAATGAGGGTAGCATTAGCACAGGCAGAATGAGTGACCTCTCACAGTGATGAGTGTAGAATTAGCACAGGCAGAATGAGTGACCTCTCCCAGGGCTGAGTGTAGCATTAGCATGAATAGAATGAGTGAGCTCTCCCAGTAAGAAGTGTAGCATTAGCACAGGCAGAATGAGTGACCTCGCACAGTGATGAGTGTAGCATTAGCACAGGCAGAATGAGTGACCTCTCCCAGTAAGAAGTGTAGCATTAGCATGAGTAGAATGAGTGACCTCTCACAGTGATGAGTGTAGCATTAGCACAGGCAGAATGAGTGACCTCTCCCAGTAAGAAGTGTAGCATTAGCACAGGCAGAATGAGTGAGCTCTCACAGTGATGAGTGTAGCATTAGCAAGAGTAGAATGAGTGACCTCTCCCAGTAAGAAGTGTAGCATTAGCACAGGCAGAATGAGTGAGCTCTCACAGTGATGAGTGTAGCATTAGCAAGAGTAGAATGAGTGACCTCTCCCAGTGATGTGTGTAGCATTAGCACAGGCAGAATGAGTGAATGACATAAGTTACAGTAGCATCATAAAAATAAATAACCTGCTTCTGATGTGAGCATTATTACTGCAATAAGATCAACCTATTTCAAATCATATATATAATATATACAAGTAAATGTAGAGAAACTTCAGTATAAAATGTAGCTATTATTGAATTAAATTCAAACTGTACAAAAGCTGTACAAAAATGGCAAATAAAATGTGTGATTTTACTTCTGATTAAGAGAACAGAACGAGATTCTGAGTAATAACATGCTTTTCCATCAGGCTAATAAAAAAGTCCACGCCAGGCATTTTAACAGCTAAGCAACTTGCCACCCCAACAGCTATCTGACCCGGTACTAGTTTAACCTAAACCTAGACAGACTGATCCAATACAGCCATGTACAAGTCACTCAATAAAAGGTGAAATTCAGTCGAGTGCTACTCTGTAAATGAAGCCCACCCAGACCAGCCTGCATTGATCAGCAAAGCAAGATGCTGCATCTCAGATGCTCTCGGTCTTGTAAAGGCGTTAGCTGCTGCACCAGCATTTCTAGAGAGATCCCCACCTCTTACACCGGCTGGTACGGTCCCTTTGATATGCCATTGCATCCAGTTCCTCCTGCTACTCCAAAGGACCTCCAGAACCAGACAGTGTCTTACATGCCGCATTTCTGGCAGTTTCCAGCCAACTCACAACAATATGGCGCTCCAGGGGAGCTTTCTGTAACCTCAGTTACTTCAGTCACTTGTGGGAGCCGGAAGAAGAGGCTGTACAAAGAAACAGGTAATGGAGGCTCATGCTTTACCTTCACAAAAACGTTCTGAGGGCAGAAGGAAAAACGATTGGTTGGTTCAGAGAGATAACCAGTCAGATTGTAGATGAGATGGGTCCAAGCAGCTAGAGGAGGCAGGATCAACCAATCAGATGCTTTGGTCCCACCTCTCCATTACCCTAGGTACCTCAGTCACAAAGAGCAGAGCCTGTAAAAAGAAACAGATAATGGAGACACCAAGGTGATGTATTAACGGTGTCCTATCCAGAGTAATTAGACGACTACTGGTAGACCAGCTACAGCAGAAGCAACAGCTGAGGTGTTAACGAGTCACAAACTCCAAAAGCTGCACAAGATGACTAATCATAGATGATAGCCATATTAGAACTAATATGCACCATAAAAACAAAATTAAGTGATAACTCTAATTAAAACCTATTACTCAAGAATAACCCTAGAATACCAAAACCATCTGAGGCCTCCATAAATATCTGATAGGCTAGCCGTAAAAATTCAACCATCCCCAAGGCAGAGAAATAAAAAAGGCAAAGAAAATTGACCCATGCCAAGTGTTAGTGGGGGCATTTAGCGAAGAAAGCAAGGGTGAATCTCAGTTTGTGTACCTGTCTGTACCCATGTTCTCGTGTGTCCATTTACGTCATCTTCCATTGCCAAAGACCAGTTCCGATAATAAGAATACAAGTAGACAAGGACGGTAAAAATTCCCGGATGTTGGTCTTGTGTCCCCCCCAAATATGAAGGATACATCGGTTGCATCCTTGCCAAACAAAACCAGTCCCATGATTTATTGCTCCCCAGGTTCATTCTTGGAAGGCAAGTTAGCAAGACCAGTCCTGCCAAGACCACAAGTACAGCCTTTGCGTTCTTGGTATTGAATGTTTGGGGCACGGACACGTCTGAGGTCACTGCAGTTAGTGGGTCCTCTGAGTCGAACAACATTTCGAGCGGGTAGGCAATTAATTACGGCCCCTTGAAAACTGTAACATCAGGCCGGATGACTAATGTTATCATCAGGCATGTGCCAAAGGCCGTGGCCCCCACATGGCCCAGGTGACAGGTGGGACCTTCCGCCAACTCAGCTTCAGCTGCCGATGTTCTGGAACTCGCCAACTGCGTGAAGCGGTGAAGCGATGACGGAAATGCTACTGAAGAATGAAAAAAGATAAGCTGATAGATGAAAAGCTAATTTCCTTTTTTCTCCGTTTGATGAACTCACTAGGCAGATCTTAATACCAAGAAACAAATTACATTTCGAACAGTTTTTATGTTCTTGCTCATTTCCCGTTTTTTTTTTTCTTTTTTTTTTTTATCTCTCAGGATTGAACATCAAATCGTCCTTGTTATTACCATGACCTACAATGAGAGCACTCATCGGCAGCCGTAATGGAAATATTAACCGAATTTCTCCGTCGCGAATTTGTTAGAGGAATCGGTCGTCTGTTAAACCCTGACCCTGCGTTCGACATCTGGAGTCTCGCTCTCGGTTTCTGCCGGGATCCGGGTTTCTCCAAGAGAGCGCCATTACCAGTTTGGTGCTTAAGCATCTGATCAGCTAAAAGGACTTCGGGCGTTTTGGGAAGAAAAATCTAATTAACTCAGCATAGTAGGTCTCGTCTCGGGTGCCCACATGCTAGAGAGGATCCACCCAGAAGGCCGCACGAGCTGAAAAGAGTGAAACAATATAACTTACACAACATAAAACTTCTGCAAGCATGGAGAAGAAACCTTTGCGAACAGCAGACTGGTTTCCAGTACAGTCATCTAAGGCCAACTAGCTCCCCAATACTAGAAGGACCGTCACTGAACACATAAAACCATTGGAAAAGTTTATTTTGACAAGTATGACAATTTAAATATATTAACAGAAATGCATTCTGGGTACAGTGCTGTACGAAGCCCTAAATGCTTTGCAAACACATTCGAAAAGTACAATACACTAAACCTAAATGCACAGAACGGCTGACAGAGGGCACTATGACAAGCTGAAGATACGCTCAGGGGAAGGAATTAGAATTTCATTTAATTTATTTTTATAATATTCCTCGCCTTCTGGAAAGGCCAATTAATCCCGTCATAAGTCTCACTCTCAATGCGCAGCACCCACGGCAACTGCGGAGTGGTGAAGGCTGCTACCATGTACTGCTAATGCTCACTTTCGATACACGTGGTCCACCACTGACCCTGCCCCCCCCCCAACCATAAATCTACAGGCATCATCAAGCACATAAGACCATTAGAGCTGCTGTTCCACCCACAGAACCGAAGGTGATGAGCTGATAGCAGACGACACCACGAGATTGGGAGAGGGGCCTAGTCTCTACCCCACATAAACCAGAGCCTGTCTGGCAGTCTCCGGACTTCCCTCTCACAGATGGCAATCGAACGTGCAGGACTGAACACGGCAGCACGGCTGCGGGGTGCACCTTACTTTGATTAATGCGCCGCCAAAAGTAATTCTGTTTCTATTAATTATTACTTGAGGAAAAAAATATATATAGACTGGATCCAACAGCTCACCCTGAGACCAGGAGAAAATACACTATAGAACAGTGTTGTGACCTTGCCATCTGATCTATAATTTGTAGACAAAAGTTTGAGATGTGCAGATTCCAATGATTTATACATTTTATATCTACCTGATATGCATGCTTTTTACACATCATGTTATGTAGCATAAGGTACCAAACCAACAGGTTAAGCACCCTGTACCAGCTAGTGACAGAAACTCCCAGACTGGTAATCAAAGACACAACCTCCTCTTCCGGAACTCGGTACAGTGATAATCACTGTAATAAGTGCCACCAGCTGTAACACCAGCTGTAACTGCTGTCTGTGGCACCTTACCTCTCTCTGGCCCCCACAGGGTATGAGTCACTGATGCATGGTGCAGCCCCATCGCCGAGGTGGGTTCTGATGTTAGGGACTCAACGGAAACCTTGGCCAGGTCCACCTCAGCGTGGGTCCGACTCTGCTTTCAGCGCCATCTGCAGAATGGATGTCACAGACCCCGCCCAGCCGTGCACAGATTTACCTAACGGGCACGGCGGACCGACTTAAATCCGGAATCTCCCCAGAGGGGTGAAAGGCACTGATAATTACGAGCCAAAAATGACAGCCGAGATGACAAGTCGCGAGATCAGTGTAATACGCTTTAAGACACAAAATCTCCAAACATAATCCATAAAGCGTGTATCAGATTTGCAGTTTACACTGTATATGGAAACACTGTGTGCGTCCCTAACTGTTAAGTCTGCATATAATCCTGTGTTGTTTCCAGAAAGGAGCTCTTTGCAACACGGGGAAAGTTAAGCCATAACTGATAATACTCTTGTATGACCTTTATTTCTGCTGCCTTTGAAGAATCACGTGCTGAAGGAAATGCAAAGACACATTCTGAGCCATTTTCATTCTTCCTTTTATTCACGTTTATTTCAAAATGACATTAAAACCTCTCTTTCTTGCCGCCTGTATATTGTGTCCTTAAATAGCGCGACCACTCAGGAATATATTTGCATTCGAGGTTGTAACTTTTACGTAGGCTGTTATGTTAAAAAAATGATACAACATACAGTGATACTGTACTACCCGATCTTTTGTGTAGCATGTTTGTTTTCCGTGCAAAAAAGGGCAAATCCTTCACACCCACCCCCAAAACGTAACACGATAGTGATGGTTACCACGATCCATGCCCGAAACCTACACAAACGTAGTAATTTACCATGCGCTGCCATTTCGCTCAGTGCCTCCACAATGCATGGCACAGATACACCCTACCGACTGTCAGTGACCGGCTTACACCCCGACGGATCTTACATTCAGACACCGACAGCGATGGTTCCCCCACATTCAAATCAATTCTCGTGGTCACACCCCTACCTTTAAAAAAACACACACCTAAGATGGTACTGGTTTCCTGTAAGCCCTTAACAAAAAAATACGACCACACAGACATACAAAAACCATAATCAGCACGATCCACGTACCAGAAACATAACTTGCGACCCTGAACCTACACTGAACCATGCGTTTCGTTCTCAAAGTAACACTGGACGGACAATTCGGTACCCGTGCAGCCCGGAGCGGACGAAGTGCACGGAACATCTGCTTACGGACGCGGCATGGTGCTGGATGCACTGCCCGCAACCCCTTCTCTGTTTGCAACTTGAAATTAAATCATGGCGCGAACGGTAAGCAAACACATTGTCTTCACACACCCCTTCAAATAAGAACAATCAAAGGGGTCGACAAGCTTGCGATCGCATAGTAACTTTGTATACCGTGGCGCCGGTCCCGATCACAGCTGTAAGGAACTGGAGCAGCCCCCCCTTTCCCTACAGCCAGCTGATTCCGTGCAAAGCGTGTATCCACTTCAAAAATGAGAGCCCAGCTCCCTTGCTTACCTGTCTCATCGTCGGCCTGAAAGCAAGCCGGCATGTTCTTTTTCCAGCCAGGCATCTCCTTTGCAGTGTTTGCATTCAGATATGTATTTCTAAAACACAAGCCCTTGGCGCATTCCAGCCTCGGCGCACGGATCTCGGTGCCTACCGCCCCGGCTCCTCGTTTTTGTGGCCGGTGTAATTCAACGCCGCTTCTAGCTCAGCCTCGTTATGGAGTGAGGGAGCCACGGAGGACATGACAAAGGAGGGGAGGGCGACGGAGGGAAAGGAATTACGGCATGACGTGCGTGTAGTTGTCGGGGCACGTTTTTCCCCCCCTTCTATCACTTATCTGAATTAACATCGTTTTCACTGGGAGAGCATAATGCCTCGGAATAGCAGTCGTTTAGATATAAGTGATGGATCCGTGGATTTGGGATTGGTGCGCTCAGTTATGCGAGACTATACGTATAAGTCCATTCATTCAGCGTGATGGGAGGTGTGTCAGTCTGTCGGAAAGAAATTTAACCCAAACGAAGTTGTATGTTTGATTTCTTAAGGACCGTAAGCTGCATATCGTGAACATTCAGTAACAGGAGATGGTGATGCGGGGAAGGGGGGGATAATATACATATCAGCAAATAAAATACTAAAACAAATACATTTAGAACGGAAAACCAAAGTATTAAATAAGTAGTGACTGCACTGCATGGGACGTCGATTTCTGCTCTTTCGCTCCTTCGTGCTGTTTTCTGGCTTCTCAAAACAATTTCCTGTTACCATGTAAGTGACCTTATATGTTACGGTCACGGTCTCTATATAGCAATAACTCACTGTCACTGCGAGAAACAGTATTATTGTGGCTGGTGTTATTATGTGTAGTGTATTGCCACCATGAAACCCTACAGGTTTATATAAATAAAACATCATTCTCAGTTGGGAAGAAGCTGGAGGTGAAGCTGGCTGCAGACTTCACCAGCTGATCATCTACCTCGCAACACTAAGTTGTCCTGTTGCCTTTACCTATGACCGCCATTTTTTTTTTATTAACTGTACCGCGTTGTAATGATATACTCAAGGACTTGGGGCTTCACGTCTGTACGTCGCTGTGTCACCAGTACACAGGCAAAGGTTTAGAGGGGACTAGGGAGCCATGTGTTAAATTAGTAATGACCTCACCCATAGACATATCTGTGTGTTACTGATGGTTTCATCAGGATTCAGTTACATCCATGTGTTAGATATGGTAAGGAATCTGTTTCAGTAGTCCAGCTATAGTTTTTAGATTCTCTATTAATTCGATGAAAACGATGCCTGGTCATCGTGATTAAGGGGTTCTCGTAAAGGTCTGCCCAACTTGGAAAAGCTCTGATATGAGATGGGCGTCCTTTGTTTTTGTGGCAGTTAGCAGCCATTCAGACTGGTATCAATGAACCGCAAACGTCTGACAGCCACGTATTCCCTCTGGAGCCTAAGGAATGTAGGCACACAGACAATGGGCTCGTTAGCGATATGTGCTGTGTTAGCAGTCGAGCGCTTCATGTTAGCAGAGCCTTGGAGAGATGTATACGTAATACAGACACCTTCCACATTTTCAGTATTTCACAATTTATTTAGCCCCCCCCCCCCCCAAGACACAGACGATGGGGACTTGGCGCGGCCCCTAGGCACATTCACTGATTGCATACGTGGTTTGAAAGTCACATCTAGAGGTGTCAAAGGTGAGGCACAGGGCAGAATCAGTCCACGTTCGTGAAAAGGCAACACCAGGCATGAAGGTCTGGCAGGTGATGCTCCAGGAAGCTGCCACCTAGGAAGCACCTTCTAAATCAACGACCCGTTCCTCACCGAAGGCATGGAGTGTTCGGAGTTCAACACTGAGCTATGTTCAAATGGTGTGTTGCTTTGTGGATTAGTGATCGAAAGATCCCTCGTTCAAATCCCATGGTCAGCAGCGCGAATCGACTGTTGGGCCTTTAACCCCAGCTATCCATGACTCCAGGGGCAGGTTGACACCGCTTTCTCAGTCGTACGTCGCTTTAGATAAAAGCACCTTCTAAATCAGGGGTGGGGAACCTGTTCCAGGTTTTTGGGATGGCCTCTCAATCAGCCAATAATAAAGCAGTGGTTCTCGACCCCCATCCCAAAAACTCGCACCCATACCGGCCCTCCATGGATCAGGTTCCTCACCCCTGTTCTAAATAAATAAACGAATTCAAGATCTTGACCGGTAGGTTTCACCAAGCTGCCGCTGCCTATTTTATGAGTCCTACCAACTTCTAAATGTAAGTGTCACTAAGCATTTTCTCACTATCATGAACGTAAGACACTGACCGCAAAGCTCAAAATAAAGTTTTCTGAGCCAGAAGCAGGTTCAGCATTAAACTTTAGTCATTTCTGCCTCTGGCAGCGCCCATCCAATAGATAACTTTGCTTGTCAGTCTTCATAAAGTCAGTACAATCACAAATACATGGCAAAGGCCAGCTTTCGGCCAATTATTGTCAATCCTGATGGATATTAGTGCGCTACGATGTTTCCCCAGCACCTGACTGCAATAAATCAGCTTTACTGCCCCTGTCAACTCAACACCTGAGGCGGAGAGAGTGGCCTCGTGTCAGAGACTCTGCCTGGTGGTGTCTCAATTGCCCACTGGCAGTCATTACCGCATCTTTCATTGGATAATGTCAAACCGGAGCCATAATCGCATCTCATTTGAAATATGTCGTCTTGTTTTTAGCGTGCCAGTCACACGGTATAAAATATGTCAGCGGTTTGCACAGGCTAGAATGACACTGACCGCGGGGTCGACTGGCTGCTGTTTTAACTGCCGGCAATGTTGTGTTGAGTTCCTGTGGCTGTTAGTTGCTGGGGAAGCCACAGTCACTGGTTGGATACTGGCCCTGGGGAGGGTGCCTGAGTGTGATGCTTGCCTCATCAGGGTGCCCCCATTACGGTGGAGAATCTCTGGAGAGCAGCATCTCTGTATACTACCGGGATCTGTACGGAAAGGAACTAGGCGTTTGGTTTAGCTCAGCACCTTGCAGACAGAGAATACTACAGTCGTAAGGGATGGGGAAGTGGGGGGGGGGGGGGGCGATAAAATACTGCTGCCCGCCCCCTGCCCCCATCAGAGAGGAAGTGAAGCCTCATGTGTTAGTGAAACAGAGTGAGCTAGAGCAGCGATAGTGAGCACGAGGTGTTCCTCCAATCCTGTGACTAAGGATTGGAAGTTACATGCACGGTCATGGTGGTGATACTGGATCTTGCCCAGTCACAAACTGGAATTTACATCCTGCAACTGTTTTCAATTCTTTTGTTTCCCCAGTTAACCATATTTCGAATGGTTCGACAATATAATATAAACCAAGATGGCGATCAGTGAATAGCGTAGCTACACAGCGTCGACTACACAACTGTGGTAGAGGGACGTGTCTATCGACTACGTATTTAGAAAGAGATTTAAAGATTTGTCCTGTTAATAATTTAGTGATCCGCAGCATTGAATGACAGACACAGAAGATCGATGCTCTGTGGTTCTGTTCCTAAACTTGATCGGTAACGAGTTATTGTGTCCTAATGGGAATCCTCCCTCTGTGTGTGCGAGTCTTAACCGTTCGTTCATCGTCACTGTCCAGCACATCCAAATGAAACTGCATTAAGTTCACAGGCATTTAGATTTTCTGGGAAATCCTGCCTGAAGGAGGTATCACTCCTGAGATCTTTGCCCGGATACATTCCTCTTCAAATTTGTGCTGAAGGTGTTAAAAAAAGTGCATGTAAATTCTATATAAAATATCACTTTCTAATCTCAATCAGTGACCAAGGTGCATTTCAAGATGTGTTAGATCTATAAGTGTGTTCAGTACTCATTTTTGTGATATTCTGTTAAAATATAGGACCTCCTCATCCATTTTCCTCCTTCTCCACTGGACCTTTGGTACTTTTAAAAAAAGTGTAGATTACTAGAAATATATTGCCTGGAAATTGTGTGAAAATTCCCTTTACTGCGTATTGTCCTAATGCCAAAAAAAATCAACACAAAGCCACATTTATTTATTTATTGAAAATCAGACGACGTGTGTAATAAAATCATTGAATCTGACATTCCTCTTTGACAGAGGCCTGCTGAATACTTACATTGCTTTGCACTGAACTAATGGTTTGATTCTATTCATAGTTTGTTCAACAGTCTGATCTTGACCTTGGTGTCTGGTGCTAGTGGCCATCAACCGATATAATAGCATCAAGGAAACCACGCGGATGCCTGAAGAAGCACGGAATTTTGTACTTTCATGCCTACGCACCTTCATGGTGACCTCACCTTTACTACTGTATGTATATTGGACATGACGAAAATGCTGTTACTAGGTTCTTCAGTTTTCAGATGCTCCTGCTGAGGTCATGATAGAGAACACAGTCATTCTGGTTTTACAATGACAGATCCTGAATGAAATCCAGGATTTCAGCTGTTGATTTTTATGATTAAAATCTATTGCATTCATTGTAATGAATACTTGTGCTAGCCATCGCTGCTTAGACCACTAATAACCAGTGGCTGCATTTTGATGAGAACCTGGCCAGAAATGATACATTATTCCACTTATGTAATGAGAATTTCTCTGATATGTGCATATTGTCACAATGAACTTGCTTCACTAATTCATTTAATATTAATTTATCTAAAGCGACTGGCAGTAGAGAGAAGGGTTTTTATTTTCATGACTTCTTTGGGATTTGAACCCACAACCTTCCTGTTGTTAGCGCAGTACTCTATTTGTTGAACTACAGGAGTCAAATGTTTTGTTACTGTTTACATAAATTCCTGTGATTCTGCGCTACATCAGTAGACATGGACGACACCCCACGGCGGCTATGAAGTTATTCACTAACTGCTTGTGTATTTTCTCTGAACAAAAATAGCTCACTCAAAACCGACGACAGGTCTCACCAGGTTCCCCAGCTCTGGGGTAACAGTAGATGATCTCAACTCCTTATTATGCTCCAACATTAGTAAATAGTTTACTTTTCTTTTTGCTTGTTTTCTGTATAATCAGCTGTTGAATGCAGACTGATATTTCCTTTGTCTTTGTTGTCTCTCACATTCAGCACGAAGGGGGCACTCTGTGTGTGTGTGTGTGTGTGTGTGTGTGTGTGTGTGTGTGCCTGGGATCACTAGGCATCTGTGAGCCCACAGCTGTTAGTCACTTCCTTTACGCAGGGAGAGCGGTGGTCCCTTATTTTTGTCTCCTGTTGGGACACAAGAGAAAATGTTTATATAAAATTGTCTTTGATTAACATCTAAACAAATAACCGGGACTGCCCTCATCATATGGCATGCAGCTGCATACGCACAGCTTTTTAAAAACATACTTGCTTACAAAATTAAAGAGACTCCGTACCATGAGTGTAGCAAGCTCTGGAGTGAAATGTCTTGTTTTTTTAGATAATCTCATAACTAAAATGATTAGTTAATTTAAATGCTTGATATCAACAGTGTCCATGGAGTCTCCTGCTTCAGCTTTGCTATAGTTATTATATTTTTATGCAGATGTAGATCAGAAATCTGTATTATGTATCATCATCTGGGGCAGGGGTGAGAATAAAAATCACCAAAAAAGTAGTCTTGGTTGGTGGCTCAAAAACTGCAACAGAAGCCCTGATCACAACTCTAATGTCGTATGACGAAACTGCTTTTTTCTCCGAACCCGCCTCCTGTCAGCTGGGCCCAGAGGGTCCGTGTGTGCGGCGTACCGATACAGATGCCTGACCTGGCCCACTTTCGGCAGCTTCAGAACCTGACTCTGATCCCTAAACCCCCAGCAGTTACCCACAATCCTTCCACCTTCATCCAGTCTTTTCAGCTCCATTTGTCATATTATCTGAAGCCATCAGAAAAAGATTTTTCAAGCGTTCTTCGACGGTTTTGTTTTTATTTTTTTTCTACTTCTTGTCTAAAATGGCTATAAATCACTAATGCTTTTGAAAACTTACTTGGAAACTATTATATATCACGCAAGAATGCAGCCGAGTGAATGATTAAGTGATTGGTTAATTGGCTGACAATGCGCACACATGAAGGGGAGGCACTTAGCAACGACGCTATTGGTTGGATCCCACTTCAGAGCCCTGGGTGGTGCTAGCTAGGATGAAAGCACCAGCTCCATGGCAACGCTGCTCAAAATGCAGGTTCTTATTCACAAATCAGATATATCCATTTGCCTTGCCAAGCACCTGATGGCAGGCAGAGATGAAAGCATGTGGAGAGGAAGAAAACTTGACAGTGTCGCTCATTCAAGGAAGTAAAGTACTCTGCATTTTCTTTTTATTAAAAAAAAATTTACGGCCATGTTAAAAATTAAGAGACACCACAATGTTTTCTTTCACTCATTTCTCGGTTTATGGTTGTGTGTCTGTGAAATTCCAGTGAATATAATGTTGAAGTTTTACTTTACGTTTTATCAGTTTGATGTTCAGGTGGCTGCTGTTGTCTTTGGAACGCAGACTTATTTAGCTGGTTGCACAAATGGGCGGCTGCTATGTAAATAACACAAAATAATGTATCATTATATTAATTGCTACAGGGATAAACACAAGGAGAGACTACCATAATATTACAAAATGATAGTACTAATGTATGGCCAAGTAAACAGCACTCAAGATGCATGCATGTTGTTTTTAAACTCTTTTAAACTATCTTTACAGTCTGCCTATGATAAG
>JAODKF010000068.1:22456834-22485138 GCA_026779585.1 Mormyrus proboscirostris
GCTAGGATGAAGCATTAAAGCAGTGTACACTGGCAAGATGATGCCAGGAGGAAGCATTGAAGCAGTGTACACTGGCAAGATGATACCAGGAGGAAGCATTGAAGCAGTGTACACTGGCAAGATGATGCCAGGAGGAAGCATTGAAGCAGTGTACACTGGCAAGATGATGCCAGGAGGAAGCATTAAAACAGAGGTTCTCAATTCTGTTCCTACCACCCCACCCCCACCAGAATATTTTCATTCCAACTCTAACTAAATCAGGCTCATATGGTCCTTAATAGGCTAATAAAGATTGTGGAGGGTTGAAAGCAGTGTGGGTAGTAATGAAATCACTAGGAACCGGACTAAGAATCACTGCATTAACAAATCAACATCCAGAGTGGGGTGAAGATAAAGGCAACACAACAGATGGTGGGTTTGTGAAGTTCTTCCCATTGACTGGAGTCAAAAGAGGTACTGAATAAGTAAAAGAGACTGGGTACTCAAGAGAGTCTGAAGCACTCACAATATCCACCCTGTGGCAAAGAACCTACAGATGAACATGCTTCTCATCTCTGTGAGTCCTCCATCAAGAAGATGGCCTTCATTCTTCAGAACAGACACTACCCTTCTCTGCCTTGTGTCCAGCCTGGAGCAGAGTGTCTTCAGCCTCTTTCCTCTTGGTGTAAACAGCAGTGAAGAACAGGATACAGGCAGGAACAGGCTGGCAGCACATGGAGAGCAGAGCAGTCTACTCCAGGGTTTCCCAAACCAGTCCACAGGGCACACTGGGTCGATCCACGTTTTATCTGAGTCTCCAGAATACCTGACCCAAGCAATCAGGAGCTCAGAATGCTTTACAGGTGCGCTGGGAGCTGGGATAAAACAAAAACTGTGGATCTGTCCAGTGTGCCCTGAGGACTGGTTTGGGCTGGTCTACCCTGCTCATGCCCATAGTGTCCACCCCTGTCATTGTTCCAGTTAAGTGTGTCACCGAGGCCTTCTCTCAAACAAAACATTTTACCGTATGAATCTTTTAATACAAACTTTGATACAAAACTTTCTCAGTTTTAGAAGCCATGATTACATTGAAAATGAGGCACCAATGGCTACAGAAAAGTTGATCATCGACCACTGGGGAAAAAAAAAAACAAACCCTTACTAGCTGGATGTATAGATCAGAGAAAAAAAGCTTTGTATAAAGCCAATTAATAAAGCAATGAATGGGTGCCCCCCCCCTCAGGCCATGAGCAAGTCTGGTTTGGACTTCAAGGCAATTCTACTTACAAATCTTGGGAATTTTACAGAGCATAAGAAACCACTGGAGTTGATGTAGGTCGTTGGAACAAACTGTAAAAATGCATGAAGTCTATCCTCAGTCTAATGGAAATGGTCCTACATAAGACACAACCTTTAATTAATTTATAGTTAAATTCAAATAAATAACATAAATATTTATATAGCAGTCATACAAACATAATTATAGAAGTTAAAGAAAGGGGAGGAGCTTAACAGAGGTCACAAAAAGCTTTCTGTCATTCAGTCCTGTCAATATTGCGAGCCACTGCTTTCTGGGCATGCAGTTACTCATAGATATCATACACATGGATGCCTCCTTGGTCGCTGCTGTTCACTGGATCGATGCGTCAATGCAGCCGCCATCTTGGAGCGAGGCAGCCACTTCAACAGCTCTGTCAGGAAAGTATTTCAGGTAAGTGTATACTGATTTTGTTAGCATTTTCACAAATATAACAGGTGATAGTAGCAGGTCAAAATGTGTGTGAAGAGACAAACATTTAAACCATTACAAAACAATAAACGCTACACATGCATATATTATAGGGAGGGAGCTGGCCAGGTCAACCAACCAGAGTAGTAATCCAGCTTTTGCTGCAGTTCTTCTGTTAGGATCTCTCTGTCTTTCAAATCCTGTAACAGGGTTTTCACTCTCTTATGATGCCTTTTTTCCCGGTCCTTGGCATTCCTTAATTCCCGTTGTAATTTCTCCAACTGCTCCTGGGCCTCAACTATGCTGTGTTTCGCTTTAACAGGGTCAAAGGCATAACGGTGATCCTGAAAAATATACGTTGACTTTTCGTAAAAAGTCATTTTTAGAAATGTGTAAAGCCCAGCATCCAGCAAAGGTGTTTAAAACAAAATCATTTCACTCACCGGGACTGACTCTTTGCTGAGGAGTCCTCCAAGTCCTCTGGCAGGTGGCCGTGACTGTGGACGTGGACATTCTGCAGCTGCTTTTTTGTATGTCCTGCATGACCTGGATGTACTGGTCAGCTAGAGAAAAGGTAAACAGTTTAAGGATCAATAGGAGCAAAAATGTTATATTTAGCGGGCATTACACATGACTAATGAAAATTAAACGAGATTAAAATGAATCTGTCGTGACACTAACTTTGGAAAGACGGTCAGGAAATTTAAAAACGGATGGGATCGCTCCTTCCTTTAAACGGGTCGTCTGTCCAGTCCTGTCAAAATCTTCAGGTTTAAAATGACAGCTACAGATGACTGTACGGGATTGTGGCTCGAACCCCTTTCTCCTCAGTGCTGCTGTCCATGCCTGTCGCCTCACTTTGTCATTTGGGAATCTACACACGAAACAGTCCGTCTATGCTTAACACAGTAACATACAGCGATATAACGATTTGACAGATACAAGTTACGCATCTTACAGATATATTACTTTAATAAACATATGCATCCTTTGTTTCCTTTACCTGACAAAAGTTAGCTTACTTTATCTTAATATAGGTTAATTCAGTAACTTAGCCATCGATCAGAAATCCAATATTGTAAAAACCACTTCTCACCTGTGAAATGTTATTCCCTGTTGTTTAGTTTTATCATTTCTTTGATTAGAGCATCCATAAGCGGCACAAAAGTCCGGCATCTTCCATTTGTGGTACTGATCGGGACCCCGTCACAAGATGGCGGCGAAATTTACGCACACCAACAAGCCCAATGATATCTTTATGGCAGTTACTAACGTGACGCACTTCCGGTATCCGGAGGTTTTTTAATCTCCGAAAAGCTCCTTTTTTATGTTTCCGCTGACCACACGAAAACTGCTACTTTGAAACATGTTTTATGTGTATGGAAACTACGATCCCTCTTTTTATACTGAGCGGCTTTCACACGTTCCTGCTGCTTTCCGGGTCTCCTAATTTTCGTCCGATCACAATTACATTCCCCTAAGACACCGCGCCCACCAACCAAGGTTCTACGTTTTAGGAATGGGTTTGTTGATCTTAATAGACGGGCTAGGTACACTGGGAATATTCCTTATTGCCACAGTGAACACACATTTTACTGTTTGTAATACCATATGCAATACCCCTTTTAGAAATCTACAATCGAGAAGATACTATGATGATACAATATTTTAGTTTGTATAAAGAGGTACTAAGAGGGTTCCTGTTAGAATAATACAACTATCCCAGCACAGCATTAAATTAACCGAGTGCAGTCCAGCTAGGTGAAGTAATAACTGTTGCGAGCTAATCATTGCTCCTGCAAAAATGCTTGTGAACGTTTTCTCTAGCTCACTCAGCAGGAGGTAGCACTGCCATTATCTTACGCTGAGCTGTGGTTAGACTGAGGACCAAGAATTAACTTGGATAGGCTGAGATAAAAGGGAATAGTTAAAAAAAAACTCTCAAGCTTTCTACATCAAAGTAAAATTTTATCTGTTAACATATAAAATTGGTATAGATTTCCCACCTTAAGGTAGAAATAACATTCCTGTTATTGGTACGGAAACCAATGTCTTTTTTTAATGCAAAACAAAATCGCGTCATATATTAAATATGAACCTTTCAGAGGCTCGTTTAGTCTCCATGGATATTACAGGGCTCTAAGAAGTTTTCACCAACTCCATTTTCAGTTTTGAGTTAAGTGTTATTACTTGTGCTGTTTCAAATATGATGTAGTTCTATACTTTAAAATCTGTTTTAGTTTTGTTCTAGATGTAGCTGCAAAATTTATTTAAAAGTAAGGAGTATGTAAAATAAATGCTTTTGATTTTCAATCAAATATCAGTTATTTTATGCTGTATTGTGATTTTTTTAAGTTCATCAATTGTATAATGATTACATTTTTATTATAAATATAGTTATCAGTTGAACTGGTTTCTTGCTGAGTAAAAACAAACCAAATTAACGTCCGGGTCAGCATCATTTAATCGTAATCGCAGCTTTAATTGCTAATATATTTCAAAATATGTTTTAAAGTGTAAAAGGTCTCTTAGATAAATGAACAGTAAGGAATGCAGTTATTTCTTCATGAACGGAGCACCCTTTCGTAATACAATCTGCTACACTGTTCATAATCTAGTTAAAGCCTCCCACCCAACCACATACAGACTCTTTGTGACGTCACTGTATAAGTATACACCGCTTTGGTAAACCTACTCGTTCCAGCCCCGGCTCTTCTTATCAGGTAGGGCCTCTTTGGTTTTGGAGAGAAACTTTTAGAGTTCTTTGCAAGTTAATATTTTATTGATATCGTGAAATTGAATAATTATAAAAGAAGTCAGGTGGGCTTTGCAGTAAAATGAAAGATTAATCATTTGTATCTAGAGGCAAAATATCTATACATTTGCAAAGCATCCATGATATTAATGATGATGTAGTGACAATGATGACTTATTTATTAACGATGATATATCAATCATATTTGCATAATGGTGTTTAACATGTAAATTTAATTGGCTTGCTTGTTGGAGAGGAAGATATCTACCAGAATAGTAAACATGGAGAGGAGGTGTAGTGGGGGTCTCGTGGGTGTGAGCTAACCAGGTGAGATGTGGATTCACGGGGTCCATCAGAGTGTTGAGATGATTGGAAGTTGTCCTCTATGTCAGAGGGAGAGATGAACAGCCCCCCCCCCCCCATATTCCATGTGAAACCTGCAA
Organism: Mormyrus proboscirostris; assembly: GCA_026779585.1. Classification (NCBI taxonomy): domain Eukaryota; kingdom Metazoa; phylum Chordata; class Actinopteri; order Osteoglossiformes; family Mormyridae; genus Mormyrus; species Mormyrus proboscirostris. Next base: position 22,461,741 of record JAODKF010000068.1, read on the forward strand.
TCATGCTTTAAAGTTCTGGGTGCAAAACCAGTGTTCATCATGCACGGTTGATGCACCTTGACCGCCAAACGACCACTATTTAGGATGAAGCTGCTTGGTCATAGGCATCAGCCCAAAGCTCCGCATGTTCTGGATCAGCACACGAGAAAGCAGAGGGTCCACTCTGCCCAGAGAGACATCTCCCCAGTGCCCTCTTCCTACTCAGAACCCGTCTCCCTGAGGCAGCGGAAGGTACTGAAGAAGAATAACTTTAAGATATGGACCGTGGCCCATGAATGCAGCTTGTCCTCGTACGGTGATGGTTATGCTGTAATAATTAATAGGACTTTAATCCTCTGAGTCTCGATTTATTCAAGCAGCAAAAGGTTACCAGCATATGCTGTATAAAGTGTGTCTTTTAGCTGATTTTTTCCTGATTTTAAAACCATGTATGATAACCCAGGCTTCATATGGGAGCAATTATCAACAAAAAATTTTAATATATCTGTGGGTTGGTCATCAATCAACATACACTATGAGTGTTTTGAGATTCATTGTAAGCGTAGCGTTAAGATATGGAACATGACTATGTTACTTAAAAGGATGTGGAATAAGTGCCGTGTTTGTCCTTCACTTCCGGTTTGTCTCGCGGCTGTGACCTTATCTCTGCCCATGTGCTGCCCAGGGCGTGACTGGTGAGTTGCCATGGCTACGTGGGTGTGGCATCTGGGAGGATGAGGATGAGACGCAGAGTGTGAAGAGTCTGCAGTGCGGGAGGAGGGTCAAGCGGCCACGGGGATTTGCCAAAGCCACGGACCTTAAACTACCGCCGGTCTCCATTGATGGCAGTAAAGTCCGGTAAGGCGTCAGAACTGGTGTTTTACAGTATGTGTTATGTCTGCTGTCTTATTCATCTGCCGGTACAATGGTGGGTACTCTGTAATAGTGTATTATTGGTGTTGGTGGAGCTGTGGTTAGCATGGTGCCAACTAAGCCAAGGAGTAGCGTTCAATTCCCAGCGGAGGTGAACATTTCTAGTGCACAAAATACAAATCTAGACCATGGTTTTGTTTCAACTGGCGCTAACGATCTTCTGTATCCCTGCTAACAAGGCAAGAATTGTGGGTTCAAATCACAGAGAGCAGAAATAAATTGTAACCCTTCATTCTAGTGTATTTAAGTCAGTTTGGATTAAAGTGTCAGATGTAAATGAGTAAAAATGTCAGTGGTTTTGCTTGTGGACATCAGCTCTACTGTCTCTCTTGTTTTTCTGGGCTTTCTGTGGTCCCTCCAGCTGCATTTCGCATTCCGGATCCGCTTTCAGGTGCAGTCTGATGGTACGGGGATCCAGCTACCCCCGTGGGTGTGCATTGCCTCCCATATTCCAGCCAAGGACTGCTGGCACCCGGGGCCTGGAGAGACCGCCGTCTCGGGCTGGGAAGAGGTACGGCAGCGGCCTGCCTCTCACAGGAAAGCAGTGTCCTCCTCCTCATCTCAGTTAATGCTGAGGAGGTGGTCCGTTTAATATCAGGAAATAAGTGCCGATATCCCAGCTCAGATGCAAGTGGCCTCCTTCGGCACTCGACTGATTTAAAGGCTGGTTAGTCTCAATGAAACACATAGAGTGATACAGCGCTAACTAGCCATGCGACGCAGCGCTAACTAGCCATGCGACGCAGCGCTAACAGCAGTACCTGGACCTCCCTGGTCCAGTTTTAATGCAGGAAGTACAGCCTGTAAATGTCACAGTTTTCTATATTGATTGGATTACAAGAAGATCATGGGTTAGGCTGATTGATTTTCATTCCAAATCATGTCTGTCATGTCTTGATAACCGTAACATTTACATATTAATTGTATTTGGGGGAGTCACACGTTCAGTAATCTAACCGAGACGCACTCAACAGTTATCACTTTATTTTTACACTTCTGCCAAAAATGTCAGTGCCACCTACGCAGTATTTCAAAACCACACTCATTTTATGGCAAATGCAAAACAGTATCTGTACACTCCTTTTAGGTGGGCTGATATGTTTAATTCTGTTACAATGTTGCAAATTTATTAGTTTCCTAACAAAGGTCCAATGACAAGCAATGTTTATCAAATCTACACATACCTTCTGCACACATTTTCTTTTTAAGTGCCATCATTTCTTGTCTGACTCATTCAGTTCTGCAGTGGGCTCCCAAAGGGATACTGAACACAATATGTTAGGTGTTTTACGTCATTGCAAAGGTGTTGCCTATTAAATAGCACCCAGTGTCACACTGGGCGGACTCGCAGAGTGTAGATAAAGAGGAGGACGCCAAAAATCAGGGCGAAAACGGGGTTTATTGGAGGCAACAAAACGAAAGGCAGGCAACACTAGAGCTGACATAACAATGACCGGACTGAGGAAACAAACGGAAACGCGGACTAAATACAATGGACTAATGACAACAATTAGGAGCAGCTGGTGAACACAGGGAATCCACATGAGGCTAATGAGAGGGGCGTGGCTCACGAGAGGAGCGGACGATCGGGGTATGACACCCAATGTCATTGTCAATGAACTTTTTAACTTTAGAACAATTTGGGTTTCAGTTACTACTTGAAATGAATGTCTTACTTAAAACTACTGTTTGTTTGTAATATGATATATCTGTTTTGGAAACAAAAAAAAACATAATTTTGTCTGTTTTTGTGATTTTTTTTTTGAGTGCCCTGAGAATTTCTATGAGCACTGTAACTGACTTAGAAATACATTTCAATGATTATCTTAAATGCTATAAAAAATCTGACCGACAATGCCTTTAAGAAATATGAAAAATATTGCTATATTGTTCATTACCCGTCCTATTAAAAGAATAATCAGTACTGTGAACTGCTGTCATCTTGCCTTCTGTGATTAGCTTTTGCTCTTGCTTGTTGTGTCCTACAGAGGGATGGGGAGGCTTTGTGAGGTGGAGGACTGTAGCAGAGATGCTGACCCCAGTCACATGACTACAGAGAACCTCCACATCCATCCACCTGCCTCCACCTGTGTCCCAGCTAAAGAGCAGGGCAGGATGGAGGGCCGCACCCCAGCGATGGGTGAAGTATCCTTGGGGCTGGGGATCTCCATCTCCAGTGGTGGAGGTAGAGACCTTCTCCCCCGGAAGCCCCAAGGCTGGAAGGAGCTCCGGCAAGTAACGGTGCCCCAGAAGGAAGGCATGCGCTTTCCCTCCAGGCCGCAGCAGCATGGCGGCCAGGCGTTAGCTCTTCGGCCGCGTGCCGGAGGGGAGCCACAGGACAGCAGCCTGACCTCAAACTCCGGGGACGGGCCCTACGTGCGGAGCCCACCCTGTCGCTGTAACAGCCCCGTCCCCCCTCACCTCCTTCAGCTGCCTGGCTCGTCGTCCCCTCCGATGCCAGCTCGTTGCTTGGCAACCCGCACTGTGGAGCTGGCCAGCTCCAACGGAGGGTTGCTGCCCAAAATCACCATGACCTGCCCCACCCCTAAAATTCTCCCCTAAACTCACCACCAAAGCACTGCCTTGAACCTCTCCTGAATTTTTCTTTATCTCTTTACAGGTCTGTACCTCCAAATCTCTCCTTTAATCCCCAGCCCTATACTTCGGTCCATTACAATATTTATTAAACCTAACTCTTAAACATTTCTAAATCCCAATTGCTAAACCTCACTTATAAATCCCCTGGCTGAGATCTACCCTGAACTAAAGTTTTCACTAAGGCTCCGTGAATAATGTTTCAGATCAGACTCCTTATACTTTCATAGACAACTGCATACTTTTGCAGCACTCTGCACATTTTGTTAAATGATCTTAATCAAGCTATGAAAAATGCCTGACTTTTATACACAATGTAATATTAACTGACGTGTGAGAATATTCATTCTCACAAGAATCGACACTTTCCAATGTTTACATTTCAGCGATGACAGAGGTTCATTAACCTGCCTAATGAATTCTTTTTTGCATATCATGTGTCATTAAAGAGCTACATTTATTCACTGTTCTATGTATCTCTGCTCATTACTGCATCTTGTGAAAAGCTTCGGGGGTAACGCTACACAGTGATGAATTTGTCTTGCGCTAGGTCATGTGACCAACATTAATTGGAAGCAGACACTGCTTACATTGTCGCAGATGATTCCTAGGGTGGGTTTCAGGCACTCTGTTTGAGGGGAATGGGCTTTTGCGGGCTCCAGGTTGTGTTTTGCTGGCTTTCTCCTCAACAAAACCCAATAACAGGACCTGAGGCCAGGTGTTCTGCTCCGGTGGTTCAGCCAGTCAATGGCTCTTGGTCCCCTACTGTGAGACTGCATTCCTCACATTCTTGGGACGGTGATAGTCGAGCATTAGGACCTTGTAATTGCATCTCTGCACCCTCCCCAAGCAGGTCCTTGCTGCTATTTCAGTAAAGACCCTACATAAGGTGGTTATGGATTATGTTTTAACTTGTAACTGTTTATGGATGACATATAAAGTATTCTGCTGTCATTGCCGCAGACAGTTAGGTTAATGAATGTTTCAGGAGTGCCCCAGGCTGTGGATATCCATCTCATCTGCAGAATTACTGCTCAGATATTTACAGTTCACAGGATAATGTGAACTTAATTCTGTTGAAGGTATTTCTGTGAAGGTATTTCTGTAACCATCCATCTATCTTGGGTCACGGGGGGAGGGCTGGCAGCACAAGGCTGGTGTCTAGAAATTTCAGGTCCAGATACTGTAGTTGAAATCCAGACCAAGATTTTGTTTCAAGAAACAGCTGAGTATAAATAATCCCGGTCACCAAGTACTCAACTAGGTGGTTGAAACAAAATCTTGCTCTGGATTTTCACTTTCTGGATCTGAAATTTCTGTAACCCGTCCATCCAGAATATGCTTGTCCTATTCAGGGTCACGGGGGGTCCGGATCCTATCCCAGAGGCTATAGGTACAAGGCAGGGAACAACCCATCACAGGACGCACGCACACACCGTTCACACACACAGGCAGACCTACGGGCAGCTTAGCAACCCCAGTTGACCTCAACATTTACTGTATTTGAACCATGGGGGGAATCCGGAATGGGGAAACCCTTCAATGACACGGTGAGAATACACAAACTCCACATGTATGTAGTCATGGCAGACACTCGAACCCTGGCAACAGTGCTAACCACTGCACCGGCATGCCGCTCCATTTCTGTAACCTCCTCTTCTTTTATGCTTGTAAGGTGTGGGTTTGTCAGACCTCCATTAGGGGGAGCTCTTGGCCTGTGTTAGGGAGTGATCAAACCTATTTCTGTATCAGTATTTGATTACTGATAAGCGTTCTGACAAAAACCCTTGGGAGCTGAGTGCCAATTATGTATGACAGCTAAGGTACAAACAGTGGGTGACTTTTATTTCAATAGATAGACAGGCAGACAGATAGATAGATAGATAGATAGATAGATAGATAGATAGATAGATAGATAGATTAGATGGATGGATGGATGGATGGATGGATGGATGGATGGATGATGTGATTTATTAATTCCAAGCAGGAAGTTCTGGTGCCACAGAAATACACTGAAATGCATGCAAGAACAATACAGACATAATAAAAATGCAGGCACTGACTCAGAATCCGGTCCAATTACAGTTGGCGGGGCTGAGTGGGCCTTCTGAGAAAAGGCATTATACAGTCTTATGACTGCTGGCAGAAAGGAGCCCCAGCAGGGCGTCTCTGCACTTCAGGGTGGGATGAGTCAATGGCTAAACTGCTTATTAGCTTCCATAGGACAAGTCACCTTTGACCCTTGAACCCGTGACCTTTTCCTGCCTCCATTAAACACAGGAAATCCACATCCATCTAAAGTTTGCTTTCACTTTGTTCTTTCTAGTTTAATCTGGCATATTTTTTCTTTTTATTTAAATCTATTTAAAGCTACATCTTTTTCACACCTACTAGACTCACAGCGCATTATCTGCAGTGGTTTTCCCTGACTGTTATTGTGGGACTCATTGCCATATTAATGTATATCTGTTGTGTACTTGGGTTGCAGTAATTATCCTCTTGCATGCTTGATTAGTTTTGTCCTTAGTTACCTAAATCTTCAAAACACATTCCGAGGTTTAAAATATATTTTTATTGAGGCAGCAAACAAGTGCAACATGTCTTCTCCCAAGCCTGACTAGCTGTCTGGGACAGGAAGCTATTTTGGTTGGATCCGAGAATGTAGGTATTTTTTTTCTTTTTTTCCCAGAGGGTTTAATCTCCTAATAACCTGTGTGGGTGATGTCATGCCCAGTAGCTTCCCTGTCTGCTCACACATCCTACAGGCCTGCTCGCTTCTCCACATGGGGGGGGGGTCCTTTTATTTGTCTCTCTGGGAGTCAAGCCGTTCATGCATTGCATGCCGGTGCAATGTCTTCTGTCACTGCGCCCCGGTCAGCTATGCAGCTAGACTCTATCAGGAAACCATTCTGCTGACTGACAACTCAGCCGGCGTTACGCCACATGGCACCTACCGGGTGCTGCTGAGGACACCCGGCCCTTTAGCTCCCCTACCAGCAAGTCCTTGGGTTCCTCAACTTCCCCTTCACCTGTCAACTGGCCCATCTGTTGACAGAGATAAGCAGCATGCCAAGGGAAAGAAAGACCAAATCGAGTTGCCGGTTCTGGGCTTGGTTGATCACAGGCAGGTGCTATCTGAAGGTCTAGTAAAATCTTATGTAAAGATCTGCATCGGTGCAAATTAATGTTTAATCGGTACTGCTAAATGCTCTGTGATTCTTCAAGGCTCGGGGCATGAGCTTGAGTGTGAAGGCTGCGCGGGTCAGTGGGCGATTGCAGAACTCGCAGCCTCAGTGACTGCCCTGGCTTTCTGCATGTGCGTTACACAATCCGTTGTTATACTCCTCCAGACGGTCTAGAATGCCCGATCATCTGTTCGTCTGCGTTTTTTTTCCAAGCTCCCTGTCTGTCTCTTGATTTCTCTCATCTATAGGCGGTATAGTTGGCCCACAACTCAATGAGGAAAAGCAAAAAAAAAAAAGAGTTAATGAAGAAGTCATTCTTGATGCAGCTGGACTGGACTGTGGATCAAGCCCGAGGAGGTAAACCTGAGAGTCCAGTGAGGTCAGCATAGGACACTCCAAGATTTAGGGAACTTAGGGATTTAACATCCCCTTGAGGGAGAAGTCCAGAGGTGGGCATTGACATACGCCATTCAGCACTGACCTCACAGACTCGCACACCCCCACTGCAATAGAGCAAGAACCCCTTTAATAGATTATCAGAGGGAGTATAGCTATTCGTCTCACTGGGTATATCACTAACTCATAACCTCACAATGACGTAGCACAACATCAACTCATAATTCTAAATTTCTTTTGAATAATCACATCTGTGCACAGTCCAAGACACAAACTAGTTCACTTCATACTTATCTGCTGCTGACAGCTGAAATGAGGCTAAGCAGTCCATGGGATTACTGTCTCCTCTTGCCAACTGGTGCAACATCCTGCATGTCCTTCATAATCCACTCTTGGGAACGTCTTTTCTCATGCACAGGCCAAGCTGGAACCCTGCCTGGTGCACTGGCTCCTGAGTAAAGCTACAGGCTCCCCCTGACTGCCTGCTGGATAAACAGTTACAGTTGGATGGAGGGAGATATTGGCAAGAGGTCAGGGGGGAATGTAGCAAAGCAGACGTGAACGGGATACGAATGATAAATAATAAATCCCTTATTTTTCAAGTATGAGTACAGGTACATTGGAAATCTTCTCTTCACCATCCTCATCTTGCTCTCCATAGTTTGAGGGTTTACTCCGCAGAGACAGCCAATGTGCAGCCCCCCCCCAGCAGCTAGGGGTTAAGGGTCTTGCTGAAGGGCCCGGAGACATGTAACTGTTCTGCTGAGGCCGGGGCTTCGAACCGACGACCTTCTGAGAAACCAGAGCCACCCCGGGACAGGAATCCTTAGTATCACGGGTCCTGTGGTCATAATGCAGTTCTTTTACATGACTGCAGTGTACACTGTGTGCAGAATTATTAGACAAGTATTATTCCTGGAGATCATTTTTAGCAAAAGTCAGGCAGACTTATAAAAATGAATTCAGAAGCTTTCTTGTGCACAAAGTAAATTCATTTAGAGAGAGAATATTACATTTGCCTTTCACAAACAAAAATAAAAGAGAAATGCTTGATTATCAGTGTGCAGAATTATTATGCAATCAGAAACTAAGTGGATTTTCTCTCTTCACCATCAACAGAAATAATAATAAGAAACAATTTTTGTCATTCAGTATATATTAGGAATAACAAGCTATCAGCCATTTCATACAGCCCACTTCACCCAGTTTAATGCCCAGTATACCCAATTTTCTTCTCCATGACCATCATGAGCCTGTTGCCCACTGAACAGGTTTTTGATTTGATCCTGTCCTATATAAGCTGAGCCAGATAGGACCACCACCTAGAATCTGCTCTGAGAAGGGTACTGCGTGCTACCTTGGTAAATCTCACACTTTGGTAAGGCCTAGCAGTTCTCAATGGGGTTGAGTCAGGTGATGGAGGGGGGCAGGCCATAATTCAATCACGTTTCAACCCTTTCTAGGCCAATCTATGAAATACTTTGATGCATAGGGAGGGGCACTGTCCTGCAGGAATATCATAACCTTTTACAAAGCTGCTGACTTCTTCTTGTGCCAGTGTTTGAAGAAGGTATCTTCTACAAACTGGCAGTAGACCTTGTGGTTAATTTTTACACAATCTGCAAGTCAGAAAGGTGTGACAGGTTCATCACTGATAACTGCAGTCCATGTCATCTCTCCTCCACCACCTTGTTGGTGCTTGAAGAGGATCTCCATCCCCTGGCCCAACCATCTGCTCCATCAAGAGTCACTTTCATCTCATCTGTCCCTAAAAACAATGTACCATCGGTCTTGAGACGTGTCCGTGCCCATTCTTACTGTTATACCTTACATGCCTTATTGAGTGGAGGCCATGTTTCAGTGTTTATGACCTTCTGAGATTCTGTTCAGATTGCAGTTTTGAAAAATGATGGCATTTGATGCTCAGGAGTTTCTGGAGGTCTCCCCTTTAATTTGACACAGAACTTTGGCAGTTTATGTGTGTTGTCTTTTCTCTACAAGGCTCTTCAGTCCTCTTTGACTGTTGGCAACAAAACACTGGATTGTACAGTGATCACATTTCAGTCTGGCAGTTTCGATCGTTTTGCTTCCCTCTGACTGGTACTTTGCTATTTTATTTTTTCCCTGCTCTCTGTAAGGTCCTCTTTGGCCCATTTTAACAGTAATAATAATTTGCTTGATCATTCTGCACAGGAAAGTATCTATGTTTTCCTGTTTTTATCCAAACAGAAAGTATTCAGACCAAATACTGAACATTTTGCTGTTTTTAAAAAATTAATTCTTAATTAGAGATTCATCTAGACTCAAAGTATCGGTCGGTTGAGAAGATACAAGTGAAACACACACTTGCCTAATGATTCTGCACACAGTGTAGTTTGCAGTGATATTGTATAAATCATATCACGGACAGACAGACAGTGCTCTCTATGGAATACCGTCCCCTAACGTGCAGATGGATGCCATCTGAGAAGCAGGTTGATTTCCCTCAGCATCGGTCAGCTTCCAGTTATTCATCTCTGCCATGTGCAGAACACGCTGATCACAGTCAGGATTTCTTCTCATCGTGTGAATTCCTCACGGGTATAAAATGAAATGAGTGGCTTAAATTGCTGCCCCTTCAATCTTTTGATGATAAAAATGCATAGCTGGAGATCAGACTGTGGACATGGATTTTTTTGTTCACCAAGATCCAGAACAACGTGTCAGTGCTTACAAAAACCCACAAGCCTTTCTTTGGCACCAGTCCTGAGAAGTTTGCCCATTATTCTATAATTTCCTCCTATCTTTTGCAATCACTCTGAAGTTACACACTGCAGTGCAGTAAACATTCTGGACATGGGCCCTCCAGAAAATAGCAAAACATCGCTGGAAAGGAAGACGCCTTCGGACCCTGATGAATAAAGACCCAGATCCCATCTGGCATTGCTGTTCCTGTGTTTGATTTCAGGTACGATCTGGTGTCTTGGGGTCTAAAGACAGAAATATACGGAATATGTTAGACTGCTAACAATTAAAACTGCTGGTCCAAAGGCGAAGATCACATGTGGATGTGACAGCGGGCATCCTGCTGGTGGGCTACAGGGTTTCCCTGCAGGGGCTGTTTCCATGCGTGGGCACTGACTTTGAGAAACCGATTCAATACACAGGTGATGTGTCATCAGCCGGGTGGGCGTTTGGATGGAGATACACACAGCAGTCTGTCCCATGGATCCAAAACGGGCCAGGTGTTCAGATAAAAGGACCCGTCATCGTGAGATAATGCATTAATGATGAGCTTTCTCACAAGCGGATTCCTGTCCGAGCTGTCTGAATTTCTGACCTACGAGCAAAACCTTCAGTGTTTTGATGTGACTTACAGTACAACACGAGTATATATAACAAGTTACATAATAGGTGTCTGTAGGGTGATTGGGCCTCTCTACTGATGGCGTCACGTTTCATTGGCACCCAGACCGGAGAGCTCTCGTCTGCCCAGGCACCCCATAAGTTGAGGAAACGACTCATTTATGGATTTATAACCAGTGCTAAAAATAGCAGCCGCCAATGGCCCCAGATTTTCGGAATCTTCCAAACACCCACGCTGCGAGCACTAAAATAAACACCACTAAATATGTGCGCCGTGGGCATGTTCATGACAGGATAGCTGACGGGAGTGGTCTTCCTCTATATTTACTGTCTCTGTGTGGAGGTTATGCGCAGAGGATGCGCGCAAAGAGAGGACACAGACAGATTTATGGGGGAATCTAAGTCCCGTAAAAAGCTGAAGGAGTATGTTTGTAATTCTCTTTGTTTGTAAATCCCCTTTTTATGGAATGATCTCATACATAACTGGAGTGATATGGCAGATTGTGTTGGGCACATGTAACAGACACTGAAATGTGCATGACTGTCACCTGTGTTTACATGCGAACGTGTCAGTGGTTGCATGTGCACATCTATGACGCATGATCGCAGACCTCCACTCCAGCATGTGCACATCTCTGACCCCTGATCGCAGACCTCCACTCCAGCATGTGCACATCTACGGTGTATGATCGCAGACCTCCACTCCAGCATGTGCACATCTACGACGCAAGGTCGCAGACCTCCACTCCAGCCACTGTCATACATATATCTTTGAGAGGTTCATGCACCTTCAGAGAATATGGTCTGATCTAGGGATGAGACATTTGTTCCATTGCCATTCTACACAGAATGCTAATTCACTATATATGAGAGTCAGCCATCCAGTGAGACAAGGACAGCTCCCTGCTTCCCATACCTTTGGGAACACTAGAGGGTATTTCTGGAGCAGAATACAAACAAACCCAGCCAAGTGCTCTGTCCCACCTCTGCAGCCTGTGCTAATTATGCTTATGATCATTAAACCACCTTGCAGTGATACCAAATTACAAGCTACTCAGATTTAATTAGGAACTAAACACTCTAATCTTGCTTTGAGTGTGACTCGAGTGTGTTGACTCATTCCCCTAACAGGAGGAATATTGTCCACATTTGAAACAAAGGCAGGAAATAAGAGGGCAGTTGTGAAGCAGTTGTCTTTCCTTCTGACTCTCAGAGAGATGATGTATTCTAGTATCACAGCTGAAGCTGGGCCCACCTGTACATCACCATAATCTCTCAACAAGGAGCAACTTGTGATCGCTTAGATCTTTAGACACCCAAGGGGGCATAGGAGGGTGTAAATACCCACAGCTGGAAAACAGTTGGTAAATTACCGTTATGCATTTTAGATATTTACCGAAATGTTTTGTAAAGCACTCAGTGGTATAGCAGCATGCTGTAAGGATTAAAAGATGTTGGAGTTAATCTATGATGAAAAGAGCAGGGCTGCCTCAGTGCTTGGAAGCCAGCAGGACCTAGTGTACCAGCACAGGTCGGGGTCTGGCTAACCTCTTATGTATGTTACCATGACAATTAATCATATCATTATTCCTTTGCATGCATTAAAATAATGGAATCAAATTGACCTGCCTAAGAAAGGTTTATTTGTAGTAGTCTCTACATTTTAGATTAGCTCTAGAGACACTGAAACTAAACTGAGACCAAAAAAATATTAAACAAAAAAAAAATGTTTGGGGCGGGCATCTCTGTGGGTTGGGATTCAGAAGGTTGCTGGTTCAAATCCTGTGGTTGTCTGAGTGATCCCACTATCAAGCCCTTGAGCGAGGCTCTTAACCCCAATTGCTCCTGGGACTGGCTGACCCTGCTGTCCCCTCTACATCAGCTCCATGAGGTGGCCTCCTGGGATGCTTCTCCAGCTGTCCTGAAGGAGGTCCCACATAAATGCTGAACACTCATTGGCCGCTTTTAATTCACTCTCTGGTCAAACTCCTCCCGTGTTTGGCTCAGGTGAATGACAGTATGATTGTACACGTGGTAGGCCTGTCTGGGCAAAAGTCAAAGCCAATTAATCTCAGCCCAGCTCTGACTAGCACAAGTAATTTTGCTGTGTTCTGTGGTTTGCTTGCCTATATTTCTGTCCTGCGGTTTTTATATCTGTCCTTTATGTAGGTATGACCCTATTTAGCGTTATATTTTCGTAATAATGTCCATTGCTGGGTTGGACACTACTGTCTTGTCCGGCTGTCCTGTCCTTATGATAGGAGAAGTTGCTTCTTTCTGTGCCTCTGAGCATGTGTCTCTGTCATGCCTACCCTGTGCGGCGCCGTGGGATTGTAGACCTCGGCTGTGGGCGGCGGTAGAACCTGCCTTCCCGAGGAGGTCCTGACGCTCTGTGGGAGACGTGTAGGGCAGAGCTCCGATGGGACTGGGAGCTCGTCTGAGGCACGTGTGGGTTTGGAGAGCAGTGTGCTGAGGGCAGCACGTGAGGCTAAGAGACCAGTGCTGACTGATTTATCGTCTTCTGTGAGGTCACAAACACCCTGCCCTCACTTAACTCCTCTGTGTGAGTGTGGTGGGTGTTTGTATTTAACACCAGTGCTGATGTCACTATCACTAGCTAGCTGGCCTGTGTAGATCTTCAAACGAAGCAATGGCCATATTTTTTTTGACACATTCCTGATTAAGAACTGGATGTCGTTTATGCTTGATACCCTGTAATCAGACGCCATTAAAATGAGCCGTGAGTCATGGCTTTCACCTCTTACTCATCCTATCAAAACATCATGTCACAGATGTAGTTTGTCGCATGGACGCTTCAGAGACCTTCCAGAAGGTGCTGCTAAAATGGTTCTGTTATGATCTCCTTTCCCCCCATCAGCTGTGGTGTGGAAAGATGAAGATACTGCAGAACTTTGGGGAGGGGGGAGATCACAGTTCTAAGCAGAAAAAAAAAACAAATTAAATGTGCTGGAGAAAATGCACAATATACCACAAAGATTTTCTAGTTGTATAGTTGGATGTGACTGATTGATTACCATAAAGATCGCAGTAAGCAGAACATTTCAGCATCTAACAACCATTTTAGAGTGCTGTGGTTCTGTAATGCGGTTTTATCAAATGACCTGTCGCGGGGGTGATCAAACTTCTCCTCCGAGGTATATATAGCTCTCTGGGAGAGAAAGAGAGAGAGAGAGAGAGAGAGAGAGAGGACTTGCAACCGCACAGAGTCTCGCAAACCTGCCTCTAAATGCATTATCTGTGTATGTAGATTTTGGCTGCATTCCATTTACAGAACCACAGAACTGCCAATACTATTGTATTATGCAATATTCTACTCACCAGTGCTGTGGAAAACTGTGGCCTCACGACAGGAAGTCACGATCTGCTAGTTGGTACCTGATTTCCTCCAGGTTGGGAGCTGCAGGCACTGAGGAACCCTGGCTGAGAAGTTAAATGAATGTTAATTTGAGCTCAGTGCCATCACAGAACACATGGTGATAATGTCTAAATAATCAGAATATCGATTTACAGCTGTGTTTTCCCGCCAGGTCCTCAGGGATCCCTGCCGGTCCACATTTTTGCTCCCTCCCAGCTCGGGAGCAAAAATGTGGACTGTCTGTGGGCTCCCGAGGAGCAGGTTGGGAAACATTGATTTGCAATATGTATAATTGTTGTCGCTTCTTAGGTTTTAGTGGGCGGTGGCCGGGACTGTGGGTTGGGTATCTGTATCTGTAGGTATCTGTGTCTGTCATCAGATGGCTGCTGATTCAAATCTCCTGGCTGACAGTTATAACACTGTTGGGCCCTTGAGCAAAAGCCATTAACTGCAATTATTCCAGAGACACCTGTCTGACCCTGTTTTGGCAATTGTATGTTGCTTCCGATAAAATGTAAATGAAAATAATGGTGTGGCCGTTCATAGTTCACTTTATATTGAAGGGTGTTTTGATGTGCATGGAAACAGTGCTGGGGTTTGATGCACTGGAACACTGCTGAAGACTCACAATTTTATGTACTATGATTACAAGATAAGAGGATATTTTTAGTGGGTGATTGATGATGGACGGCCAAGAGCTGATTCAGGGCGGTCCCTAAAGCACATCATGACGTTAACCTCTATCATTCTAAATAGCAATGGAGTGCGTCTCATGTAACCCAAAGCAGAGGAATCTCTTATTTTCTAGCATACAACCTGGGAGATCTGAAAGGCATGCAGGAGAATCAGTATTCGGCATCAGTGCTGGGGTCTCCAGTCTGCCGCAGGCAAATGACAGATGGTGCAGTGCGGCGCCCTCTAGTGAGAGCAGTGTACATGCACAACAAGGCCTTCCTGTTTTACCATTACAATGAGTCTTAATAAGCAATAAACACCAGCAAGGAGCAGGCAGGGCACGTGTCAGTATCCGTATAACGCTATACACTGGGCCGAATAACAAATACCTAGCAAGGATACTAGCTGACTAACTACGTCATAACCATAGTATTAATATTAATAACGTTGATGATGATAGTATTCCATCACATTATCCATGAGAAGCAAGTGAAACCTGGATAGATTAATAATAATAATAATAATAATAATAATAATAATAATAATAATAATAATAATAATAATTAAAATAAGAACGATGACCTATTTGATGTTCACGATTTAATTTCACACTTAAAGCGTTACCAGCACTCTCGGAACTCCCCGTATATCGCCGGTTCTGTCAGTGATCTGCGCTCTCTTCACATCTCAGGGAGGATGGAGAGGTTCCGGCTGCGTTCATAAACAAGGCTAACAAACGTCACGTCTGACAGCGAGTGTGGGGTGTGTGCGAGCGACGGCGGCGGCCAGCTAAGCGCATTATCGTCGCGGCTGCTGAAAGTCCGGGCAACTTCTGCTCTGCCGGATTTCTTCTCCACCAACATTTAAACACTTAAAGCGATGGTGGTAGTGTACCGGGCAACCTTCGCGGAGGCTACACTTTCGGCTGGGATTGAGAATTCGAGTCTGGATGTAGCTGATTGGAGTAAAAGAGTTGGTGATCAACGAGTGGAGGAGGAGGGGAGAATCTGAAGTGGGTTTTTATGTGTGACTCTCAGGCGGCCATGTTAACCAAGAAACCGTGCGCTGCCATCTATCCTTCTGGTAAGGAGCCGCAAGCCAAGAACTGAATGGGGAAAGAAAACATGTTTAATTTATTTTTTTTTTCGTGTGTCAGCTGACAGTGTTTTATATTCTCTGATCGGTTTGCTCTGATCGGTGTTGATGCGATGCACACAGGGGTCTGTCATTTAACTGAGCGTCCCTTAACTAACGTACGATTTTAGGTTTTGTATTCTAGCTAAATGTCCGGGGCGTTGTTTTTCTTCCCCAAAAGCAAAGCTGTGTGTCGAAAAAGGGATGGCTTTTTGGTGTTTTCCGTACAGTATTAACCAGTGCCAATTATTATACATGCACAATAAGATTAAACACGAATAGGTGCCTTGCAATATCATTGTATAAATCTTAACGTGCGAATTTAATATCGATAATAAAGGCATGTAATAACTTATTTTTGCGCACATGATAGACTGTGCTGTGCAAATTAAGAGAAATGCATTATGCAATTCAGAAAATTCAGGATGGATTATTTCTGTTTCAGTGGGATTCCCCTGTTAAACGACATCAGTACTTTCAAGGACATGTTTATGGCTAACCCATTACAAACGATAGATCGTGATTTGTAAACGTTGCTCTGACGTGGAAGAATAATTATGAGCATTAGGCATGAATGACAGTGCTCCCGTTTTTTAATTCTCTCTCTCTCTTCGTGTTATAGGTAAGGGCGGTGAGGCTGGTTGCCAGACACAGTCTTCCCCCGGAATCGGCGCTGGGGGTCACCGGGCCGGAGACGAATCCGACACACCGTCTCCCGTCACGCTGCCACCGCTCAAAAACCCTAACGCCATCTCGGTATGATGGATGAGCTATACTATCCGGCAACTGCACGCATGTTTTCGCCGTTAAGGGAGGGGGGGGGGGCTCCTGGGTTTCTTTTTGTTGTTTGTTTTTAACCGGCCCATGATCGTTCATTAAAATGTGGCTCACCGAAACTCCGAGTCTAAAAGCAGACTGACGTCACGGCCGTCGCCCCGAGTGCGTGTTTAATTTCGGTTTCGGTATGCACGGCAACAATTTCTCAGGATGCCGCCTTAAATTTCCGACAGATTAAGTTACAGAGTAACAAGCTGTCAACGCCGGGATCCGCTCCGTTTAATCTTTTGTTCATCTTTTGTGTTGGACCGTGTTTGGATGGAGCACCGCTGTTCGCGTTTGGTCAGTTCGGCTTCACGAGGCTTTATGGGAACGTGTACGTGTGTGTGTGTGTGAGAGAGAGAGATATATAATCGCTCTTAATACGATGGGGCCTATTGAGTGCCGCCGGTAAACTCAAAGTAATGGACTTGAACTCGCGCTAGACTTTTCAATATCATCTAGTCTGGATGAAATCGTGTCGAAGGGACTCCGTAAAGGGGGGGCAGTTAGGACGATTCCAAGGGCCCCTGAGCGACAGGAGCCCTAAAATCTTGGAACATAATCAGATTGGTCTGGGTTGAGGGCCTAGTACGAATGTACAGGAATCCTACCCTCCAGTACTGGAGTTTGACACCCTTGAATTAAGCTACCTTACGACTGAGATCCACGCTTAGTGACCTCATTCATGTCCGCTGCAAGCTATCAGTGCTCATCTGAAGGCTTCGTAGATGCAAAATACCAATGGCCAGCGCCCATGTTGAGCGCTTGTGTTCCTGCTTTCATTTTTAACGTGTCATATCAGTTCACTGTTTTCTCAGTAACAAAGTGTTCCTCCCGGTCATCCATGGCCCTTAAAAGTTCATTTATATTGTAAAAAAGTGCTCTTCACGATTGAGTTCATCTGCTTCATAATACATTAATAATTCTGCATACGGGATCTATAAACTTGATGACCTGGCAGGAAACAGCTTTTCATAGCTGAATGAGAAGTTCTGTGGGGAGATTTTCATTTACTTAACAGTAGAATGTTTAAAGCTGCTCTTATTAAACTTTGGCTCCACGCGCCTGGGGTAGATACCCTTTTCCGCAGGGTTTGTGAGGCGGGTGGCCATATTGACAAATATTTGCACATCCACACCTGTGAGCTGAAATTCCACAGATAAATGTTCATGTGATTGACCCTGTTTGGCTATCGATAGTCCTGAGTGCTAGAAAGCTAAAAATTCAGACATCTGTGGCTGTAAGAGGAGATTGAACTACTGATGTCTGGGCTCCCGTCTGTGTTTCCATTGTGCTTTGAGCATATATATAACATAAATTATATATAAAAAGGTTTTCTAGGGCTGCAGTCATCTGAAGTTTCTCGTCCTTATTTCAGCCCTACTGGCTAAGGCCTTGTTCTTCGCTAAGCATCCAGCAGTCTATTTTTAATAGTTTAAGATGCTGAAAATGTTTGCCACGATATGAATGGGAGTCATGTGAGGCTGGAGGGTATTATCAGGGCCGTAGTGTGTTTTTTGCGGTCAGACGTTCACGAGGCCCGCGGCCTTTGCTCTGCTGGGGTCTACGGTTACCCCATCTCTCGCACTCCCGCTCCGGGGAGAAGAGACGCTCCATGGCACGATGTTCATAAGGCATCAGTTTGGACGTGGGCGCAGCTCGATTCTCAAAATGCAGCCGTCGAGAGCCTTTAATACGCAGGACGTGTCTTTGGTGTCGCCATCTGCGTCTCCACCTGTCGGCGCAGAACGTCAGCTGACAGATCCTCTAGTTTGCTCGTTAGGGCCTCGGTCACGAGTAGCAGCACGTGGATGCCACCTAACCTCGGGGTTGGTTGGGAAATGCTACACTTGGTGTAACAGGTAGGGCTTGCATTTGAAACATACTGCAGCGGCTGTCAAAGTGGACTCTCTTCCTTAACCACCTCTGTCTGGGAGTAGCTATGCAGCCAAAGAACGGAGGTCAAATTTGAAAGACCTTACAGCAGGGGTGGGCAATCTTATCTGCGAAGGGCCGGTGTGTCTTTTACCATAGTAGGTGGCGTTACAATGTTGCAGGCAGGTGATTCAGTGATACTGTTCCGTCTTTTTGCCAAAGGCAGAGGCAGTGGATGGATTACATTTTGATGTACTCCGATATGTTAAGTCGGAGTTTTATAGTGCTCTAGATTTACCTCCAGGACAACGGGTTCTGCTACTTGGCAGTTCATAAGAGACGGCCTGACCTATAGAGAGCAACTGCAGCCGGGAGAAGATTTAAACTTTTAATATGAATTAAACCGTCTCAAGCGGCTCAGACAGTGTGATTGTGGTCGCTGAGGCGGAGTCTCTTTTTTAGCTCTGTCGAGGAAAAGGTTATCTAATGACAGGGACTCGGGGATATGTGTTTCTGTCAAGATATCGAGCCAGTAAATTGTTTGTGGGAGCTTTTGTCAAAAAGGAACTGGGGCATTTTCTGGAAAGTGTGAGTCCCAGTGGGCTTTGTTAAACCTTGGGGAATGCTCGCAGATGGAAGAACTGAAGCACAATAAGGGAACTGGAGTTGGAATTTAAATCTCTCTGAAGTTTGAATTCAATTCCAATTCTGTTCCCCAGAGTTTTTTTTCCCCGTTCGCAACTGCAGATCCATTTTTAGATTTGGATTGGAATTGATGAATACATTCCGGAATGGTCCCAACCCTGATTCTTATAGAGGCCACCTTGATGAAGAGAATTATTTTAAATTGCAAAGGACTAGTTGCGTAACACAGCTGAATTATAGACTCACAGTATGGTATGCCTCAGACACCTGCATTTCTTGGAGGAAGGAGCTGGCAGACATTCTCGTTGCTCTTGTTTTTGTTGCTGTTTTTAAATTTATGAAGTCATTATATGCTCATGGACTTAAGTATATTATTTCTGTTGTGTATATTAGATTTTTTTTGTTTTTGTCCTAATGGCACGCACGCTATCTTTCTCTCTCTCTCCTTCTCTTTCTCTCTCTCTCCTTCTCTTTCTCTCTCTCTCTCTCTCTCTCTCTCTGGCACCCAGGTCGGAAACTCCAGGCACGCAATGAATGACCACTTGCATGTTGGGAACCACCAGCAGACCCAGGCTCAGCAGCTGTTCGAGGAGAACATTAACAAGCGGGCAGTATTGACAGCGCAACCGAATGGTCTGGCCCCCATGGGTCGGAGTGGCCTCCCAGCGCAGGATAGGGTGCAAGAGGGTGTCCTCTGTCGGCAGGGCAGCTCAAACTCTCTCAAATCCTCCGACAGCAAAGCCAGACCAGCTCCCATGTCCCCGGAGCAGGCCATGAAGCAGAACGTGTCCAAGTTGACACCCTTTGAGCATCACGAGATATTCAACTACTCAGAGATCTACTTTGTCGGCCCGAATGCCAAGAAGAGGCCTGGTGTGGTTGGAAGCCCCAACAACAACGGCTACGACGATGACCAGGGCTCCTACATCCACGTGCCTCATGACCACGTCGCCTATCGCTATGAGGTGCTCAAAGTCATTGGCAAGGGAAGCTTTGGCCAAGTGGTGAAAGCTTATGACCACAGAACGCACCAGCAGGTGGCACTCAAGATGGTACGAAATGAGAAGCGCTTCCACAGGCAGGCAGCGGAGGAGATCCGTATCCTCGAGCACCTACGCAAGCAGGACAAAGATGCCACCATGAATGTTGTCCACATGTTGGAGCACTTCACATTCCGGAGCCACATCTGTATGACCTTTGAACTGCTCAGTATGAACCTCTATGAACTCATCAAGAAGAACAAGTTTCAGGGCTTCAGCCTGCCTCTAGTACGCAAGTTTGCGCACTCTATTCTCCAGTGCCTGGACTCTTTGCACAAGAACCGGATCATCCACTGTGACCTCAAGCCTGAGAACATCCTGCTCAAGCAGCAGGGTCGCAGTGGTATAAAAGTAATTGATTTTGGTTCCAGCTGCTACGAGCACCAGCGGGTGTACACCTACATCCAATCCCGCTTCTACCGTGCACCAGAGGTCATCCTAGGGTCACGCTATGGGATGCCGATCGACATGTGGAGCTTGGGGTGCATCTTGGCGGAATTACTGACGGGGTATCCTCTTCTGCCTGGGGAAGATGAAGGGGACCAGCTGGCTTGCGTCATTGAGCTTCTGGGTATGCCAGCCCAGAAGCTTCTGGATGCCTCAAAAAGAGCCAAAAATTTTGTGAGTTCTAAGGGTTACCCACGTTACTGTGTGGTAACCACCATGCCGGATGGCTCCGTGACGTTGAATGGGGGGCGCTCACGTCGGGGCAAAGTTCGGGGCCCACCTGGGAGCAAGGAGTGGTCGACAGCTCTCAAAGGCTGTGATGATCCTTTGTTCCTGGACTTCCTCAAGCAGTGCCTGGAGTGGGACCCATCATTACGCATGACCCCCAGCCAGGCCTTGCGACACCCTTGGCTCAGGAGACGCTTGCCAAAACCCCCACCCGGGGAAAAGGTCCCTATGAAGTGTATCCCAGAAGGTTCTGGGACCGTAACGTCTGTCTCGAAATTACCTCCCCCCTCGAGCTCAGCCACCAAGCTGAGGACTAACCTGGCTCAGATGACTGATGCCAATGGGAATATCCAACAGAGGACGGTGTTACCGAAATTAGTGAGCTGAGCCGGGACCAGATCTGTCTAGTAATTTATTCTTTTTTAACAAGGAAGTAGCCTGTGTCTGATGTCAGGGTGCGGTTTGAAGAAGGAGAGTGGCCTGTCGCTGGCTATTTCTGTGTGAAGTCTGTGCAAAAGTTTTAGGCTTTTTTTTTTGTAATGGTTGGCTTTGTTTTGCACCTTGGTTTTTAAAATTTTTTTAACTAAAATGGAGCCATGCTTTTAGGTTCTTATCTCAGGACTGTACGTGATGTTCCATGTTGCCAACATTCATGCAAACTGACCCAATATATTACTGAAGCCCAAGTCATTTAACTCTGTGTCGGGGACTGACGTGGCTGGCCGTGCTGCGGTGGCGAGCATTTACAGTGCAGGGCTGAGAGCTCCGTACCGTGGCTTGGCTGCCGTCATCACTGCCATTGGATGGATGATGGGGGTGGCATCTACCGCGGCATCCTCCTTATACCTGTGTCAACAGCTGCATACTCGTTGTTGCTGGTTTTAAATATATCCGTGCCTCCTTGATGCTAAGGTTACAAAAACAGACCTCTTCTGCTCAATGGTGATTCTTTCATACAGTTCCCGGGATTGAAATGCAAGTTTTAAGTAAGCAAGAATATGTAAGTGACATGGAGGTGGGCAATGAAGTAAAAAAAAAAAAATAATGAAAAACGTGCAAAAAAACATGCAGAATTCTTTGTTTTAATGTTATAATGTGTTCACATTATGCTTTTGGTATGTGCCTAAAATTGTCTCGACATTCCTTATTGGCTGAAAGATGGGAATTGTGGAGTAGATGCATCTGCGCAAATCACAGTTCAAGGTCATGTCTCTGGCATGACACCACATGGTTTAAGTGAACGTGATGAAGATTGGGTGGATTTATATCCACATGACCCTTACCTTCTGGCTCAGGTCTCTTTCTGGTCCTGCTCCTTCTCTGAGCAGCAGCAAACACTGATGTTTTACAGTTGGGTATTTAAAATAACAACATATCCTGGTGCTCTACCTTTTTATTAAGGTACTTTTTTTAAATATAATAAAACCATGTTAATTGACATGTAGTGGGTTGGAAAATATTTTCTGTGTTGCCACTAGCAAGGAATTGCGTGATGCAGATCATTTAAAAGAAACCTGTGTGTGTGACAAACTACAGGGACTTATTGAACTGGCATGATTGTTATAGGTGTTCCAGGCAAATTAGAGCAGAGGTCTTTGTATGCCTGTCCGTTTTTAAAGATTGAATTCATGACTGTGGGGAAAGAATTCTGCAGAGGGTGCTTGGGGTCGGAGTTTTGCAGCAGCATTGTGAATCCCTCGACAGCAATATTTGGGGTGATGGATATTTGTGCCCACGTATTTGCAAAAAGTCATAATTCTTCAAACAAGGTCCCTCAAAATTCCAGCAGCTTTTTTGGTGGTTTTTGAAACGACAGGTTTTAAAAACCCCAAAATCTCAATTTTTAAGTCAAGACTTTCAATTCTAAAGAAATAACTTTTTACACTCTCAAAACATAAAAAAGTTTTGTGTTTCGGGCAGTAGAAGACATCGCTTTTTTTTTTTTTATATAGCAGTTTTAGCACATTTTTAAAGGGTTTGTACACGCATTTCCTAAAATTATCATATGGAGTTGGCGAGAGTACAGTAAGCACTGAAGCAAACTGAAATACGGGTGCTGTAAATGTGGAACCTGAACGTGCTCCGTCGGCGTGGTAACCACGGAACGTCCTCTAACCTTTGTGTACTACCTTGTGTACTACGATAACCTCCACAGCTAATGCTACACCCATAGGGCTTCATCTATCATGAAGTAGAAAATAGCAGCTCTCTGGGGGGCGTAGGGCTCCTTTCCCTGGGCAGTCCCACAAGCTGCTAAGCACAGTAACCCAATCATCCTAGTGCCACACTTCTGTGAGTATTTACAGCAGCAGGAAGAGTCGTGCCCTTGGTTTTACACGATGTGCCTTTGGTTTTAGTGTCTATCCACCCATTTCCTTTGCTATAATCCCACACGACTCCATAAGATGTTTGATAGGCTGCTGGTCAAATATGTATAGCCAATCATAACTGTCCATAGATAGTACCCGTGCTGGAGCAGTCAGTACGGTTTGATTACACGGGTACCGTTCCTTCGGATAAACACTAATTTCTGCAAGCACCTGTAAAATAATCTAGTATTAAATTGACCGCACGGCTTTCTCGCGGGGTGAATGGCGACTTTGATGTATTGATTGATTATAGTAACAATGTTGGTAACATCAGCTGAAGGCGTGTACGTGCCGCCTTCTGCGGATCGTCCCGTTTCCTTCCGCTGTCCAGAAACATTAAACTTAAGTGAACTGGAG
>JAODKF010000068.1:22494480-22506648 GCA_026779585.1 Mormyrus proboscirostris
GGCATTGTTATAATAATACCATTGCGAACTGAGCCTCTGTGTTGTTTTCAGTGGGGGTGGGGTCTTTCTGTTTCGTGCATCCTCCCTTTCATTGTCTGTCTTCCTCTTGTTCTACCTATAATGGAACAAAGACTGCAGCCTGGTTAGGCCATATATCAGTGTTGGCTGAGCTAGGGGGGGAAGGGGGGGGCATCAGCTGTGTGTCAGTTGTCCCACTGATCGCACAGATGGCCCAATGGCTGGGGCTAATCAAAGCACTGTGACACTCCTGCCAGCACAAAAATAACTCCTACCGCCATCATACCCTACCCCACTCTTCAACCCGCCAATCAGCTGCTTGCTCATTAGCGATGGTGATTAATTAGAACAAATGCTAAGGCCCAGGTCATCAACAGGGAGGCTAATCAGCGCTAATGTATCCCCTTGATGGAGGGCATGTATCATCTGCACAGCTTAACCCCTCATGACAGGCTAAGCGCACATGCTAAGTGTTAGCATTGACCACGTTGATCACTGCAAGGCCTCTTAGCGGCGCGCTCTGTGTCGTGCTGCCCCGAAACTCTGACTCTCTCCTGCTCCTGTGCCTTCGCACTGCATCCACACATTTCTGTGCATGATCTGTGAGCTATGCAGTGGCTTGCAGCTGATTTATTTAGAATTTAGTGATCGTCATTGTTGACACACCATAGCACACAACGACGAAATGTGTCCTCTGCCTTTAACCCATATGTCACAATATGACATAGCAGGCGGCAGCTAAAACAGTGCCTTGCTCAGCGATTCGAACCTGCAATCTTTCGATTACAAGTGCACATCCCTAACCATTAAGCCACCACTGCCCATATATAGATAGTTTAGGATAAGTAAGCAGGCTAAGAAACTTCCAAAGAATCGAAAAACAGTCCAATTGAAAGGAAAATTGCATCTCTCTCATTGCATTCTTAAATTTAACATTACTTGTTATACAAAAATAATATCTTTACATGTGGAATTCAGCCGGCAGAAATCATAGAGCTATCTAATGCGATCAAGCCAGTTGCCTGATAATAAATAATAAATATAGCTGTGCCCTTCATGAGGAATGACGCAGCCAATTATCTGCAGGAGTGGTGAATGGCCTTTTGAGAAGGCATCCGTACATTTCTCTGCAATCAAGGTGTCGTTGTTAATTAACGGCGTGAAAATACGTGTAAGGCGTGCACCGTGCGCCTCAGCATTTTCACGGGCAGTTCAGCTGAGTGATATATCTGCCTGTGGTATCCGCCACAGGGCCTCCCGCAAGCTTCCTCCTATTTAGGTCATTGGCAGCGTCTGCAGCTCCATAAATCTCTGCCTCTCCACCATGGCAGGCAGTTGGGGCAGCTGCCACTTATCACCCCCTGTCCCCCACAAAAATGCAGCGTGGAAAGTAGGGCCCAGTGGCCTGACAGCTGTCAAGAGTGCACCCGTGTTCCAATGGCCGAAAGACAGCTGCACGAGGCCAACTGATGACATCGCCAGAGGTGAACACGCTGACCCAGGGCACAGACACGCTGGAGATGGAAGATGGAGATCATGCTGTCTGCTTCATGAGAACCGTATCTCTGCTGCTAGTGCAATGTGTGGCTCAGCAGGATGGGGGCGCTGTTCAACTCCCAGGGTGAGCAGTGTGATATCAGTGTCGGGCCTCTTAGTGACGCCTTTAATACCCCAACTGCTCCATCAACGGTCCAACACTACTCTCCTAATTGTATGTTGCTTTGCATAAAAACATGCTGAAAAAAATGCAATGTAGTGCCCTTTTGAACACACTTTTCAAGAACCAAAATAATGAAGCCATTTAGCTGTGTGGTGAGTTAACAGAGAGAGGAGCCTCTAGTGATCAAGACGTTGAGATACTGGGTAGAAACAGCCGCATCACTCTTGTAAAAGACAGACGTATTAAATTTATACAGATGTACCCTGAGATACCCTCAGACAGTCATCTTTAATGCTTACAAAGGATTCTGTCTTTTTTTCATCTGCACACAGTACATATTTTATGAATTTGTTGCATGATTAATTTAACATGGTACATAAGCTAAGGGATCACGATGGAACTATTTTTCTGACGTATTCCTGTTCCCTGCTGATGTTTGCAAACAAAGTATAAATGAAAACAGTTAATCACACAACGGTAGCCTAACCATGCTCTCATTTGAAGAACATTTCTTCCATATTCTGAAGGCCGGTAGCAAACTGCAAGGTAGTGGATTTTTATCTCATCGGGTAAAGTTTTGGAGCACCTCAAAAGCATGATGAAAACAGCCAGTGAGGGTGTCTGTTTCAAAAGGCCTCGTTGACCTATTATTGGGCACCTTGCTCGCTAGATGTCACAGGGTCCTGTATTATAAGATCATTGGCTGGAACCTTAAAAGAAATTCCCTGCCCAGTTCTCACTACCCTGCCTGCGTTTTGTTTCTGGTTTCTATTCAGGATTAAAGCATATGCCATTACTGTGAATCGTGTCTGTTCCTCTCCTGTTTTACACGCATCACATCTGCCAAATTGCCACCGGCAAGAAAACACTAATCACAGATTTTCTCCTTGATGTTGAGTTTGGTGAAGCAGACAAAAATGCCCATGCGTGCAATGCAGCAGAAGCCGCAGTAGCGAAGCCAGAAATGACACTTTGCGCAGCTCGTTTTGCTGCCTGTCCTGTTTTTTTTTTCTACCAGGAATGTCTCTATAGTTTCCCTCTGTTGCTTTGCCACTTCAGCCGCCAAGGCAATGAATCATAAAATCTATTTTTAACACCCTTTCTATTACTTTTGGATGGTTGAACCGAAACCTGTTTTTCCGGTTAGAATCCTCTCGTTCACTCGAGAAAGAATTGCTGTATATTTTGCACGAACGTAAAAATCCCCTGTTCAGCGGGTCACGTTTGCGTGAATCTCTGGTGTCGAGAAGCAGGATCATGTGTATGTAAGTGCAGATCGCTAGAAAGCTGAGTGTCTCAGAGAGGCAGAGGGAAATCAAATGACTGTGAATATATCACGGATCACTCATTAAGTGTAGCTGGTTCCTGCAGACTTGATTGGGTTGGATGAAAAACAATGTTACTGAATGCTTTTGGCACGGTTGTGGGGCTGTGTGCTTCCTCTGTGTGTGGTGTGAACAATATTACATGTTATCCTCTTCCGCTGCCGTTCTGCCTTTATTTTCCATGGCCATATGCCTGTTCTTTTTCTGGCTCTACCAAAATAAAATGCTGCCCTGAGATTAGTGCACAAATAAATACTTGGAATTAAGACGGAATGCTTCAGAATTGCTTTGGGAGAGAGGAATTCCTTTTCTGACAGGAACGTCTGAAGAGTCACCTGTGCCGTTCAGTGCTGCTAACTGGACTCAGGGTATTTCCATACGTCTAGAAGCCTTCGGTGACTCCGTTCGGAAGATGACTACAGATGCTGGAGCAGATGGCTAAGATGGAGCAGCACTTAGGTTGGCTGAATGCAGGGAGCAGTTAGCCCCTCCCCTTAGCGTCCTTATATGGTTACACCTCAAGTCCGTTAGCCCAGGATGCCCTCACCCAGCCCCTCTGTAACATCACTGTCTGTTTCTGCACGACGTGCTTTGATTGATTTTGAAAATGGCTGCTTTGGGTTAGTAATGGAGCGCACTCAGCATGCTAAGGCGGAACCATGTGACAATGAGAAGTGGCTCCGCATTGATCCAAGACAGCTTATAGATGCGCTGACATGAAAGCAGTCTGAGCTCGGCGAAATCTCACCGCTCTGGGCTGTGCACCAAATATAGGAGCTCGGAAACGTGTGACACTTAGATATGTAATCACCGGTAAAGCATGATTCATCAGCCCACTCTGTAATCTCACATGGCTCCCATACGGAATATTTAAAGAGGACTGTAAAGCACTGGATTCCTTAGTTCTCAGTACATGAATTTCAAAGGCCAATCAGTTGAAAGCTTGCAATTAAAAACTCCCATCCATCCATCCATCCATCCATCCATCCATCCATCCATCCATCCATCCATCCACCTACCTACCTTCTATATCCACTTGACCTATGCAGGTTTACAGGGGTCCGGAACCTATCCCAGAACCTATCTCAGAACCTATCCCAGAACCTAGGGGCACAAAGTAGGAAATAAACCAAGACCAGGCACCGACCCATTGCAGTACTCCCATTCAGATCTAAATATTAGCAAATATAACTGGTAACATTTGCTAATATGTTCTACAATTATTCAATTTTAATAAGCCTTAAACAAACTAAAGACTAGATTAAATCAGACGGTCAGCTATTATATTAAAGGGTCAAAAGCCTCCATAGGCCATTATGTGAATTGTTGTTCCGTATTTATGAAAAGTGTGTGTTCCCGTTACAGAACTCACAGGAGGAAGGTGACGGAAGCAAAAGAAACTGGTTTTTATCTTTTGTGTCAACAGTCAATCGGACCAAATGTTTGGCGTTCAGCTTGACTGGTGCCCCGGTAAGTTTCTGTTTGCCATCCAGATTTCCATCTCTGACAGGCTCATAAAGCTGTTTTGTTGTTTGGTTTTGCCTGGGAATCAGACAAGAGAAGAAATCCGGAAGCGGGGCTTTCTACAATCGCACCCTTGTCCTGTCAGGCCGTTACCTGGCGTCAGGTTCCTGTACAGCAATTCCTCCTTAAATCCCAGGAAAGCTGAGGCCTGTTATATTTGGAATGGCCTGACGTGTAGCCAGAATCCTGCCATCTGCCTGTTATGAAGCACCCTGCCCTGCTCTCTGAGCGGCTGCGGCTCCGTCTGCACAGCTGTGAGCCATATTGTGCAGCTGCAATGTAACGGGACCCAGGAGCTGGTCCAGCGACAGGTGGCAGGTGCCTGACACATGATGTCTGGCATTTCACTGCTTGCTCTTCAGTCTCACATCTGGTCTGACGGTGATTTTTCTTTTTTCAGATTTCCTCTTGGCTGGAGTTCGACCTGATTGCATGCACATATATTGTTTTCCCACAGGATTTTATCTAGATGGTCCTCTGCGTACATCAGTTAAGGCCTTCTTCACATTATGTGGGCGACTGATAATTTGGCTTTATTCAATTGAATTCAATTAATTTTTATATGCTGCCTTTTACAGCACAGTTTACCCAAAGCACAAGAGTGTGTTGTGATCCATTATAAATTCATGTATACTAAATGTGTCCTGGTACAGGGATTTCCATGGGTTTGTAAGGCTCCCACACAATGTGTTTTATTCTGTGACATCAGAGAGACGTCTGACATGCGCTGAGTCAGTGTGGTGTGTTTAGTTCTCCAATGAGCCACCATCTGTCCCTCATAGTCTCTCATTTCACACGACCTTCCAGGCTACCCTGTTTGTCTGTAGCTAGCCCACCATGATATTTGCTTGAACCTTATTAGCTGATGGTCTTAGTGGGACACGCAAGGCTTCCATCCATAGTTATTCACTTTGTGTATAATTGTCCACAGGTGAACATCTCAGTGGAGCTGATTACAGTGAGTCCCTTGTTGAGGCCTACAGGTTCAGAGGAGAATGTTTCGTTGTCATATCCGTCAGACTCTCATAGTATTACAAGAAAAATCCACACTTCAGTGTGCTTGTCAGTTGTCAATGAACCCGAAACCGTTTTCATTCAGAGTTTTGTTGGAGAATGTGGGACTTGTTGTACTTTATCTAGTCGCTGCTAATATTTTGGCCTTCCACTTGAGTTACCTCAAGCCCTGTATAGCAGGGTACAGCCCAAAAAGGCTTCTATCCGGTACAGCACACTGAGCAGCATGGTTCCAGAACAGCTCCTACAGATAGCGGCCTTTCGCAGGCAGGCTTCAGCAGTGGAGGGAACTTCACGTTGCCCCGTGTAAGAACAAACTGACCGAGGTCGGCTCTCTCAACTACAGGAAAAGTTATTTCTGTTCTCATAAAGGGCCTTGCCATGTTCTTCACGCCATCATGGAGCATGCGGTACTACCAATGACAGGTTCAGAAATCATTGGAGTTCCCAGAAAACCCCGGTGATCTTCTTGCTAGAGGTGGACATTTCGGGTCCAGGAAGTACAAATCCAGACAAAGATTTTGTTTCAATCGACCAGTTGAGCATAAAGAGTCACAGTCTCAGAGTACTGAACTGGTTGGTTGATACAAAATCTTAGTCTGGATTTTTACTTTCTGGACCTGTAATGTCTACCTGTGCTCCTGGCCTTCCAAGGTGGTCCAGTAAGGTTTTCTGCCCCTTGACCAAACAGCTCAATCAATGTTTCCCCAAACCCTCCCAGCTCCAAAAATGTGGACTGTCTGACAGGGAGCTCAGAGGGAGCAACAATGTGCGGATCCCTGAGGACCAGATTGGGAAACGCTGATTTCGCTGCTTATTTCAGAAGCAGAACAGTTCTGTGAATGTGAGCCCTGAAGCGTTTCCCAGTTGTCAGTTACCTGTTTTATCAACATGTGAAAATTTGCTTAGCTTCACTCTGACACTTGTTTTCTTTTAGTTTTGAATGGCCTTTACATAAAGTATTTAATCATCTTTGTGTTCTGACAGGTGCTTTAATTTTGACCAATTTTCAGTCCTCCACTCATAGCCTAAAGCATTGAAACACATTCAAAAGAGCATTTCATTTCCTGTACAGCAAGTCTGACAGGGGATTTTTTTTGCCGTATGTTTACTTGATGGGGATTTAGATTAAAAGAATATCGTAACTATGGAAAGACTATATCACCTTTAGCAGCCTGTTGAACTGCCTTATGGACAGCCACTGAACTGAAGTGACCTGGCTGGGAATCCTCAGCTTCGAGTGGAAGTCACAGGCCAGGTCTGAAGGAGACGAATATCCCACCTAAGGGCAGAGTCCTTGGATGAATTTACACCTTAAAGAAGAGTCATGAAGCTCAGTGCCCTAGAAACCTCATAACCACACCCTGCCCCACCTCAGTGTTGTGTGTCTTCATCTTTGTAGGGTGGGGTTGCCACAGTCATTAACAGACAAAAATGCTGAAAGTCACTTGCATTATGGATTGATTTAATGACATGATGGGTGTCAATGATAAAGTTAGAACGCTATTCAGAGTGCAATGAGCTTCAAATGCATTTGCAGGATGTTGCGAAATGTTCCGTCTAAGGCAGCTCTTGTAAGGACGTAACCAGATAAGTCGATACGGGATCCCTCAGTTTGCACCAGCCGTACCGCTTACTTAACAAATGATTGCAGAAGCTGATCAGAACTAATATGGCTAAACTTAGAATGGAAACAGTGAGACAAAAATGTCCCACCCACATACCATTCTGGAATCTTTGCTTGTTCCTGTCACCCACAAAAACAGGTCTGTCATATGTTTGGAAGGGCAGAAATAGCCTTTTTCTTCATACGAAGGCGAGGTGAGCCTGAGAGCGTGTCACGCTTTAGCAGGACAGTGACGGAATAAGGATGCTGGCGCACCATGTTTTTTTTTTTTGTTTTTTTTTTTGTGGGCCTGTTGCCTGGCAACCACACAGCCTAGCGGATTGATGCTCTGGGGGGAATTTGAGCCGCCCTCTCGTGAAGGAATCGGCCGGTAATGATGCAGCTGCTGTCAACGGAGGGCGGGAGGGCCCGCGCAGCCTGGGAGATGTCCCGGACGGTGACGCCCTGACAGATTCCACCCCGTTACGGAACTGCCGTTGCTGCTTCGAGGAATGTGGGTAGACTTGCTGAAAGCACGTCACCGGTCAAAGATGGCGTCGATCCTCAACTACCAGGTGACTGTAATACTGAGACCTACTGTCTAAAAATACACATAAATAACCTGACCACACACCTGGTCTGAACCGACCTGTATATATGGGATGGCAGAACAGTTACATGAAGAGGATCAATTTGATTGTTGATAAATATGATGTCGGTGAAACATACAGGTTATAAATATATAATAAATGTATATATTGAAATATGTCTGATTTGTGAGGCCAGTCTATGTAATTTACGGTTGTGGGTGTAATCCAGAGGGGCAATAGGATGGGATTAACAATGAGAAGAAGTCTCCACCACCTATCAGTAATTCTGACCTCATCAGCTTGCCACTGAGTAATAAGGACCCCTACAATCTGACTCTGGTTGTTTGTTATTTGTTTCCTGAAGGAAAGACAGTCTGGATTCCAGGGACAAAACGTGTGCATACTGTGCTCACCGTAACTGTGTCACTGGTACAACCCTGTCACAGTTATACAGCCTGGGAATAAATGTCCTCCTCCTCCAGTTAATGCTCGTATTTTTGGGTATACAGCCAAATGTCGATCGGAATCCTTTGAAAATTTAAAAAATAAACTCCAGGATTAAGCAAGAACTTTCGTTTCTATTCATTAACATGTACATTCCCTACTTTCGTTTCGTCTCTCCTTTAATGCACGGTCGGGCATGAAGACCCACCTAGCACCATCTAGTGGCCAGAGGAAATAAGGCAACTAAAGGCTGTAGTAAATTATTTCCATCACCAGGGGCGTATTGTTGCCAAAACAGAACAGAATGAGCACATACGGGATTAATCTAAACAAAAGAAGCGTCATTTATCTGAAGTATCCATCGTGTGTTATCTGGTTAATTACTGCATTTTTTATGACCTATAATTATTAAAGGATTTGTACTTTTATTTGCTTTAAATATTTCATTTGAAATTCATAATGAGAGAACTCGTGCTTTAAAAGTTTATTATGCAATTATAGTCTGTTATTAGCAAGTTATATGACAGAAAAGGCTTCTTCTATGATAGAAAAGAGAGAATAAGAGAGAATAAGAATGACTTCCCGTTTCCTTGTCAGACGTAACAAACAACTGTAGCATCTGTTAACTGAGCACCTCCAACATGATGGAAGGCGGGAGGGAATTGTCTTTGGAGTAAGTGGACGCTGGGAATCTGTCACTTCACAGGAACACAATAAACCATCCAAACAACTGTAGCCCATCAATGCATTACTGCTGCTTATTTATTGGCACTGTCTATGTTAACTAGCCTGTATAATTACACATCAACAGTTTCCCGGCTTAAATTTAAAGCTACAACCTAGCTCAGTATTGTCACCCAAGTCTACACTTTTGGTCACATACACAGGCAGAACAAGACATGATTGGTTCATGATGTTAACCAATCAGATTGTAGAGGAGGTGGGACAAAATCATCTGATTGGTTGATCCCACCTCTATTTGCATGAACCCACCTTCTCTATAATTCGATTGGTTATCACTCTGAACCAGTCATTTCTATTCCACGCTCAGAATTTTTTTGCGTAAGTAAAACTCCGATGTGCCTGTAGAAGCTCCAAAGAGACAAAAGGGAGCTTCTCCTAAAAGCGTAATGAAGTCACATTGCATGAGGCTGACTGTACTCATTTTATTATGGGCTGTAAAATGGTCAACAGGGTATTTGAGCAAATTGAACTAAGCAAATAGAAGCTGCACTCCAAGGCTTTTTTTGTATATGTGATATGTGCTTCATGTGAAAAGCCTTGGCTGAATGCCAATTTCACTGCACACTGATGAAAATACGTTCTAACACGAAGAGGAGATTAGAAGCAGCACATTTCTAGGTTGAAATTAAAGTCAGATGGCATAGACGGCTCTCATTCTGCGAGGATTGATTTCCGCTCCCGTTTCACGTCATCAATCATTCAATCATTCATGTCATATTCCACACTCCATTGGCGAAAAACCAACAATAGGCTGTTATACAAATCAGTTGGTTGAAAGCGTGTATCCTTCATGGTGCCACTGCGTCCATTTTGTCCCCTGAACCTGCCTTCCAACACCAGGTCGGGTAAAACATATTTGCACACGCAAATACTGGGACTCAGGTCCTCTCATTACTTAGTCTCCCTGGGTAGAATAACAGCCGGTTCCCCACCTACCAAGGCTGGGTGAAATTCCCCCGCTACATTTATTATTAGCCAATGCTAATTTCTGCTAGCACATCTGTGAGAATCGCCATGTTTTGCAAGGATTAGCATTAGCATTCCCTTGCGTAAAATTGCATTACGAATCCATTCCATTCAGCTGTTCTATTGTACTCCATTAAGTAGGAGGTTGGAGGTTCTGAGTTAACGGGAATGGATCAATGCATCGCAGTGTTCGATAACACTGCACAACAAAGTTTTCGCTTCTTGAACACTGTTGGGTGTCCTTTATAGATTTTTCGCTGCTGATCACAAAAATCACATCCAAATTTGCCAGTCTTATCATTATTTTATTGCTATTTATTTTATTCAGTTAATTTCTTCCGTTTATCATGTATTTTTCTCATATTTGTGTCCACAAATTTTAATTTCTATAATAGACCTATCATCAGTGTTTTGTACAGTCTGAGAATGGAATCAGGCCAGGTTGGAAACTGTTCTGTGGAAGTTTGCAGACTGGACAGGCCTGAGCCAGCCTGACACTGTCTCAACAGGCTATAAAAGCGGCTTGCATACACAGATGCTGCTCATTGTTTTATATACAACTGATAGTGTGCATGTCTTGTTTCAGAATATAGCATTGCCTCAGTAGCAATGTAACAAGTAAGGTAGATGCTACAGACATTTCCAGGACGATTGGTGTTGGTCGATATGTTTCGTCAATGTCTTAACAGCCGCAATAGATTCTGCTATATTTGTTGCGAATATGTGCTTGCGCCTCACAGATGCTCAATGACTGCTCTTGTGAAGAAATCATATCATCTGTACAGCTGTAAAATCATGTGATCAAGACAAGTAATGGGCGCCTCACATTTGTTGTGCGACATGTGCTGTCTGTCTGAGACCCTGCCTCAGAGGCACTCGAAAGACAATGTCGTTTGCCGTCCCGATGATACGGCAGAAACAGAAAGACCGTATGACGATCTGTTATTTCTGTTTGACTAATGTGTCTGGTTTCTCTGCCAAAAACAAGTAGTCAATTGAATACCCTAATTTGCTTTCAGCAATGAGACCCGTGCTGAACCGTGCAGTCAGAATTAAACAATCTGAGGTTTGGGTCTGTCAAGAGCAAAAGCCAAATTGTTGGGTTCAAGACTGCTGGAACGGCATCTGATGTCACCAGGCACGAATATTTCTGCTGACTACAGTTTAACACGGCAACGTGATGCACCTGACATTGAATGTCAGGTGCATAAGAGCAAAACACTTCTAATTGAAATTGCTGAATTTAATAGTGTATGAGAAACACAAACGCGATTAAATACGCTATTGCTGAAAAACTGTCTATTTCTCAGTTTTAACGCGATGCAGCAAAACCAAAATTATATTTGTGCATACCCAACAGGTACCTGTCTCAATCAGCAAAAACTTTCCAGGCAGCAAAACTTTTCAAAAAAAAATGTTGTGCAGTGTTTCCAGATGTGTAAGCCGGGGAAAGTGCATTACTATTTATAAATTGACTATATGAAATTTCATTTCCGTTTTTCTCAGAAACTGTATGTGCTAGAAAGAAACTGAATTGTCAGATTTGAATTCAGCAGCAAAAACTCCTTTAGGAACATCACCTTTTATTTCGGAAGCAGAAAAAAAGTTAAATTTGTTGCCCAGTGTAACACTAATAGTGACTAATATATAGAATATGCCGTTTTTCCTTCAGATAATCCACGCACAGAACACCAGTATCTCTGTGCATTTCGACTAATCAGGTGGGGATGATGCAACCAGCTGGGTTTGATCGCACGTTCAGCACTGCTAATACGCAACGCCATGTCAGCGCAGTGATGGCTTGCAGGTGTTACCATGGAAAACCGCCAAGTCACGGTACGACTCAGGTATGGCTCAGTTTTTGGTGGCAGTGGAAAAGCACCGCAAATGTAAAGTCCCGTTTTTTTTGTGGGTGTCATATAACCAGGGGGGAGACTTACAACAGGGTAACTGGCCATTCTGCACTGCAAAAGGGAAAAAATTATAATTGTAAAGGAGAAAAACTACTGTCACATTGTGTGTTTAACCATTTATATTTTTTGTACCGTCCAGAAGCATAAGAGACTCTGAATGTTTATATAAATGTTACCCAGTTTTTCCTGTGTGCTGCGTCATGGCTGCAACTCTATAGTGCAAAGTTGCCATGGTGATGCTGGCGGGGTGTGAAACCATCAGTAACGGGGTTCGGCGAGAACTTGTTGTCTTTGTCAAAGAGCCTCATCACGGATTTAATTTGCTCATCTTTGGGGAGATCAGAGGATGGGAAACATGGGGGGT
>JAODKF010000068.1:22507168-22523390 GCA_026779585.1 Mormyrus proboscirostris
GGTTGCTGCTGGGAGAGGAGTTGGTGTGGCCAGCAGGGGGAGCCCATCCTGTGGTCAGTGTGGATCCTAATGCCCCAGTGCAGTGACGGGGACACTGTGCTGTAAAAATGGTGCTGTCCTTCGGATGAGCTGTAAAACCGAGGTCCTGACTCTCTGACGTCATAAAAGGTCCTTGGACTTCTTTCGAAAGAGTAGGGATGGAACCCGGATGTCCTGGCTAAAACTGACCCCTGTAGCCCATCGTCCATATCTTCTGTATTCCTAATCGTCCCCTGTATCTAACCGGTGAATTCTCTCCTGTCCCTTCACTACCTAACTGGTGAGTGTACCGGCGCAGAATGGCTGCCACTGCATCATCCAGGTGGGTGTTTCTGTTACAGCGCTGCATGGAAGCAGGTGGGAAAAAAGGTGATGATCCCCTAGTGACTCCAAGAGAAAAAGGGGAGGGGAGTTCTTAAAGAAACAGTACGCACTGGGGTGAACTTCAAAACAATAAAACCACATGGGGTCAGAACTACACAGGGCTAAAGCACCTTTAACAGAACCAAAAAAAAACCTACAAAGGGAACCAGGTAATACAGGGAACAGAACTCAGAAACCAGGCCAATGAAACAAACTCAGAGCAACATAGAACAGGCACAGGCACTTAAATACACACAAGGTTAACAAGAACGCAGAACAGGTGAGAAAAATAACTGTGTTGTTAAACAGTTGAATAATTTAGAGTTCCACCTGTCATTTGGAATCCGGGCAGGATTAAATGTGGGAATCGGGGTTTTCGAGCCAGGTTTCGCATCACCTTGTTCGTATTAATGATTCAGAAACACAACATGGTGTCGGAATTTGGGGCTGGTTTGGACGACGAAGCATAACAAAGGATGCGTTGGATGTTTACATGTGGATGCAGCAAGTCGTAAAAGAAGCGACAGTGCGCTGTACTGACCGTGCATGACGGACGTTCATTGGCTAAAAGGGCTTTTGGCTGTGCGTGACGAGGAGCAAACGTTATCGCGGTAAGAAAAACCTTCGCCGCCTCAGAAGGTTAATAAAGAGGAGACGACCCGTGCACAAGCTGGAGAACTGCGCAAGGAGGAGCCTGTCGCGCACGTCGTGTAAAGAGGAAACCATCAAGTAAAACGGCTTCCAAAGTATAACACCGACACAGAGAGTGACTCGAACCCCGAATGTGGCACAGGTGGAAGGGCACACATGCCCAAATCATGCCCCGCATATGGAAAAGTACGCAATAATCTCGTACAAAGCAACTCCTGAGGTCGAGCTGAATGGATAGTGCCATTGACTGTGGTCAATAAAACTGTGATCCCTTTCAAACTCGATACTGGTGCACAGGTAAATTTACTGTCTGTTAATCAGGGACTTGATTGGGGGTACAGGGGGCCCATGGGGCCCCTAGCAAAAAACAATTTGCAACGCTTATCAACAATGTAGTTTCGTTTGTCTATTTTAGAGGGCCTACATTCTTTGATCCTCTGCCTACAAGGGCCCCTGACCCTATAGGGCCTCTGATGGAAACATGGAGGGAGGGCGTTTGGCTGCCAAGGGCCCTTGAATTGTGGTGGTTGTGGTGGTGGTGCTGGTGGTGGGGGGGGGGCCCTCGCCAACGTTTTGCCCAGGGGCCCACACAACCCATAATCCGTCCCTGCTGTTAATGACTACAAAAAACTTGCAGTGAAAAGTAAGATTCGTCCTGTGAAAGTGAAAGTTACTGGTTATACTGCAGAGAGTGTACCAGTGAAGGGGAGCTGCATAGTCACGATTGAACACAAAGAACAGCACCTGAAAATACAGATATTGGTTGCTTGGAAGACTGTACAGCCAATCCTTGGTCTGAAAACGTGTGAAAAGCTTGACCTGGTTAGGAGAGTGTTCATGGTGAATTCAAAGAGAGACAGGGTTCATTGTTCGATCACTGAGGAATACAAGGATGTCTTTAAAGGACTGGGATGCTTACCTGGAGTACACAAAATTATTGTATTTGAGAAAGTGCCTCCAGTTGTACACCCTTGCAGAAAAGTGCTGTTTGCACTGCGTGAGAAACTTAAAGAGGAGTTAGCATGCATGGAGAAATTGGAAGTTATATGAAAAATTGATGAGCGTACAGAATGGGTTAACTCTCTGGTCATCGTGCAAAAGAAGGATGGTGCTCTAGGGATCTGTCTTGACCCAAGATATCTCAATCGGGCCATAAAGTGCGAGCATTTCAAATTACCCACCAGGAAGGAGGTTTTCAGGTGCCAACTGGTTCAGCAAGCTTGATGCTTCATCAGGTTTCTGGCAGATGAAACTGGATGGAGCAAGTTCCAGATTGTGTACCTTTAATACACCAGAGGGCAGGTACTCCCATATGGCATCTCGTCTGCACCTGAGGTGTATCACAAAACTATTCACATGATCTTTGAACACATACTTGGCGTAGAAACCATGATGGACGATATAATCATATGGGGTACCACCCGTGAGGAACATGATGAACATCTGCGAATGGTCCTGGACCTCACACATAAGTCCAATTTGAAGCTAAACTGAAACAAATGTGAGTTTGCTGTCAAGAGTCTGATTTTTGTGGGAGATGTCATTTCAGTAGATGGCGTGAAGCCAGATCCAAGGAAGACATCGGCGATAATCATTATATAGAGTGTCCAAAAAACAAAGAGGAAGTGAGAAGATTCTGAGGTATGGTTACATATCTTGCTAAGTTCATTCCGCAGATGTCAGAGAAAACTGCACCACTTAGAAGCCTTTTAGAGCAGAAAAATGAGTGGGCGTGGTCTCATGAACAGGAAGCATGTTTTAGGAACCTGAAAGAAAATTCTTACAGAACAACCAGTGCTCAAATTTTATGATCCTGGAAAAAGCAGCAGGATTTCAGCAGATGCATCTCAACACGGCATTGGGGGAGTGTTGGTGCAAAAGTGCGAATACAGTTGGCAGCCTGCAGCTTATGCGTCTCAATCTCTGCCCAGTGCTGAGTGCAATTACGCACAAGTTGAGAAAGAGCTATTGGCTAGCTCATACGCCTGTGAATGGTTCCATCAGTTCATCTATGGACAGTTCATCTATCGTAAGTCATTAGTTTCTATAATGAAAAAGCCATTGAACGATTGTCCAATGAGAATTCAGCGAATGGTGATCAGACTACAGAAGTATGATGTGACAATGGTGTACACACCAGGGAAATTTATGTTTACCGCAGACACACTATCCAGAGCAGTCAACAAGAAAGAGCATGCAGATGCAGAGAAAGAGGCAGCGATACAAGCCTGTGTTGATATGACAACCACATCACTTCCTGTGTCTACAGACAAGACTACACAGATAAGAGAGGCGACAGGTCAGGATGAAACACTAAAAGAACTCAAAAGGTTCATATGGTCAGGATGGCTTGACCAGAAACATGACTGACCAAGTAACCTCCGTGATTACTGGTCATGCAGAGCTGAGCTTGCAGTTGTTGATGACATAATCTTTAAGGGCAAAAAATAGTGATCCCAACCACTATGTGTAAAGAAATGTTGAGACGAATTCATGAGGGGCATCTAGGTGAGGGAAAATGCAAACGCAGAGCACGTGAGGTACTCTACTGGCCGAAGCTGAATCAAGACATTAGCCAGGTCCCAGCTTCATGTCATGTATGCCTCACCTACAGATCAAAACAACAAGCAGAGCCTCTCATACCTCATTCTGTGCCAGATACCAGAAGGTGGGAGTAGATTTGTTTGTTGACTGTAATGGCAAAAGTCACATTGTAGTTACAGATTACTTTTCTAACTATCCAGAAGTGGCTTTACTGCAGACTATATCGAGCAAATCTGTCATAGGTTTTCTTAAAAAAGTCTTCGCAAGTCATGGTGTTCCTAATAAGGTATTTTCAGACAACGGTACACAGTTTCTGAGCAGAGAGTTTTCTGCCTTCGCAGAGGAGTGGAAGTTTTTACACATCACCTAGAGCCCAAGATCGAATGGTCTGGCAGAGAGCTCAGTCAAGATCATCAAGTCCCCGATGACGAAGTCCCACGACGCAGAGGAGGATTTCCAGAAAAGTCTGATGATTTACAGTAGTGCTCCACTACAAAATGGATTGTCTCCAGCCCAGATATTGATGGGTAGACGTATACGTACCAATCTCCCCATAGTGAGTTTGACTCAAATCATACAAGTGAGTCAGTGCAGTCAAATCTCTAGCCTCTAGTGGGAAAACAGCAAGTCTCAGAGAAGCAAGAGGTGGTCAGTACCTATCCAGAGAGATATGGTCGACCAAAAAGACCTATCAAGCCACCCGAAAGACTTATTGAAACTTAAAAATAAGTATATGGACTTTAATACAAGCAATGCTAAAAGTGTTGAGATGTTTACTTTGATGTGCTTTGTTGTAAATAATAATAATAATAATAATAATAAAGTTCTTTGTTTTGCAAACTCAGAATGCATTTGTTATGTAATATTTGGAAGTAATATGTTTTAGTACTAAAAGTTTTTTCTTTTAGAAGGGGAGACGTGTTGTTACACAGTTGTATAATTTAGAGTTCCGCCTGTCAGTTGGAAGGAAGGCAGGATTAAGTGTGAGAATCGGGGTTTTCGAGCCGGGTTTCGCATGCATGCCGGATGCACGAATACAGGAGTCAACCAGCAGGACCTACACCTTGTTCGCATTAATAATGCACAAACACAACAGTAACCAAATTAACCAATCAATGAAAACACAGGAATATGAGGATTACAAGCAGCAGTTGGAATCACAAACACTTTTTTTTATCCAAAATAGGAAGCAGGGAATACAGAGAGTAGGAAACAAACCACACGCCAAGGATATAACGCAAGGATACCTAAACCAGATACAAATATACAGAGGAAGCTTTGCCACCAACTTATGACCTGAGAGTTTACAGCCACACACTCAGCCCATAAAGTGCTGTGGCAGTCCAGGGAACTGGGGAAACGGACTAGGGACTTGAAGGACAAGAGACAGGGTGGAGAATTAGAGGGTTAGCAACAAGTATATTGGATAGTAGAAGACAAGGGAAGAACCTTTGGGGATCTTGTTCAAGTGCTGTTATGCCTCACAAAGGCAAAATACAG
This sequence comes from Mormyrus proboscirostris, assembly GCA_026779585.1. Classification (NCBI taxonomy): domain Eukaryota; kingdom Metazoa; phylum Chordata; class Actinopteri; order Osteoglossiformes; family Mormyridae; genus Mormyrus; species Mormyrus proboscirostris. Next base: position 22,512,266 of record JAODKF010000068.1, read on the forward strand.
TAACACTGAAACTGAGAAGAAGGGCTTCAAAGTTTTTTGACTGTTCACCTAGTCAGTGGATAATAGTGTTTTCTGCAAAACCCAAGCAAAGTTGGATTGATATATTTTGTGCTGAGACCGAAGAGACCCGATTTCATTCATAACTCAATCTTGATCAAATATGCAGTTACAGTGTTTTGCCTCTGCATGGCAGTGTTGTCCTCTTGCTGCACCCGAGGCTGCATCTGAAGCCTTGTAGTGTCCTCGCCACTGAAATAAACACAAGTGGGCGAGCTGGGCATTTCTTGGGGAATCCCCTTTCTTGTGTGCCATTAAATGCTCTGCCATTGCTTATTCCCCACTGCGTGGTGCTGCAGTTGGTGCTGAGGCAATCAAAGATTGCTTTTGCCATAAACACACGGAACTGAAATGCAAACACGAAACCCCATGGCGTTCAAAACCAAGCAAGGCCGCCTCCAGGCGCCGACCTGGGTGCAGTTTTGTGTCAGTGTTTTCACTGTGTCATACTGTGATTTGGAACTGCCACCAGTAGGAGGCCCGATGAGTCCCACATGCTGGCTCTGGCCCAGATGTTTCACTGCCATCGCCAGAAGAGTAAAGCCACAGGCCCAAAATGCAGCAAAGTTTCATGGTCAGTTCATTAATTCTCACTGGAGTATTGGATATCTATTCCATCTGTGCTGCTTATTTAACATTATGTTGTATTTCCTTCATATTTAATAGAATATTTAACACAAAAGACATGCAAGCAGACACCAAGCTTCCACTTTTGACACATGCTGCCTGCGAACATTGTTATGATTCATTTGTGGAAATCCGCGGAAGCATCTGGTATAGTTTTCGGCGGTCCTTGCAGATAGCGGGCTGCTGCCTCTTCGAGGTGCATCATCCAGTGGAAACGTCGGCCAATCAGTTTCTAATGTTTACTACAATGCAACTGTATCAATGTAGGCTATTTAAAAAAATTTAAAACATTTAAAATGCACATTGTGCTAATTAAGCACGAGTTACAATGCGAAACTGCAGCTAGGCACCCCGTCCTAAACATGATTTCAGTATGACAGATCTTACAGCAGCAGGCAGTCGCGTCCTCCCTTGCTGCATAGTCATATAAGTGGTTACATTTTTCTTTTCCATTGCATCAGTATCGGGGGTAGTAACTTCAGTAATTCATGCAAGATCATGAACATCCCCCTCCGTAACTGGCTTGTGCATCATATTGACTACTGCGGCCTGAATGCTATAATGACTAAAAGCCATTATTTGTAACTTTTTGTTTCCCTGCATTGAATGACTTGGGTCTGCTAAGACCTCCACAAAGCTCAATCTGCAGGCTGCCTACAACTTTATCTACATTTCAGTACGTGTTGCGTGGTAACTATTATCCACTTTGGATACCATGAGTAAGAGGTAATGCTCTTAGGCCTATTGAATGCCCCCTCTGACAATAATGTTCTTCAGTATATGATTAACATCTGCACTTTATACATTGGTAACATTCTGATCTATTCCCCAGTTGAAAATCAACATGTAAAACACATCCATCAAAGGCTTATACGAGACTGACTTATACGGAACAATGTTCTGGGTGAAGCTGGACAAATGTGAGTTGCACATCGAGTCTTTTTTTCTCGGTTTGGGACAGAGAGGAATCTTACGAGGTTTAAGGGTGTCTTGGACTGACCCAGCCACACCTCAGCGAAGGAGCTACAAGCGTTTTGGGGGTTTTGGTTTCAATTGCACCACAGCTCTGACATCTAGTCTTCTGAATGGAGTACAGTACAGTGGCTAACGAAACAGATCTCATAGCCTCACAATACAGGATGTTTTGTAATTAATAAAGTGTTCAGTCTTCCCTGTCAGTTCATTGTGCCCTTTTTAGCTTAACCCCAATTGTTGCAGTGTAATGGATACTACAATCCAGGCTGTACAAGACTAAAAGGAAAGCATTACAATCTTGAAAAATGACCATATTAACATTTGCAAAGAATTACGTTTTCATTTGGGGTCTTCTGAGGTTGCTAAATATACAACATACAGTATACGGTTTATCTTCCAACTGCTTATCCTGGTCAGGGTGGACCCAACTGTGCTGAGCTATTACTCTAAAAAGCTGGTGCTTGTTAATGCTTCAGAAAGTCTGCTGGCCTTCCTGCAGGACTTGAAGGGGGAAATATTTCTTATTGTAATGTTTTAAATTTATCACTAGAGGTCAGGATTTCCCTATTACCTATTCCTAGAGTGTTTGCTGGTTGTGGGTTTGATTCCTCTGCTGGCAGCATTGTTGGAATTTGAGTCTTGTTCAAACCTGCATCGCTGGGAAAATGACAAAGATTTTAGACAAATTTATTACATGCAGGGAAACAGATCACAAAGGTGACAATGTGCACCAAGAGTCTGAAGGGTGAAGGTGATTAACAGCGTAATCTCCTCCCCTAAGAGTTACTGAAATATCCTAACAAAACAGGCATCATTATCCCATCCCGCTGTCAAGCCATCCCGATCGTCCCTGATCACATGGACTTCGACAGACCAGACGGCTCCGAAACAAGATCAGTGAAGGAGATCCTCAGATGCGGTGGATTGGTGAGTAAAAAGGAGAACCAGCCCAGTGAGAAGAACCAGTGCACGAGAACTGGCCATTGGGCAGAACTCTGGCAAAGGATAGACTAGGAAAGAACTAACAAACTCCAACAGGAAGCAGGAGCCTGATACCTGACCAGGAGGCTAAAGGTCAATTTACAGAGGACAGGCAATCCCATCTTGCATAGAAAACACTGAATAAGACCAAACCCCAAGCTTACTCCTCGCTCGTCAAAGAGGGACTGTGATTATAAGGACCATCCGCATTATCTCTGGCGAGGGAGAGCAATTAGCATCTGTGGTAAGGTTTGTAGAAGTATGTGCTGGCTGATGCAGCTGTCACTGCTATTGGCATCTACAAGAGCTTTGAAAAATGCTACATACACACAACTGCAGAAGGAGAAGCGATCGCAGTTTAGGAATGCCTTCGTGGAATTTACCAGGAGACAATGCAACCCGACGCCACCACGTTTGTCAAACAGCGCCTTGTAAAAGATGGTTATTAATAAACTGCTGTCTGTCGAATGTTTCTTTCTCTCTGCTACCAGATCCGATCGGGGCTCATTTGGGAATTACTTAGCCACATCTAAACAATGTAGTCTCCCCCGTAGTGCTGACTCACTGAAGCATCAACGTTTCCTATCGCTCACAGAAACTGTTGGCGGCTTTTGGCGGGCCATGATTGGTCAGCTCGCTGGAAACACGGAACCCCTGACTGGCCGCTAACCATTCCTTTCCATCCTTGTGTTTTTCATAATTAAACCTTCCCGGATGGACAACACCAATGGGAATGACGATGGCGAGGGGACGGCGAAGGCCAGACAGCCTTCAGAATAAATTTTGGGGCTTAAAAGGTCGTCGTTTCTCTGGATATGAAAACACCTGAGAGGGAATTTAAACAGAAAATTCCGATTGGCTGACATACGGCGCGACACTGGCAGGTGTAACAAATAGCAAACTATTCTAGTGCCATTATTATTAAGAACAGTTCTGGAAGGATTTTACTGGATCGTACTAGATATCCCACCTCTCCCGGATGTTCCAGGAGTCTCCCACAAATTCACAGCAGCTCCCTGACTTCCACGAACAATGTGCAGTGTATCCACTGGCAATAAAAGTAGCTAAATTCCATGATGCAACCCTGCGCCACTTGGTCAGTGAATTTAACCACTGCCATGGCAACGGAGGGAAAAAGGGGACGATGCACTAGCAGCTTCAAGACAAAAAGGCGTTTATTCAAGAAACCGGACATACAGGGTAAAGCTACACAACAAAAGGAGCACAAGGGGTCAGAAAACAAACAGGGAAAAATACTGTGAAACAGGGGGCTGAACAGAGCAACAAAACACAGCCGCCCTCACAATGGTGGACTGAAGAGCAAGACACAGGCAGGTATTTAGATACATGAATACTGAGGACTAACAAAAGGCAAGTGCGAATCATCAAGACAATAACCAATGAGCACAGTACCGGGAAATGGGCCACATGTGGAGAAACTTAACTAACAATTAACAAGCACAGAACCTAGGGAACTTTAACAAATAGCAAAACTAGGAAACAAACTATATTCCGGGGAATAACCACGAGGAATTTTTACACAAAACTAAGGGTTAACGCTAAGAGGGACTAGGAACACAAACACAAGCAGAACAGAATTAAACTGGACACAAATTGGATAAACAAACCTAAAATACTGGGAAACAGAAACCCAATAAACAGAGCCAGTGAGGCTAGCCTCGATCCCGTGACTGCAAGATACCACACACTTGACCGACTGAACTATGCGGCAGCCTGAGGAAGAAGGAAAAGACACTGAGGACCTAGGACTAAAGACAGAGGAGGGAACAGGATGGCCAGCGACACCTGCTGGCCAAACAGGAAGCGAACAAATAGGACAGGGATGGACGGCGACTGACCCTGACACCCACCAGCACCCCTGTTGGCAAATTTTACTGCTAGCACTTTAACAGCCCCCCTTCCCCCCCAGCCAGCACTGTGAGGCAAACCAATAATGATTCACCAATGATGTTTGGACCTCATGTTTAATGACATCAGACTATCTGTGTGGTGTATGCTATTTTGATGGTATTTTACAAACAACAGTATCCCGGTATTTTCTGGTAAAAATGGCTGGAAATAGGGAACCTGGGGGCTTGGCGCACGGCCTGGATAGATGGCTCCAGGACAGTGAGCCAGAAGGCAGACTCAATGCAGGGCGCTGAAGAACCCGCACCAGGAACCAGGGAACCTAAAAAGGTGCAACGCAAAAAGCAGGACACACGTAGAGAACCTCAGAGACAGGACAGCAGCTGTGAAATGCCGGCTCCCCGGAATCATGGATCCCTCAACCAGAAACCAGCCAACCAGATACACAAAGCAAGATGCCAGTCAACAACAACCATGATCCCCAAGTCACCCAAACAAAACAGTACATGCTGGCAACTAACAGGCACAGAGAAAACAGACCTACTCCATCTCTCCCCATAAAACAATCCTGTGACTGAGAAACAACTGAGCCCTATGGTCCAAGAGCGATGATGATGCTTAAATAAGGTCTAACTGCCAGCAGCCTAGAGCAGACTCAAATTCCTGCTACTACAAATCAGGGACAGCTGTGATAGCCCTGACCTAGCCAGCATGCTACCTTCTCACCCCCTCAGCTGTCCATCGTCCACCTTCCTGAAATCAACATCAGAAAGGTGGGATGTCTGCTGTACCCAAAAAACCTTTAAGAAGTGGGCAGTGTAAGAGATGGTGAGGAAGGAAATGATGTCATACCACTGTGCATTTGTCGCAGTTCAAATTTTACAGTAATCCAGTGAAAATGCTTGACTTAGCAAAGTGACACAGTAAATCCAGTCACAGGGGTTGAAGGAAAACCTGAATTCTGTCTGTTTTTGTCAAGCAATTTGTTCTCAAAGTAACTCTGTCTGGCGTAAAAAGTTAAACAACGTAGAAACACAGACGGTATTTTCTTTAGTCTATTTATGTAACGTACAGGGAAAAACTTGGGGGTTGGTGGCAGGACTGGCACTCCAGCCACCAGAAAAAACCTCACACTGGTCCACTCGGACTAGTGTGGTGCAGAGGTATCACCCGCCGCATGGCTGTACTCGGGTTCTCCTCCCTGAGGTGGTTTGTTGTGTGGTGGGTGTGGCAACGCGCTGTAATCAGTGCATGATGCTAACCTCCCTCCTCCTATTTACGCATCAGTTCTATTGCTGCCTCAATCAAGGGGACCCATGGGTGTTTGGCAACTACAGCATGGACTGAGGATGTCTCCTTGTTGGGTGGAACTGCATGTCGTGGCTAGATTCTTTTATTTTATTGTACTTGTATCCATAAACCGGCCTCTCCAGACGCCAACTTCTGATGGGTCCCAACTTAGCCAGCTGATTTTCCAAAGCGAAATTGCCTTGATTGTGCCCCTAGACTTAATCGCACACTCTATAGTGCTGGGAAAGAACAGCTATGCGATGGAGGGCAACCGTAGAAGTTGCCAACTTGTGCCCTTTGCAGAATAGTGACGTGATGTGCGGCAACTTGTCAGCCAATTTCACTTTGTCTCAGGTAGGGGGTGTCGTGGTGAGGCTCACCTAGGGTCACGGCTTGGGACTGGCCCTGTACGGTCTCCATGGTGCATTGCTCTTTGTATGAAATGAGCAATGCGCAGGTTTCGGCCATGAATTGTGTGTGTCTGCTATCATATGCTAATTAATTGACGTGGTTATGATGCACCAAGTGGAACCGGAAGTCAGACTGCAGAATGATTGTTTATTATAGAGAGTTGGTTGGAAATTTGCAGTCGATGTGTCTGAGGTTAGTACCAGCTTTATTGGTTGGTTTCCTGTAGGTGGAGAAAGTTCATCTTTGCTCATGCCAGCAAGATTCAGACGATATTGCAATATGTTCTGCTCTGCCGATCTTTTGCTTCACTTACTGTAGATGTTGTTCATGTTTGAATGAAGGGAAATACCTTTTTATGTTAGTTAGAACATAATGAAATGATATTTTAAAACTGTTCCAGAAATAGCGGCGTCAATTTCGATACTTGAAACATCCTTCAGACCATACTGGTCAAATACCCTTTTGAGCACATCAATCCAGTGACCATCAATCCAGTATCCTGCAGATCCTTTTTCACAATTCCTTTTGGATGATATCAGACTACAGTGGTCCAGTGTTTCTCAACCCAACCCAGTCCTCGAGGACCCCCCAGTCATTCCACGTTTTTGCTCCCTCCCTGCTCCCAGCATATTTGAGCCAAACAATCAAGAACACTGAATACCTGGTACAGGTGTGATGGGAGCTGGGGGTAGCAAAAACATGAACTGTCTGGGGTTCCCTGAGGACCGGGTTGAGAGACAGCAGGGTAGTCCAGTGTCCTTCTGACTAATCAAACGCAGTCCCCATCATCTCACACCTGTGCACTGTGCCTGTGTACTATACATCATTTCTTCCAGACTTGTTAACTCTTATTATTCCCCGCTGTGTTTCTCGCTGGCTACAGAAGAGTGCTGGCTGCCTAGATTAAGGAAACAGCAGTAATGTTACCTGAGAATGTACTATATGTCTCAGAAATAGCAAAGTTTATAACCACGGGGTCCAGATAGGTACAGGCAATTTTACACATAGAGGTCCAATTCTTTTCTATGTACATAGCCGCAGGCCGATTAACTTATCTGGGGACACTGGTAGATTTAGGTATGGATGGGTAGCCGTCTAGGGTGGCATCTTGCCAGGAGGGAAACAGCCCCCCCACACAAAAAATAAATAAATAAATAAACATATATATATATATATATGTCTACTAACCCTAACCCTTTATACTACTTATCATTCTTTTAACACTAGAGTCTACCGGTTGTTCACTCCCAAGCAAACGGGCACAAAGGAGCCTAACAGAAGAAGAAAACGGCAAAGATTAAAGCGCAGCATTACATACGCCTATATGCTTAGACAACAGATGCTTAGAGAACACGATTAAACAAACGTCCAAAAATCAAAGACTAACCTTAGAAAAAGAGGCCATGGAACTTCCTGCTGGTGCAATATCCCCTCTCCTTCCAATCAGCAGATTTTACCGACAGTTCTCCCACCCCCACCCTTATCAGTAGGTTATACACCCTTATCGGTAAGTTATACACCCTCATCTGTAAGATATATACCCTCATCTGTAAGTTATACACCCTCATCTGTAAGATATATACCCTCATCTGTAAGTTATATACCCTCATCTGTAAGTTATACACCCTCATCTGTAAGTTATATACCCTCATCGGTAAGTTATACACCCTCATCTGTAAGTTATATACCCTCATCGGTAAATAATATACCCTTATCGGAAGGTTATACACCCTCATCTGTAAATTATATACCCTCATCGGTAAGTTATATACCCTCATCGGTAAATAATATACCCTTATCGGAAGGTTATACACCCTCATCTGTAAATTATATACCCTCATCGGTAAGTTATATACCCTCATCGGTAAGTTATATTGCTGGCATCTCACACTTCTTTAGCATATTACTGATGTTCCATCATTTTAATTCTCTCTTGTTTCTCTTTCGGCTTCAAAAGTATCTCCAATAGCCCACTTAGGGCCCCCCTACCCATGAGCCCCGAGAGAGGTTAGTGAGCCTCAGGTTGCCCCACTGGAAGCCCAAGGTAGGGGGGGGGGCAGGGTAATCTATCAAATAGACATCTCTAACTTTTTATAGTACTAATGCAATTAGTAACACCATTCACAATATGAAAAACTACCAAATAAATCACAATTCATTCATAACACTGTAATAGTTTTACTGACATATTGTATTTTTGTCTGGTTTGTGTGAAATTGTTAAGAATAATATAAAGCCAGTCTGCATGCCACTGAGGTGAATTTGTTGAGTTTTGATTCCTGGTTGACAGTGTTGGGGGATGGGTAATCGTGGGTGTCGATGCTTGAGTGTCAAACAGCAGAATGTTTATTTTGGTGCTATTGTTTTTTTAATTTTTTTTGGTTGGGGGGGGGTTAAGGGGGGAGGGGGTTCACCAGGGCACCATACAAGCTAGAAACACCCCTGACTGGGGGGCCAAGCCCAGGTCATGAGAGCATGCTTCTAAATCCAAGTCACAATTCATCAGGTAAAATGCACAAACACAGAGATAAATGTAATGTACACAATATAAATACATTGGTTTTATTGAAATGTTTTGTACAATAAATTTAGATGTTTGTTACCACGTCAGAAATGTGATAACTAGCAAAGAACTGTCCGTAACAGTACAACATGACATTTGGTATTTAATTAAAACTATGCTTCCGCAACAACTTCTAGAACTTTCAGGGGGAGATTGCGAAGAGTGGATGTGAAGTCTGCTACAATCTGCATGAGCATTAGGAGTGGGAATTGGCAGACACACCCTGTTTCAATACTATATTCACATTTGTTTGCCAATTCAATATGTATCACTGTTTTTTAATCGTTTTTGCTGAAGAGCAGTTTTTCTGCTCAGAATGCTCAGCGAAATGAATGAATTTCCTGATATGGGTACAAAATAAACACTATGCTACTTGTGGCTGTGAGTTGGTTACGGCTGGTGCTGTAGAACTCGAAGGCCCTGTTTTATTTTTTTTGTGATGACAAATCACAGTGTAAAAAACAAGAAATAAAACCATCAAGTCCAAGTGCAAGTCTAAGTCATGCATGTCTAAGTCCGAGTCACAAAAACGCGACTGGACTCAAGGATCACAAACCAGGCACATAGCAACTGCTTTTGGTGGTAATTAAGCATTTGAGAAATTAAGAGAATTTGTTTCCATAGCAGTTTGGAGAAGTTTGGAGAAAATCTGTCCACGTTTCCTTCCACACGGTATATGATCGAAGAGTGCCATCCGTGGGTGTTGGGGGGTGGAGGGGGGGCATGGAAGATTCAGGGAGCCCACCACTTGACAGGGGCCCTTGAATATGTAATATTATACATGAGATTGGGTGGGAGCCCAGAATTTCTAGGGACACCCCTAGCATCATCACAATCAATTCCCTGGCATGTTAAAAGATAATCAGGATCTCTGTCTGGTGATGGTAGCAGGGCTTTCTAAGGCACTGCCGAAAAGGGTTGGGGCCACCCTGGAATGCAGTTGTCAATTCCAGTGCAAGTCGTGGAACGGAGCTGGAGTTGGGATTGGGAAAAAAAAATTCTGGGGAACAGAACTGGAATTGAATTCGAATTTCAGTGAGATTTAAATTCCAACTCCAGTTCCATTTCTTTGGATTTGGACTGGAATTGACCAATGCACTAGGAAATGCCCCCAGCCCTGTAACCCAGTGCTATAAAGAGAGATAAAGTCAGGGACTAGCAAAGTACCTGCTCAGTGGGAGGCTTTGGTGTCTATGTACGGCAGCCGCCTCCCTGTGGTGGGAGATTTAGCTGGAACAAAACAGACAAGTGAAACGCGAGCTCCAGTGGCTAAGAATGAAACTGCTGAAGACGATACTTTCTCCTGCACTGGGCGGCCTTGAGTCTTCATACCCGAGCAGAAATAAAAATGACACCGAAGAGAGGAGAGGCTCACTGTGCCTCACATTCATATTATGCATTTTAAAAATATGCAGAAATTTGCCCAGTGGAATGGTCTATTGGACAAACCATGAGAAAAGAATCAGACCTTCTGGCTGGAGATAGGTGGCTGGGTCTAGAGGACTTGATGCTGACAGAGGCCTATTGCATGTAGAGCCCGGAGACAGAGATGCTGTTGCGCTCAGGACGTGGATGCGCTCTGTGATGCAGCTGAGGTTTGTGGTGTCAACTGTCACAGTTCGTGGGGGTTTATATGCACTGCTTACCGTAAGCAGTTCTGCATATTTTCTCAACATCCAGTGGGTTCCTGTGGACCGTCACATGACAGCTCAGCTCGCGGCAGACGAGGGGGCTCAGAGCTGGAGATTTCAGATGTGAGAGTGTGAGGACTAAAGGTCAACAGCTGTTTGGTTCCTAAAAGAAGCACAATCAACAGCCTAGTTATACAGGCACAGCTGTCAAAACAGTAAGCTCCTGTACATAGAGAAAGACGAAACGTCATCCGAAAAGTATCTTCCCTATAGTAAAAGCAATTAGATATTCAAAGATTATGAAGGACGTTTGACCAATTACTCCCCTAGGATGAGGGATGCGGCGGAGCTGTAACAGTAGGCAACACGCTATTAGTTAGTGAAGAATGCTGAAGCTGATGGAGGCTTGTTCATGAGCATGAAGCTGACTATGCGTGTGAAGCTATTTTGTAGGTGCTTATCGTTTATCTCCCCGTAGATCTGTGTCAACAACAAATTAGTCTTGGATCTCGTGGTTTCGTGCGACGCTGCGGTTTCGATGATCCCGGCAAATGCTGATTGCGGTTTCACGTGCCTCCTAATGTGGTGCTTATTTTTAACATGAAGAAATTCTTGGTTTCTTAGTCTTGTAGAAGACACCCCGATGGGTGTCCTTATGGTATGCCGTATGGTTGGTGTCCCCTTGCTCTTTGTCCAGATCACCTGTGGTGAACCTGGGAGG
>JAODKF010000068.1:22529090-22570456 GCA_026779585.1 Mormyrus proboscirostris
TCCTTAGGTTCCTTTAAATCAGAGCTAGATAAGATTTTAACAACTCTGAGCTATTAGTTAAGTTCTCCCCAAGCGAGTTTGATGGGCCGAATGGTCTCCTCTCGTTTGTATAGTTCTTATGTTCTTAGCACAGTGCCGCTTCTCCTGCAAGTAGGACTGGAACATCAGGAGAACATCCAGGAGCTGTGTGATATGAAGTCAGTCAAACTCGCCCAAGAGTTGCATCTCTGATCTGTCAAAATGTTCAAGTCGTTGTCAAGACTGTCTGAATGCCAAAAGATTTCATCCCTCGGTGCACTGTTTTACTGCTGCAAAACTGAGGTTTCCTTCCTGAACTGTCTTACTGATGTTAAGTTGTTGTTTTCTCGTAACAACCTGTCAGGCAACTTCCACCACCATCATCACTTTTGCTGAATTAAAAACAAAAAAATGAGTAAATTAAATACCAAAGTTAAATAAGATAAAATTAAATTAAGTTATTTAAGGTTTGCTTCTTATAAGTTTTCTGACAATTCTAGAATTCTGGAATCTCCTTACAAATTCCCAGGAAAGCTGTGCACTGGGGTATCACTAGAGTAGTGTTGCCCAACCCAGTCCTCGGGACCTCTGTACAGTACGCATTTTTGTTACCTCCCAGCTCCCCACATACCCAGACCAGGCATTAGTATCCCTGATTGGCTGGGGATTGGGAGGGAGCAAAAACGCGGGCTGTCAGGGGGACCCCAAGGACTGGGTTGGGGGATATTTCATTAAAAGACTGAAAGGGACTGTGGCTCGGCTGCCCATTTTCTTATTAAAAAAAAAAAAGATCACTTTTTTTTTTATTTTAATAAATAGTTAAAAAATGTGATAAAATGAAAGACAGAGTTTACCCTTTATGCAGTGGTGGACTTTCGTTCTGCAACATATTAATTGCCGATTCTCCTGCTGGTCTGGCAAAAATTCTGCTCAGAAACGTAAGCAGCGTCAAAAATTTCCTTTAAATTTGTAAATTCATTGCACTTATTGAATATTGTTCATTTCTCAAATCTTGATCCCAGATGGAAATTCTTGTACGTGCAGCAGCAAATATTTGGAGCACGGATGAGTATGCATGCAATGTAAAATGACCAAGGTACAAAGGCAAAACACAGTGTGAACGAAGCGAACAAATTAAAAACCATGCAGTGCAGAAATATAATCCCGCATTAATGAATATTAATGAAATAAATGCTATGGATAAAATAATACTAAATTAGTGAATGGCAATGTGAAATTATAACATGCAATTAAAGTAAATAGACAGCATCCAGACTTTTCCTATGGCAAAGATGTGATGCTTCCTGGCATGTTATGGCTGTCGGGGGCTGTGGCACGTGAGGAGGGGGCGCTGTGGTGTCTGATGGTAGCAGATAGGAGGGACCCCCAACAGCACTTCTTAGCACATAGCGCAATGAGCCAGTGACTAAATGTGCTCCAGGATAGTGCCCCCTAGAGTGCCGCTTGTGCAAAACTGTTCATTCTCCACTCGTTCAATTCAATTTATTTTTATATAGTGCCTTTCACAACAGAGTCTCCCCGAGGTGCTTTACAGTACATGTATGTGTCGTGATACATTACAGCATCATTAGTGAGAGTAATACAGAACGGGGAAAAGGAAAGACAAAGAAATTAGATGAAGAAAGCCAGATGACACTGGAGGAGAGGTCTTTCTTGTACAGTGATGCTGTGTTGTCCGCCCAGCCCAGTCTGCTGTTCAGGGGGGCCCCTGCTAACAGAATCGACGTATATTTAAAAAGACTCATAATCATGTTTCTTCTTATTAGATGAATGACACCTGGGATATGTATTAAACTGTGTATTTCGAGTACAAATGTTATTAATCTTATTAACAGGGCTTGTCTATACGATGACTCCATCTCGGTGTCAGATGGGAGCGACGCCTTCACGTTCCAGCACGGGTTCCACTGTGTTTCGGAAACCGCGAACTGTCAGTCTTGCGTCAGGTTTTAGTCATTATCATATGTTGGTTTGTGCTGCTGCATCAGTCAGCATATCCAGCCAAATACCACGTCACACCATATCTTGTTCTTCCTAATATGAACACAACAGGTTTCCTCGTCTTGCAGCTAAAGTAAGTGGAAACCTATGTCCCCACAGCAGATTAGTCAAGATTAACTTTTTCGTTATGCTCGTCCATCGAATGTACTTACTCTGGGCCAGAAGGTTGTTGGCTTAGTTCTCTCATGGGCCTATCGCTGTCATCCTTAAGAAATGCTTAAAATTTCAGTTGCTTTAGTATCAATGGGCTAGAAAAATTGATGAGACTCTAAACCACTTTGAATAAAACTAGCATATAGCGATACCTGCTTACTTGCCACTTTGATTAGCGAAACAGCAGGGAGCGGAGCTTGTTTGTCACTGGGGTGAGCCATCCCACGCTGTCACACCTGTTGTGCCGTTCAGGTGGATCTTCCAAGCATTTCTCCAGCACAGACATGGGGGCATTCCCCGTACGGCCAATGAAAGTCATTAAAAAGCAAAACTTCCACGTCAAAACCCACACACAAGGCTGCAGTTTTTATATTTTTTTTCTCGTAAGGACTGCGTCAGGTAACTTGAGTGAAAAAAAGAAACACCGATATAGATGCAGTGTCAGTTGAGCTGTTACGCCTCTGTGTGAATATGCCTGTTTCCAAGGTGAACAGAGGATGAAAATGGTTGACCATTTTATCCATTTAAAAGCTTTAAAATGGCGTTTCAGGATGGGGGGGTGGGTGTTGTTATTGTAATAAGTCTGTGGCCCTTCACTAACCTTAATATCAGTAGTATGTATTTTGCTCAGGATGTCAGGGTCTGTCCTTGCTATGTCCGTCATGTCGTCAAGTCGCTGGCCGTCCCGTACTTTCGCACGTTCCTTGTGACTTCTAGCCATAGTGTTTAGTTAATTAGTGAATGATTCATACTGTCTCTCATCCGGTGCTTACTTGCATATACTTGTAGCTGCCCATGCCCTGTGACTGCATTAGTCTTCGTGTGCTTGTCTCCTGCATGCTGCATATCCCTGAAGGTCTTTCCCCTGAGTTAGTTCTGGCCCTAGTTGATCCTTGTCCAACTTACCTGCCTTGGTTTTGACCCCCCCCGTGGCCCTTTTTGTTTCTAGTGTCTCTGAAGTTCAGTTTACAATCAAGCCGCTCTATAGATTCACCACTGGCTCATCAACGCCCAGCACTTATCCTGAAACAGCTTGTCTGTGATTAACACAAAGTTTATTTAACAACAACATAATCTGGTTCCTCTGAGGCAGTGTGGGGTTTCGCGGTTCTCTGTGCCTGTGATTGTTGGAACCTTCTTCAACCCTTTAGTGATGTACTTTGATTCTCATCGTACAAAATGCTTAAATGTTCATTTCAAAACATTATCATTCAGACGGATCTACTGGGTTACGATGGGGTTATGTCCCGACAAACAGAACGGAATTGGAATACCCACTGTAATATCGTTGAAATATCATAAAACATACAATCATATCCTGGGGAGCGTCTGTATACGTAACACTGCCAGAAATAACAATACTTGAGCATTAGCATACTGTGAAACAAACAATAACCACTATCGTTATCTTCTAGTACAAGATAAGCATATTTAGCTTATCAATTTGAATGCAGTAATGTTACGCAACTTGTAACATGAGCAGTTATGAAATGTACCTTTAAGACATGCTGTGTGCGTGTGTGAGAGAGACTAGTCAGTCTAATCAGACAGTGCATTGAATTTTTTATAAGCAATTGAGAAGCACACGTTTCTTTTTGTCTCTCTCGACTTAATTGTAAGGGTTAGGGTTACGCGTGGTTTCTGTTTCATTCATATATGATTGAATAGTAGCTGTAAGGCCGAGCTTGCTGAGGCTGAGTTATTCATGTTAGCAATAAATGGTGAACGTCGTGGAAATCCCAACACCGGTGTGGCTGTGAGTTTCTAGTTAAAGCCATCTATGAGCTGTCTCAACCAGGAAATGCGGACCCAAACTCTTACACGCAGACCATTCGAGAAAAAACCACGCTCTCATTGTCTGGCGACTATTAGTATGATCAATGTGTCAGTCCCTCCGATCAAAAATGATTATTAATCCCTGTCCATTTGGGACGGAATGGAAAAACCTACTTTTACATTTAACCTGCCACTTCACAGTCTTCAGCGTGCTGAGAATAGGGTTTTTTCTTTTGCACGGTGAAAAGAAACTCAATGACCCAAGTGTTAAACTGTAGCTTCCTGGGGGGAGGCTGAGCCTCTGTGACTCAAGGGGCAACAAAACCATTAGCAGGATGAAGGGCACAGCCGGCGTGTTCACGCCCTTTACACTCACTGAGTGGTCTAGCGTTTTCTATACATGAAATCATGTGACTCAGCATCGCGAGGTTCCAGAGGGTGACTGTGGACTTTTGCAGATTTCCCCTAAAGTGGATTTCCTTTAAATCCTATGTGACTTAGTCTTTCAGACACTGCTTTGAGGGTTAACCCTTTGTGTAATAGATGATAGGGTCTGGGGCACTATGGGCTGCAGGTGATATAATTGTGGTTTGTTACTTGGGGCTTTCTAGCAAAAGTATAGTTTCCTTCTCACAAAATGCAACACCTATGCGTTGCTTTACTATAAGAGGTAAGCCCTGGATAGTAAGAAGTAGATCCTATTGACAAAAGTGCAACAGTGCCCATGAAATTCTGCCAACTTTAAAACTAATTTTGATGTAACATTATTTCACCTTTATTTCTATGAGAAAAGACAAAATAATGTGGTCTCCCTTTTCGGTTAATGGTGTTGATATGGGTCAGGTTCATGAGGGATCATGGTCTGTCTTTATTGTCCAATGTCCATGTTTTAAAATGACACGTCTGTATTATGTTCATATGTCTTAGCATTTATATTACATTTATTACACATTTGTAATGACCACCGAGAATGATATTGGTGCTCAGAGTATGACTCCGCGCATCATAAATCAGAAACTACTAATAAAAGATAATGTGAGATAGTTTGATTCTGACTTTTATATTTTGGGCCTGCGGAATATATAGTGGTGATTTTCCTTGATTTAAATTCCTTGTGACGGCTCCGAAACACCAACGTCATCGTCAATTCCGATAAACCAGGCTGGCTCCGCAGCCGGTTCACGGAACGGGTTCTG
Source organism: Mormyrus proboscirostris (assembly GCA_026779585.1). NCBI lineage: Eukaryota > Metazoa > Chordata > Actinopteri > Osteoglossiformes > Mormyridae > Mormyrus > Mormyrus proboscirostris. Next base: position 22,534,256 of record JAODKF010000068.1, read on the forward strand.
GGGACCCTGACGGCCTGGGCACCGGTGGACGGATTCCCCAGAGGCCATGTCTTGCTTGCCTTCCCATCTCGGAGCGTCCTGGCCATCTGTGACAGAAACTGCTGACACGGAGACTGGGCCGACACCTTCGGCTACCGCTGGCATCGGTGACGCAGGGCGACAGAAACCGAAGAAACAGCTCACTCGTCCCTCGCCTTCCCGTTCGCTGGGGGAGGCGTACATCGGGGTGTTTCGCTGCTTCTTCCAGCCGCAACAACAAAGTCTTTTCCTCTAAAATTATCTGCGTTTTGCATGTTTATACAACAACAATTTCCTAAGGAATATTATGCAATTACCCAAAAAAATGCCCCGGACTGATTTTCATCCTTTACGATTTCTGCAGTGATCGTTTTAATGCTGGAAACCTTGGAACTCTTCTCAAAGTTGTTCGTGGAAACAGCAATTGAACATAAATAATTCATTTATTGTGCTATAATATACCATACTTTAATTTTTAAACAGACATTTTAGCATTACATGAATGATCCGAATTGATCTAATGATTTTTAATTCATATCTGTTTAATTCTAGTAAAACAATACAAATGTCTGAACTGGGATTTACTTTCTAATTTAAAAAAATGAAGGTTATTCGATTTTTATCATGGAAGATTGATGCTTCACAGAACCACTATTGCATTCATTATTGTATAAAAGCATTTCTTTTGCAATTCGTATCCTACAGTAATTCTCCATTAGCAACTGAATTCCACTTAAAACCTATTATCAGTATTTCTCCTATGCCTTTTATTGCCCATTATTCTCAGACGTGATGCTTTTATTTCCTAGAAAGCAAAAGGATCCATTATTATTTAAGTATGCATTCCTGAGACCAGTAGTTGAAATCCATTAAAAATGCATAAAATAATTTATACTTTAAGTATTTAAACAAGTAACATATGTGCCAGACATTGGTTTCAATTACAGATTCCCATCGCAGTTTCATTTTAATCAAGAAAGTAGGTTTTCAACGTTTATGTGAGCTTATTAACTCAGCGGTCAGTTTATTAGGTACAACTGCTTGCTGATGCAGACCTGGTCCTCTGAACAGCAAATCATGCGGCAGCTGCTGTTTAACTAAGCAGAAGAGCGAATGAGACGTCTGTTCTAAGTAATTTTGAGTGTGTTATGAATGCTGGCGCCATATGCAGCGGTTTCAGCATCTCAGAAACAGCCGCCCTCCTGGGATTTTCACACACTGCAGTGTCTAGGATTTACAGAGAATGGTGTGACGATAAAAACACCCAGTCGATGGAATTTCTGTGGCCAAAAACACCTTGTTAATGAGACCGGACAGGGGAGACTGGCCAGAGTTTTCAAAACTAACAGGAATGTCCAGAAGCAGATTACCGTGGTCACAGGCCCTGTGCCATTTGAACTGTCAGAAGCCCCATTAATATATCCTACAATAATATACAGATTAGGGGGCAATTTGATGATATTAGGTAACATACCATTAAATGTCTCTACAATCCTTTATGGACAGATCGTTAGTATTGTTCTACAGTGCACATTCTGTCAATTGCATTTCTATGGCTTTTACTTGCATCAAAAGTAGTTTTGTCAGTCAACACACCAATTAGCAGTAATAGCAAACAGCAGGGAGTGCTCTGGATCGCTTTCTCTCTCCCTTCCGCGCCCTCGTCCCAGGATCTAATGCACAACATACAACATACGTTCACCTATCTGCCAACGTAGTGACACGGACATCATGGAGGAGTCGGCCCCCAAAAAGAATCTGGAGTCGGTAATATGGAACTTGTTTGGATTTTACAAAATCAGAATGACGCAAACAGCAGTTAATTGCACAATTTGCAAAGATAAGGATCACTCGTTTTTCACCGACAAAAAAAAAAAACAACTGAATGAGTCTGCTGACAGTCAAACAGCAAAAGCCTTTTTTTCTATGACCACGTGTCAGCTGCTATAACCACACAGTCATTTGCAAAGAAAAAAAAAAGTCTTAGAAACAGAGATGAAAAAGAATATGTTATTAAACATGGTTAGTTGAGGTCTCTCTTAAGCGAAGCCCATGCATTGACCTCAGATGCAGAACCAACAGCTCGGTACAACAGTGGCGATGAGAAAGGCACACAACTTTCAACCCTGAGCCTTGAAATCTCCAGTGTGATATTGCACAGATTGTAAAACCTTTGCTTGAGTTTAGGACACTGGGTACGTCATGCTCTACAGCTCTGGAAAAAATTAAAAGACCACAGCACAATTTTTGTGTCACTAATTTTTCAATTTATGGGTGTGTTTCTGTGAATAAATGACTTGGTTCTGAGTGTTGGCATGTGCTCAGTACAGACATGAGGAGACTTGAGGTCTTCCACAACAGATGCCTCAGACGAATCTGCCAGGTCTTTTGGCCCAACAAAATATTCAACCAACAACTATACAACAAGCAGTCAGAGCATCACCGAGGACATTACATTAAGATGGGAGACTGTATATTACATTAAGATGGCTTGGACGTGCGTTAAGGATGGAGCAGAACCGCATCCCAGGAGCTGCCTTAAGATGGACACCACCTGGAAAAAGAGAACCTGGAAGATCCAGAAACACCTGGTGTAGACCTGTGGTCCAGGAGCTTCAAAAGCTGAACCTGTCAGGGGGAGAAGCACAGCATGCTGCCAAGGACCGCATGTGATGGAGAGAGCTCCATGAAGCCCCACAAGGGATGAAGAGGATTGATCGATTGATTGATTGATAGATTCTGTGAATAATATATACATATATTTTGCAAACTGCAGCCTGCCTCTTCCCTGCTTCTCATTAATGAAACTCTTCTTCCTTGCTTTATGGGACTTCAGTCCTGCTTCTAGGAGCCTGATGCAAACTGTCCTAGCAGTGCACTTCACACCTGCACTTAATGTTTCCCCTTCGTTTTGAAGGTCACCTGATCTCATCCTACAATTCATGAAGATAAGTCGACGATCATCTCTGGCATTAAAAAGTCACTTCCGCCTTCTACTTGGCTGGTTTCTGGTCGTTCCCAGTGTCTCCTGCAGCTTCACCTTGTTCTTGTTACTGACGTCTTGGAAATTTTGAAACTGGAAGCCACCTGCTGCACAGCATAGCCTTCTGCCACCAGAACCAGGATTAAACCAGAATTAAACCAGGATTAAACCAGGATTACACCAATATTATCTTTTTAATATAGAGTGGTCTCTTAATTTTTTCCTGAGCTGTAAATAACATTGAAATACATCAGGCATTTGCACCATCAACCCCAGCTACATATTCCAAGTGTGAGCAGACGTATTTCCTTGACAATATTTTCTGATGTAAGTGACAATGGTTTGGTATTTACAAGATTACTCATCTCATTGACCGAGTGCTTTTTCTGTAGGGAGGCATTTTTTCCGTGAAGCGGGCTGGGGTTCGTCATTTTTTTAAAGCCAGGCTCCTTAAAGTGGAAGCTCTAGGAAGAGGTGATGTAAGGAGAGCCGTGCTTTCTGGACGGTTTCCTGCGCTGCGGTGCGGGTAACACCCCTCCTCGGGGCTTCTTACACCTCGCCATATCGCTTTTGCAGTTATACAATGGCATTTCCTCTCTCACCGTATGCATACATCCTATTGCTTCTCACAAAACAGAAGCAGCCTATAGAGCAGGAAAAAATAATCACATGATAACTGCAGGGCCAGCCCGCCTTATAGACAACATAAGCGATCGTCTAGGGTGCCATTTGATTAAAGGCTGCAAAAGAGTGAGCAAGAAAATTCTGTGACATTACAGTTATTTACACAAGGCGACTATTTTTCTTCTGAAATAGATGTAAGGCAGCTAGTTAGCAGCCAAATGTGCTACTGAAGTGTTTGTAGTGTAAATGAATTGACAAAATTTGCCTTCAGCCGCTCTGGGGGGGGGGGGGGAGCGCAGCAGAATCTGTCCGGGGACCAGGCCTGAGGTCAGCGGGGTGCAGCCGGTGCATCCGGAAGCTCAAGGGGGCCCATGAAGCCCAACTTGTCCCATAATATTTATTATACACTGATCCCCAGCTATACTGCGGTTCAGCTATTACGCCCCCGCTGTATCGCAGATTTTTCTGTGGAACATATGTAATATTCTATCGCGGAAATCTGTGGTTTTATAGTGATCGTTCTTTTTTTTATTTTTTAGGTTGAAATAAGCATTTTTCTATGCTAAACTATTAATAATAACAATGTATTACTGTAATTATTACATTATATATATATATATATATTCATAACAAAATATTGGCTTTTCAGTAGACACTACGTGTGCTAGACAAACATTTGTTAGAACAATATTATAATTTATAATAACGTATACGTGACATTTAAGCAATACACTAGTAAATCATAAAACATACTGCTACGTACAGGAATGCGTAGACATGCAGTCACAATTCATAACGAATTGTGCATACGCTTTTCATTTGTCACTACGAGTGCTAGACAAGAGTTTGTTGGAACAGTACGTATTATAATTTATAATAACTATAACATAACTAAATATACATATGTATTACATATTATGTATTACATATTATTATTATGTTACTCATATCCTTAGCCCGAGATCCACATATCATATGTGTTTACAAAGTATGTTTTAATAAGTTTACATGTGTTTAAAGTGTGTGGGAGGGATATTTTAAGGCTTAAACTTTATTTTTTAAAAATGTTTATTTATATGGTCTTTCTATATCGTGGAATTTCACCTTTCGCTGATGGGTCTGGAACATAACTTCCGCAATAGGGGGGGGAGTACTGTAATTTGAACATTTATTTATTTAATTAATTTAATTTAATTCTTATTGTGTTTTTTTTTTTTAAATTGCAAGTCCGTTTAGTTTCAAAATTAAAAAGGCACGTGTGTCACAGTGTGCTTGGTAGCATTCAATGAACAAAAACTTGTGAAAGTGACTATCAACGAGTGTTCTCAAGCGATCGTTCGACGTATGTAGAATTGTGTATAAGGGCCCACACACCTTGTTCGTACTGAGGCCCGGATTTTCTCTCAGTGGCCCTACCGAAGACCCAAGAACACAGCGCATAGGGGCAGCATGTGGCTCAGTGGGGTTCAAACCCAGCCTCAGCATGTCTGCAGCTCCTTGAGCAAGGCCCTTAACCCCCAGCTCCGTGGGCGCCCCAATAGGTGCCCTTCGAGGACAGCTTGCTCTACAAAGAGCAAGTTGAGGGAGGCAAAAAAAAAGAATTTCCCCACGGGGATCAATAAAGTTGTAAAAGAACACCCAGGATCAGTTCTAAAAAATAGCAATGAAACACAAACTACTCTCGCTTTTCTGTTTTCAGCTTTTTGTGTTTCTATCTCAGCTGAAATTCATGTTCTTTTCTGCTGATTTTACACACACACACACACACACACACACACACGCTTGTGTTAATATCTTTGTGTGGACTGGGTCCAACCATTTCTATGGGAAAAACCCTTTTCTCAACAATGATGACCTTAACCCCTACCCAGCCCTAAACTTAATCACAAGTAACCAAACAAAATAAAAGCCATTTTCAGTTTTTTTTTTATTGCAGTCTTATATTTTCTATAAAATTGAATTTCCCCTTGGAGGACTGAAAAAATAGTCCCCGCGACATCAAAATAACAGGATGTAATCATATACAATGTACTGGGACATGACAGTCCGCCCCAGACATATACACACTCCTGATTTAAAACTAAAATTATCATCATAAATAATTACAAGTAGTCATGATACTGAAATACATTAATCTTATAATTGTTGAAGACCTTGTACTGCAGGTTTAACTCACAAAGAATTTCTTACCTTTGTATTTACCATCTAGTTTGATCAGAATTTCAAATAATTTTCAATATTATACTCATATGTACATATGAACAATATACACTATTAGACCAATATGAAATATTTTTGTGTAGGGGGTTATTTAAGGATGGTGCTGTACGATGATTCAGCATTAAAGTGAACTGCAAATCCGTAATGTAATTTCGAAAGGAAAATTAAGACAAAGCTTTCGCATTCTAAATGTCAGCATCACCAACAAATAAGTAACATATGCCTATGAAACGCTGACGGTAATGTTAAAAGCCGTGGCTGAGATGAAGACACTCGCAGACAGACACAGACGCCCACGCACACACACACACACACACACACACACACACACACGCGAACATACAGACACGTGCACACACGCGCGCGCACAAACACACACATACGCACGCACACACAATCCTTTTTTTCCCCAAGAGTGACATCTGTAGGCCAAAACTCAGTTTTGCTTTTTTGATGCTGACTGACAGAGACCTAGGTGAGTAGAATGGTTTAGTAATACTTCAGTAATCCCTAAACCCTGTGGGGAAATGACCATTTCCCCTATTCCATCATGCTCTCCATGAGACACATGCTGGTTACCGTGAGCTTGGGGGTGACAACGTGGGGTCATGCAGTGGTCAGCACCCCTGGAGCTGGGGGGTATGAACCTTGCTCAAGGGCCCATGGACATGTGACTGATCTACTGAAGCTGGGACTTGAACCAGTGATCATCCAGTCACTGGCATATTACCCCCTGAAGTATAGTTACATGTTTAGTTACTACTGATAGCAATATTACATCATTAATATTTCCTTCAACAACAACAAGAGCAACGATAATAATAGTAATAATAGGGGCGGCTTGGTGGCGCGGCGATTAGCAATATTGCTTCGCAGCTCTGGGATCTGGATTACAGTCTCTGTCAGGGTTCCATGCGTGTGGAGTTTGCATGTTCTCCCCATATCATCACACTTTCTACCCAGTGCTCCAGTTTCCCCATTAGTCCACAAACATGCTGAGGGTAATTGGAGTTACCAAATTGTCCCTAGGTTTGCATGTTTGAGTGAAAGGCGTGTGAGTGAATGGTGTGTAAGTGAACGGTGTGTGAGTGAACGGTGTGTGAGTCAGCCTTGTCCTGGGTTGTTCCTTGCCCTGTGCCCATATGTTCTGGAATCCCTTTGACCCTGAACAGGACAAGCGGTCTCGATGCATAATATTAATAATAAAAGACCACAGCGCCCTGCAACCCTGAGCAGAATAAGCAGTTAGAAGATGGATGGACAGACAGACATATGGGTGGATGGATGATAGACCTGTCACAAGAACTGACATCAGGAGAGGAATGGAAAAAGTCACTGGAATTCAGTGCAAACCAATGGAAGAGGGCTTGCAGTGGCCAGATGCTAACACTAGAGGGAGTCTGCAAATTGAACCCACAAGTCAGCCTCCAATCATATAAATGAACCTTCCATTGAGTGATGGAAAAAGGGGGGCAGCCTAGGATTGGGTTACTGGGCTGAAGCCCGGGATATTTTTTGAGAAAATCAAAAAGGCAGGTGTATGAAGCAGGATGTCTTATAAGAATTAAGCACATATTTACAAGCTGTAAGAAATGTACATTTATTTTAAATACAAAACTTTTAAAACATGTCTCATATTTATATGCATCATTGCCCTCTGTGCAAGGTGTCTCCCCTCTGCTACAAAAATCTTATTAAACGAATGATTAATAAATAAGTCATAATACAAGATTATCAATAAATAAATATTTAAACTGAATTTTAACTCAATGCTTAAATAAAAACAAATAAGTTACTTGTAAGGTTCTGCTTAGTTTCATAAACATACATTAATGTATTACTCATAAACATTGTTTAAAGCAATAATGAAAGCATACAAATTCGCCCCTATGGGATTGGTTGAATACCAGGGCACTTGGACATCCGATGCCTTTGTTCTATGACAATTTCTTTTGGGGGGGACCCTCTCCCCGTGGATGAAGGTAGTATTCTACCCGGAGTAGAACCGCCTTGAACTCTCCCACCGCCTTGGCCAGAGCGTCAGCTTTCAGCTGTCAAAGTTTGATATCAGCATCAGTACTGAACCCTGCATCAGTCCTCGCTTATAAAACATATGTGTTGTAAAAACATATGTGAGCAAAGGTTCTGGGGGTCCTGAACGCTAACTAATGGGAGAAAGCACAGCATGTCCCATGTTGAATATATATTATATGCTTATCAGGCTGAGGGGCATGTAAAAAACGTCCTACAAGATCTAACATGCAATATGCATAACTTAGCACTGTACACTGTTAACATTAGCAGAAAATATGTACACTGCTTACCTCAGTAAAATTCCGTTTTATGTTTTCAATGATTTCTTTCTGAACCGGGGTTAGAGATTTTGAAATTCTCTGCGCCTGCAGATGACATGAAAAGGGTTTGACTCAGAAATACAATTTTCTAAATATAAGCTTCAGGATATTGATAGTTTTTAATGTCATTTAAAAAATAGGGCCGTCACTACTGATTATATCAATAATCGACTAATCGTTTATATATAATATAACAAAACAATATACAGTCGTCCCTCGCCACTTCGACTTTCGCGGTTTCACTCTATCGTTTTTTCTATATTTATTAAAAAGTTCATCGAGACAGTGATTTGTAATTAAATGTACAATAATAATAGTATGATATTTGTAGCGTGTAATATGTCTTATTTTCTCTTATTTTGTCTAATATTGGGTAATACGAGTGTAATTGCCTGTACGATCCTCTTGTGTGCCACGCCCCCTTATTAACCCCAATTGTGACCAGCTGTTTTCTGTCAGTTTGATTCGTCCGGTGTATTTAAGTCCGCGTCAGCGTCTGTAACCCCAGACTCTGGTTTGACGTTTTGATGTTATGCGTTCCTGAGTCCTGCATTTGGAAAGATTCCTCGTCTCCGCGTTCCTGCTTCTGTGTCCAGCAATCATAACAGTAATGGTGACTAAATGGTGTTATTTCATGTTTGGAAGGCTCTAATATTAATTATTATAATTAATATAATAATGTTAAAAACCGTAATTAGAAGGTCGTAAACAGGTTTTCTATGCTCTAACTACGAAAATATTCGATTTATGAATAAAGAATCCTACTTCGCGGAAATTCACTTATCGCGGTAGAGTCTGGAAGTGATTAACCGCGATAAACGAGGGTCGACTGTATACAGTTAGTGCAAGGCAAGAAGCAGCCAGCCATTGCAGGGTGACAATTCAGAGGCACATAATTTAGGCACTCCAATTAAAGTAAACCAGAGGATCCTCCGAAAAGCGACACACACAAAGGACGAACATGAGAACACAGAGCTGGCCGCTGTGTCACTGTGCTGCCTTCAAGGCCGGCTCGATGCACAATGTTAATACTGACATGGTACATGCAATAGCCACATTGCAAGGACAGCAATAGTCTGCTAGGTTCAAACCATAAGTAAGTTGCATTAAAACATTTTACTCAGTCATAAGAAACAAATTTAACAAGCGCTGCAATTTAAATGCTGGTTCATTTTCAGCATTATATGGTGTGATGATGTTAAACAGCTCAATCTAAAGATTACTGCCACCGCTTTTGCGTGAGCTCTGCACGTGCTCTCCAAGTCATAATAATAATTATTCTCGTCCTTGAACCCACTCACAGACTGTGCGGCGCTTTTGTAAGAAATTAAACAAATGTGAGTGAAGAAGAGAAAAGCCAACAAGAACTGGACAAGAAAAGACAATGTCTCCCACTGTATGGAAATATTTTGTATTCCACTGAGATGATATTGAGCAAAAGCAAGTGATTTGTCAGCAAGGCTTTATGCCTGTAGGCACAACTAGTGGTAACACCACCAACTTATCTGACATACTTTGTTAGTAGATAAGTTCTATTTTGCTGTGCAGCTCATTTCAACTCATAAATATTGTAAAATGTTCTACTTTGCGGCAGATAGCCGAGTAGCGAGGAGGGAATTTTTTATCAATAGTTTTGTTAACAATCGTGATGGTGCTAATTAAAAATAGATACATGCATTGTATATCAAAAAACATTAAAAAAATATGCATATCTCCGGGGGAGCACAGGATGCCTGTCCATTGTAGGGCACACACACACACACACACACACACGCACACACACACACACACACACACACACACACACACACAGTGTATAAAACTGTTATATTACCTGAGAAATCTTACCATAAGCTATAAAGTAACAGGTTTTACCACATTTATGGAACATTTGGTCCCCACAATGTGGTAAATACAACACCCCCCCCCCCCATTACACATACACCTACACATACAATCACAAACTATGGATACGTTAGAAAGGCCCATTCACCTAACTGATCGTGTGAAGAAGGCACAGCAAAGGCAGAAATATACAAACCCTGTACCAAAGAGGTGTGAAGCGACAGTGCCGCCATGTACATCAAAAAATGAAGAGCAAATTTCCCAAAAAAACTCAGTTTCTGTTTTTGGAACTTTTGGAACAAAATTTCTTCATTAGATTACATGAGGACTGAGTAAGTTTTGGTTCCCAGTACTGTAACATATGATGAGGAAGGCTGACTTTAGGTCACTGGTGGTCTCAGCTCAAAAACAACAAAAAATGGCACTGAGTGAAATTTGGAAATTTGCTCTTCATTTTGCAAAGCAATTTCGTCTGTACTATATATATATATATGTGTGTATGTACAGATCAGTAATACTCACACAGACTCCCACATCACTGCGTAGTCTATGCAGATCCACGAGCATCCTGTTTCCTGGAGACATTTTGCTGAATACGTCCTTGGCGTAAAAGTCCAGTATCTCCTTTAACAAGGCGATCCCCTTGGAAGCAGATCAGACATGCATAGTCATTGTGGTATCACTCTGAGTTGTCATGGGCTCAAAAGTTAGCACATGGCGAACGGCATAAAAATGGCACATTTAAAAGAGCGGACCAAGATCTCAAATTGTCTTACCGGCAGTAATTTAGGTAGCAGCCTTTGATGCCTGATCTTGTCCTTTTACAAGAGGGGTATATTATTTTAGTGCATAAAGAATAAGAGGTGTACTAAATAAGTAAACACTTTGATATTTGTCAATAGTTTAATATTCAAACTGAAACTCACCGGAATAGATACTTTGAACTGATCTGTCATATCGTGCAGTTCACGCAGGATTTTTTTGATGTTGCTCTGCTTCAGGCATTCCACAACAGTCGATGATCCCTCTTCTTCCAGATCACTGGAGCCTGTTCTCCCGGGTACCTGCTTATGCAAAACTCCCAGGCCCAGGTCTCCATTCAGTGCCACCAGGAGAACAACAGCTAACAGAGCTCTGTGCATCGTTTGTCTTTGGCACTGCTGCAAAAACCCCGGCTTTTCGGATGTACCCTAACGCACAAAGTCAAACCCGAGGCCACCTGGGCTTTTATAAGACCGATCCCATGTACGTCGAAATATTTCTACGCCAGCATTGCGTGGGCTGAAGCCAGTCAGCAGTTTTCTGACAGGTGATCAATGCTGTTTCTACGAAATACCCAATTAAAAAAAAACCAATGATTACCGGCTTGATGATTTGGTGCGGTTTATGAAAACCAGCCCCAGGATCAAAGTTAGCCGGTAAATGGAGCAAAATGGGGTCATGGCTTCTCTGCACACGTAATGAGATTCTGTTACATGCATCAGGCATGCAAATTGTTGTCACAATTCTGTGACCGCATTTTGCAAATCATATTATAGAGACCATTTTTTTTGGGGGGGGGGGGCTCCAGAGGAAATGTGGCTGAACTGGCACGAGTAGCCTTTTGTTAATTTGGGGTTAGAACACTGTGCCTGAGACTGGAAGGACGTCGGTTCAAATCCCAAGGTCGGCAGATTGATTTCGTCGTTGGACCCCTGAGTGAGGCCCAACACCCCCCCCCGATTGCCCCAGTGACTGGCTGATTCTGCTTTCTAAAAAATGTATGTCACATTGGACGAAAATGTCTGTAATGCAATGGTGACAGTTTCCCTACAGCTGCGGTGAAGGGAGCAGAACACCAGGGTGGGGACAACACACCCTCTTTCCTCAGCGCTTGTGGCTAATCGAAGAGGTGAATAGTAGGTTGCCTTCGCTTGATGTGGGTAGGCTATGTACGCCGCATCTCTTTGCAGGATGGTCGGGAAGTGACCTATGCAGACATGAAGCCTATTTCAAATCAGGTCATTGCCTCGTCTGAATCGTCATTGTCTGACCCAGATTGCACCGGTGGAGAAGTCAAGCCGTTTAATAAGCAGAGCTAAGTTGTTCCTACCCGGAACTTCCCTCCCAGCACTGTGAGTTACTGGTGTCATCAAAAATGCCTAGTCTTTTTCCCATTATGAAAAACGTGACATTAAAGTGCATGAGTGTCTGTGGTAAAATCTTTGAGGTTTTACCTCACTTTGCTATCCTCCAGAGAACCAAAGCTATGACAGTCCATACAGTAAAGGCTTTGGTTATGCGAGAACTGGCCGAAAATTAAAGCTTTTAATTTTACACCTCTAAAGAGAAGTCTGAGCTGAGTCAGGCGATTAACAGATTGTCAGTCTGAGCAGCCAATATTAAGCTTATGCCTTTGTAATCAGCACACATATACCACAGCGGCAAAAAAACCAACACGCCAGGATAAACACTTTTCAATACTTTAATTAACAAAAGTAAATTTGAACAAATTAAATATCACATGTAAATATTTCGCAAGTTTTGAATTTTTAGGATTGCACGTTTAGGATTGTACATGATATATTCTCATACTGTATTATCTATAAAAATGTTTTTGCTCATTTACATTAGTAAAAATGAAATTAGAAATAAATCAATAAAGAAATAAATAGGCAAATAAATAAAACTGAAATATTCAGAGTTAAAAGTGTTACATCTAATATAAAAATATACTTTTAAAATCTCAGATGCCTGCAAGTTTTTAATATGCATATATATTAAATATTAAATATATATATACTGAGATTGGCAGTATTTTCCAGAAAATTAGGCTCTATTAGCAGAATATATTTAAAGAGTCAAACAGAATATCAATTTCGCCAATTGCTTTGTTCACCGCCGTTTTCCCCAGCTGAAATGAAAACAATTGGGTTACAATTAAAATTAGACTAAATTTATCTGTCAGAAAGAAATCATGAATGTTTCCATCAAAAATTATTGTAAAAGTGTTTCCAAAAGAGGTTAAATTACCTTGTGGAAGCCCTCTTTAAACTTCCTGCTGTACTCGTGGTTGTCAACGTGCATAATTGACTGAAAGAAAAGTAAAGTCATATTGGCAAAGCAGACATGAATTAACGAGATACCATCTTGCAAGATGGGTTTTAGTGGGTGATATCTTGATCTGTGGTTCTGTAATCATTAGCTGAAACTACTGCTTTGAGCTCGTAGTATGAATAAGTAGGTGTCAAATTAACTTCTCATATTAGATACATCTCAGTCGCTTTTGGTTTGGTTTCTTGTTTTTTTGTTTGTATGTTTGTCTCTGTCTGTCTCTGTTTGTTTGTCTCTGTCTGCTTGGCTGTCTGTCTCTGTCTGTCTCTGTTTGTCTGTTTGTCTCTGTCTGTTTGTCTTTGTCTGTCTGACTTTTTGTTTGTCTCTGTCTCTCTGTCTGTCTGTCTGTCTTTTTGTTTGTCTGTTTGTCTCTCTGTCTGTCTGTCTTCTTGTTTGTCTCTGTCTCTCTGTCTGTCTGTCTGTCTTTTTGTTTGTCTCTGTTTGTCTCTCTGTCTGTCTGTCTGTCTTTTTGTTTGTCTCTGTCTCTCTGTCTGTCTTTCTGTCTTTTTGTTTGTCTCTGTTTGTCTCTCTGTCTGTCTGTCTGTCTTTTTGTTTGTCTCTGTTTGTTTGTCTCTGTTTGTCTCTCTGTCTGTCTGTCTGTCTGTCTGTTTGTTTGTTTATCTCTTATGATTCTCTCTTATAGACTTACGCAGCCTTGCTCTGATAAGTCCCTGCTGACCCTGGCCAGGTCCGTTCTCACTTTCTCCAAACTGGGGTAATTGTTCTCTGTGGTCAGTATGTTCCAAAGGTAGAAGTCAAGGATATTGGCGTGCAGGCAGCAAACATACAGGTTCTATGGGAAATGCATAAAAAAGGCATGAGTACTGACAGCAAAGCCTCACCAGCTTCAGCAGTGGAGCAGTCGAACACGTCGGTTAATGGTGAGGTGCGTACCGTATTTTTAGGGTGCTGAAACTTTGGAATCAACCTGATATTGGCGTCTTCATCAAACTCTTGTGCCTGTTTAGAACAGAGTTCATAACAAATACTTTCAGCTGAAAGAACTTTCCATCCATCAATCATGGAAATGCTTTTCAATACAGGGTTAGCAGTGGGGTCCAGGTCCCTTTTACTGCTTTTGCACTGTCAGAAAAAAGGCTACAAAAATGTTCCTCTGAGGCGATTAATGTACCTTAAATTAGACTAAAAGGTACACATACCTACAGCTATGGTACAGATTCAAACACCTGGTGGTACAACCCCAGTGACAAGTTATTGTACTCTCAAAAGTACAATGTGGTACTTTTTCGACAGTGTATATAATATAGGCTACAACAATGGCTTGAGCCTTTATTTATGGTACAAACAAACGATACTGCGGTTTAGCGAGCCGTACGCCCGGAGACTGACCGCCTGGGCGAGCTTCTGGACATGCTGCTGGGTACGCTGGTTGGCCAGCGGCGGGCTGCGAGCGGAGGGCCGGACCCGATGCTTCGGGATGCCGGCGGCCGTATCTCTTCTTAAGCCGCATATTATTATAAGGGCTAGCAGGAAGTTGCGCTTCATGGTTCAGCTCTCGTGTATTACAAAGTAATGGCGTATCTGCGAGAAAAAAGTACACAAACAATTAAACATTATTGCATTTCGTGACGTTTATGAAGTCATAGACCTTTATGCTTTCAGTTTAAATTCTTAGACACAGGTGCACAATGCAGTGTTGTTTCTTACCTTGCAGCTTTGTCCGTCATTTGCAAAAGTTTAACCTACAATCCCACATATTTATATCCTCAGAATCTGGCCTGTGACCGCACGTCACTACACAAATGCGTGGGATTCATTTTCTTCCCCCTCATCAGCCCACTAACCTACGTCTATGACCCTTTGCAAGTACTGTACATCAAAGTTATCAGATGTACGGAATCAGATCAGAGTTAACTGGGCTGTTTAATTAGGCGCAATGACAATATCACATTTACGCCTAGGGGATGAAATCGGCCCCTTTAGTTATTCATCCTGCAAAATGTCGTATTTTACTACGTCAGTGGCAGCCGGGGGATCTTGGATGTTGGAAGACCCCGGACAATGTAATAACTTACTGTTATTTCCCATGACGGAATTCACGGACTTAAGAGGAAATGGCTTCTTATTAAATGTTCTCTGCATGTTTACAATTTACTGTTTTAAGAGCTATATATAGCTCATTTTGCAGTGTCGGATCCGGAGTTGCCGAGTAGCCAGTGACATCCTTGGGAGTACACAGACTACCGGCCATGTCCCAGGAAATCCCCCCATGGATGAAAGCGGGTGGCTAATGTCAACACCTGATTATATTCACGAGCTGCCCGGCAATAAAAGGCAGCTTTATCGAGAGTTATTTTATACTGAACTGGTGGCGGATTATTGTGCAGCAGTTACAATGCCGCTAATCTTTTCCTAGGACAAAAAAACACCGTTGACCAATTCGGGTTCATAATAGGAAACGTCACAGGTTAATCAGGTCATACTACACGTTCGGGAATAGCACATTCTAAAGGGCTCCCATCTGGTAGTGCACAGCTCTGTGTGGCTGTTTCTTCATCACCCCACGTTTTTATTTATGCATGATGTTTGGCACAGTGGTTCCCTCCCTCTTCCAAAGTTGTAGGTTTCAATCACTTGGAGATTTAACGTTATTACGACTTTAACATCAATAGCCAGATCTTTTAGTAAGTTTATAAGCTGGTAACCAAGTTTACTTTCTAGGTAAATAAATCAGTTGTTTGGCATGTTTATTATGAGAAGACCCTGCAGAATGGATGGATACAGGAGCAGACTGTAGTGGCCAGAGGTGCACATTTCAGCTCCAGAAAGCAACGATCCAGACCAAGATTTCGTTTCAGCCAACGAGTTCAGCCCTAATGAATCACAGTCACAGAATACTCAACTGGTTGGTTCAAACAAAAACTTGATGTGGATTTTTACTTTCTGGACCTGCGCTGTCCACCTCAGGTCATAGTGTGTATCCTGGCGTCTTTGTCAGGGGCACTTGGTGGCCCATCTTGGGTGGTGGCGCTAAGAAGGTGGGTGATGTCATGTAGGGCAGTTACTCTTTTAGGCCAACCTCAGATCACATGGCCAAGGAGAACACTGGCGGAATTCAAGAAATGTGCGGTGGGTGGTGGATGCTGACGCACATCCACTTGTCGCTTCGGAACCGTGCGCGAGGGGAAACCACACGCGGGGCTCTGGCTCGCCTGCCCTGAGAAACTACTCTGCCCTGTTTTTCAAAGGCGAGGTACACCCTGCTTTTATCTAAGTGCTACAGGGAGCAATCAGAAACCCCAGTCGAGAAATGAAATGCTTGTAGAAATGCTTTCTATCCAGCATAATGTCGAAGAAACGTTTGGCCCGTGTTTCTTCTGTGTGAGTGCAGAAACATGTATTTTATCATTGAAACATTTATATATTAAACATTGTTTATTTCTTCCGTTACCACGTTAGTAACTGAGATATAAATCTAAATGGAGGATGCATGTATTGTTTCGCTTGTCTAAAACGCAGGACAGAGTGCGGGAACCTGCAGATCAATCTGCGATTTCAGAAATTCAGTCATGTCCATTTTTTCAGAAGAAAACAGAACACGCAAACATGAAGGGTCATACAAAAAGAAATATTTTATTTTTGGAAATTAACCAACCACTCCTCAAAACCCCCAGCATTTCTCAGATTACTGGCCATGAACTGGTACAAGTCCACTGAGCAGGTGTTTGGAGTCCCTACATTTAACAGATTCTTTTCTCCAACATGACTTAAGGGGTAAACAGAGACTAGGCCAGTATGACTAGTCTTCTAGCCACAGAATTTGAACCTATGACCTTCTGGATACACGCACAGAGTTCTGTCTTGCTGAACTACACGTCATGCCAGGATGGGCAAAATAATTAAATTACCACACGAAAAAACATTTAACTCTGAAGTAACAAAATCACTATTTCTAAGGTAGCTACAAAGCTGAATCAAATCAGACCAATTGCCATTTTGCATTGTTTGTCGTTTATAAAATTGCTCTGACAATCAGTGCTTTGTTATGTGTCTTTTCAAAGCAACATGAGGCAAACGGTCGGTGTCTGAACTACAGGTGCATCGGTCATAGCTCATGGGAGTTTTATCCTACAGAGACATGCTCTGAGGGCAGAAGGAAAATGTGATTGGTTCAGAATGTAGAGGAAGTGGCTCCAAGCAACCAGAGAAGGTGGGGCCAACCAATCAGATGTCTTGCTCCCACCTCCTCTACTTGCTTGGGCCTAATAATTATTTTTTCCTTCTGCCCTCAGAACATTTTTCAGTAGGCAAAACTCCCACAAGCTCACAGAAACTCCAAAGCTATTTAAGAAGAACAGCCTCAAATGTTATGACAGCTTATGCAAAACACAGACAAACTGGGCCTATGATTCGAAGCCTGCCAGTTCAAATCGACCAAATCAGCAAGCAATTTCCCTCCAGGGATTGTCTGATGCTGTTTTCTCTCAAAACTGTATGTCGCTTTGGATCAACATATCCGATAGATAAATAAAATGTAGTGGAATATATGGACACTTAACGAGATAGCTGAGAAGCGCCACGCGAGTATGACCTGAAAAACAAGCGCAAAACTGAATCAGCACCACTGTGGCCCAGTCCCTACAAAAACGATGTGGTTTGCAAAACTGGAATCTACAGCTGTCATTTGGAAACTGCTTGTATCCAAGACCAATGCAGAAAGACATGTTACCTGGTGTAAGGAGCTCTGTAATGGTACAGGCAGCCCTCTTATGGGAACCATCTGTTCCAGTGACCGTTAGCATAGACTTTTAACGGTTAAGGAATATCAGGCCATTTTACAGAACCAGGTGCCTCCTAAGAAGTGAACAAATTGTACCTTGTATATTACTCATTGACTAGAGTATAATTACTGACTGATAGTATAAAGAGGTGATTAATGTGATTAATGACATCATTGCATAGTACTGTCACGTTCGGGCAGTGACGAGTAGGCGAGCGGGCAGGCAAGTAAGCCCAAAAAGCAGGCAGGCAACGCAGCAGGACGGGGAAACCAGAGTCTTTAATGGACACGGGAAACGCACACGAGACCTTCATCAGCGACAATACAATGACAGGTCTGATATACTGGGGAAAGACGCGGACTAAATACATAGGTTAGGCATGGATTAACAGGACGCAGGTGATCACAATCGGGGCAGGAACACGAGGTAATGAGGTGGGCGTGGCACACAAGAGGATCGGACGGGGCGGATCATGACAAGTACATTACAGGACAACCATATAAACCATATAAATGATTGGAAGAGACACTTTTTTCTACTGTTGTCATTCATGACCTGCTACATTGTTATATCTGAAATATACATTGTTTGTGGTTGTTCTACAATTAATTTGTTGCAAAATGTGTGATTAATCCGTTAATTTTTCTTTTAATTGATTGACAGCCCTAACACATGAAGTAGCTTTAGACAGCAAAACTGTTGGAGCTGTATTTCCTGAAAAGCCTCGATCCGAGTCCAGAAAATAGCTACACTTGCATTGACCAAGTATGTACTTGTAGAGAAGTGTGCAAAAGCCTTAGGCCATGAAAGGAAACATTTAAAGCTGTTTTTTTGGCTAGTGTATAATAGGTGTAGTAAGTATGAATGATTAATAGCTCAAAATAAACACAAACAGCATAACACAAGCAAATGTACAGCAACAGAAAAAAAATCATGGATTATATTGTTGGATGGCTATAAAAACATCGCTTCAGTTACCAAACCTCTCCTGAGGGACACCCCAGTCATTTCATCCATCCATTAAATTGCGTGGTTTACTTAACTAAATTAAATAATTTGATGAGGTACTCCTTATAGAAACATGGTTTGCTGCAAGAAATGCTAGAATAACTTGAGAAGAGGTTTTGAAACGGCTAATCTAACACACTTTCACAGACATAAAATCATAGTTTTACAAGAAGATCATTTAAACATCATTTGCTTCAGCAGCCTAAGACTTTTTTTTCACGTAAGTGTGCATGGCAAGTGTCAGCTTTGAACTGGTTGGGTAAACAATGCTGGCAGATTTTATTAGCTCACTTTTGGTCACAATTGAAAGCTGGGTGTCAGTCCAAGCTCAAATGACTGATAATGACTTCAGTGGTTAATATTTCAGAGCACAAACACAGCCAGTCCTCCACGACACCGACATGCACACCTACCTCCTAGTTTGACGTACGAATAGCTGAGGCTGCTGTTGAGAATAGGGAAGGTAACGAGGTAATACTGCGGTTAATGGGGCATCACCCTCGACATACTCGTTGCACTTGCTAACAGGCCCACGTGCTCTTTCCGGACATTTGTCACTGAAGTACTGTCAGGCTTCTCGGCACGATTGAACTTTTTGTTTTTTTAGCGTCCCGTGAACTTCTGTGACCCCAAGTTGCCTGTTTAAACGTCTTAGTGGTTTTGCAGGTGAGAGGCATCTTGTCTTGTGTAGTGAAAGAGCATAATATGTTGTCTTGTTTTCGCAATGCCTGTGTCCCTTTGAACAGGGGCTCTGTACCCAGGCAGGTCACTGGGATGGATGGAAAGGACGGTGGCTTGTAGCAAGACCAGGACGTCCATTATCCATGCATACATCTCCCAACTGCATATCCATGTCAGGGTTGGGGGGTGGGTAGGCGGGACGGGACACGCTGTTAGGTGCTTTGGTGTCGGAGCGTGTTGGGGCGTCTCTGGGTGTAGGAAGCGCACAGACGGGATGAAAAATTTGAAAAAGTCACATTCGATCCATGTACATGATGGTCATGTCTTATTTCTTAGAATATTAAAATTTATAAAAAAACAAAAAAATTAAAATGTTACTTCAGTAATATGTACCTTGTGCAAGATATTCAGCATTAGATGTCAATATATAACATAAATGTGCATTTTGACATTTCTTTCAGCTAAAAAGTATGCCACCTAGTGGGATAGTGGAGATATTGCAGGAAATGTTTTACTTGTATTTTATGGAGGGAGTTTTGTGGCAATATTTAATAAATGAATATGTCATTTAAATGATTATTCAAATTACAACATAATATGTATAATATACATATGTAATATAAATATGTAATATAAAATTTTATTGTCTTTAAAATGTTTGTATATAAATCTGTCATTAAAATGATTATCTATAAATTTACGACTTTGATCTCTGAAAGTTTTGTATATAAAAAAACACGTCATGTCATGATCGGGGATCCGTACATTTCGTTGGTTATGAAAAAGCAATAAAAGAGCATCCATACGGATAAATAAGATTATGTGGTAGCCAGTGAAAGTGAACAGCGTAACAAAACACGGTTATTAATGAGAATCCAATCGACTAGGCCAAATCGATCTGTTGTGACCTAGTTTACAATGTAACCAATTACATGTTGTTTTGCTTAGAGCCCGCCCACCGAGTTTGACGGGTGCATGTGACAGAAAATTTTAATGGTCGGAGGTATAATTGAAAATGCAATTTAAATGATAATTTCTAAATTATAATTCAAACGGTCATTTAAATGACATCTTATAATTGAACATTGTTACAAAACGCCCAACCATAGTATTTGGACTTTCTGTTTCCCTTCTGACCAAAAAGATGACTGACCTGCTGGATGCCAAGGAAGACATTTTCCAACAGAGGGCACCAAATCAAAATGTAAATGTAATGCAGCAGTTGATAAATGCGCGGATATCCAAATATGGGAAATGTGATTTGGACTTTACAGTTAAGGAGTTATTACATATGACATTCAGTTTATAGCCATAAAATATCTAAATCTGATTGAAATGGGACAGAATAAAACAAACCATACATTTGATTGTTTAGCTAGTGTGTAGCGTATATGTGTGTGTATGTGTGTATACATACATACACACTGTGTGCAGAATTATTAAGCAAGTGTGTATTTTACTTGTATCTTCTCTTCTGACCGATATCTTCAGTTTAGAACTTTGTATAGGATGATTGATAATTTGTTATTCCTTATATATAATGAATAACAAAAAGTGTTTTTATTATAATTTCGGTTGATGGTAAAGAGAGGAAATCCACTTAGTTTCTGATTGCCTAATAATTGTGCTCACCCATAATGTTTTTCTTTTATTTTTGTTTGTGAAAGTCTAATATAACATTTTCGCTTAAGAAAATGTACTTGGAGCAAAAGAAAACTTCTGAATTTGTTTTTATCAATCTGCCTAACTTTGCTTAAAATCACCTGCAGGGAGAGTATTTACCTACTAATTCAGCACACAGTGTAAAAAACATGGTGATTTAATCTAATTTGTCACCTTGTGATCATACGAAAAAAAGGGTTTTAATGTCTGAGCCAGACCCACGTAAAATAAATGTTTTGTCTGTGTAATTGAAGACTGGATTCCTTTAAATCAGAGCTATATAAGATTTTTACAACTCTGAGCTATTAGTTTAGTTCTCCCCAAAGGAGCTTGAGGGGCCGAATGGCCTCCAATCGTTTATAACTTTCTTATGTTCTTCTGGATTGCTTTGCATTTCCTGCACACTCAGGCACTGAAGTTACATTTTTTTAGGCTGCGTTGTCACTCAGGGTCACCATAAAGGGAAGCATGGTAAAAGAAGATAGGATGATTCCAAGGGCCCCAGACTGACATGTTCAAACATAATTGGATAGGTCTGTATTGAGGGCCCAGAATCTGTAGCAGTACCCCCTGCTCTCACGGACTCATGCGTGTGTTTCCCGGTGAGTGTGTACAGTGTATGAGCTCACACCAAGATGCACTCAGCCAGACAAACACACCGGCTCCATAAAATAAAAGAAGCTTTACATTTTCATTGCTTCGCGTTTAGAAGTCCAAATTGGATTCCATAGATGAATCGCACAGCAGGGCAAATGAATATTGTGCCCTCATTAATTGGTCCCTACCAGCACAGCCGAAAAGCATGTGATCATCATTCAGCGCTACTGTGGTTCTACACAAGTCATTAAAAAGGGGGATTACGAAAACCAAAAACCATCAGTATGTATGACAATAGATATTCTTATAAGATATACTATATAATACTGCAGCTATCAAGTTCATTATATTTCTGGACATATTTCATTTTCCATTTGAAATTGCTTTGGTATCCCGTGTTCTGCTTGACTTCTCTGAAAAAAAAATTACTCCACTCAAACACACTCGCAGTTCTTCGATGTGTCATCCGGACACCACGAGTACTTAAGGCAGAAGAGAGGGCACGTGTTCCAAAATCCTGTTTTTCACTGTGTCTGTTATTTGTCTATCTTCCCTATGTTCTCTGTTTTTTTTTCAGTCCTGGACCCGTTGTGTATCTGTCCAATGTCTGTTCTGTCACTCCTTAATCTGTGAAGGAATGGGTCTGTTTTTACTCTTCTGTGTTTTTTTTCTTTTCTTTTCTTGTCCTTCCTACAATCAAAACTCAAACATCAGGGCCACACAGCGATGTACAATCAATAAGAATATTAATACAATGCTCGGTGTGTGAAACATTTTAATAATTGTTAACATCAATGCCACCTTCCATAAGTTGATTGTTACCAGTGAAATACCAAACACTTCATGCTGTCTGAATGGACTCTACTGGAGCACAATAATCTGCACCACACCAGCTCAATACCCTTGTACTGACACATCCCAGCCAGTGTGATAAGGATGCTGACTGACTGTTTCAAGGCTTATGTACATGTGCTTTGCACTCCATGATTGCCTTACTAATCCTGTTTTCCGAGGGGCACCAATGCTCGAATGTGCGCTTGAAGAAGTTGGCTGCATCGGTCAGGAATGGAGATGAGCATCTCACATTGCATTTGTCCGGCGGCCATTTTTAACATGATGTACATTCTTGAAAGCAGAGTCAGGCAGTCCCTGGCGCATCTGGGATGAAACGCCCATGGTGAAATCATTCTGCCGACCGTCGGACGTGAACTCTGTCAGGATCGGTACCTGTCTGCCCTTAGCCCATGTGTCTTCTCCCTATTTGTGTATTTTGATTACAGTCCTTTATTTTTGCTCCCTGTTCCCTGTTTGCAGTTTGTTCAGTTTGCCTTGTTTTAGTTTCCCTTAGTTTTTGCCTCTTTTCTATATATGACTGCCCCCACCTTTTTCCTTGTAGCTCCGAGTTCTTTGTGATTGGTTAATTGGTTATGGTTCTCACCTGTCCTATGTCTAGCCTTGTTATTAGTGTATTTATGCGCTTGCTTTAGGTCTGTTCCTCACTTGGCTATTGTGGCTCTTGCCCTATGTTAGCTGTATCATCGTGAAGTGTAGTCAGTATAGTTATCCTGTGTTAGTTATTGTGGTTTCTTGTCTCCCTCCTTACCCTTGTTTTCTGGTGTTGCTCTGTTTTATCAGTTTAGTGACCCCTTGTGGTCCCTTTACTTTCTGATTCTCCCGTTGTGTTCTGTTACGTTAATAAAACTCATCAGAGCTCGTCAGAGCTACTATGTGGATCGTCTCTCCTTCGTGGTGACTCACTGTAACAAACTGGTGACTTTCCAACCACCAGTACAGCATACTAACCTGCAAAATACGAATAAGGAAAAGGTGATGGTTGCAAAAGTGACAAATCTGAAAGAGGAGATCACAGCAAATGCCATGGTAACAACAAAGCTGGACTAAAGGCCAGTACCAGTTTGCACCTTTGAAAGTACAATTACTTGTTACTGGGGTTCTACCCTCAAGGGTCTGCCAATTGTACCCTAAATGTAGGTAAATGTACCCTTTAAGGTACAGAAATGGACCATTTGGGGCACTTTAATATTGTTTGTACCTTGGGGTACAAAACTGTACCAGAGCTGTATCCCATTTTCCGACAGTGCAGGAAGTGATGATTGATGGTAGGTATATTAGTATCCTTTGATCACACAAACATAAGTCTTACATAGACCGCAACAACAATATAATTATTTTACATATTTTACACAAGTAGTCTCAGGGAAAATGTCCGTATGAGAGGAAAATGAGAGTAAGACCTTATGTGTTTATGTTCTTGTTATTCATCAGCTGTGCACAGTTATTTTAGCAGATGTAACACTTATATTTCATGCCTTCGCTAAGTCAAATCTTGGTACGGAAAGGCATGCGTGCGTCTGACCGGCTTTCAAATTAAATATTTAACACATTACAGAGAAGTGCTTGACATTAAATGCATTTATGCTGCGGTCTTGTCTTGAGGCTGCATTCTGAGCATGAAAAAACATGTATGAATTGCCCGCTTATTTTGATCAGTATTATTCCCTAAAACCCCTAAATTTAGCTTTATAACCCTCAGTAGGAGACGAAACCTATAAGTTCAGGGTCTCCTGTTCTTTTTTACCCCTGCACTACAGTCTTGCCTGTTCTATATAGGCAATTAACTTTTTGTAACCTGTGATATTACTTATTGTAGTTTTGTTTCCATTTTACATTCTGTTACAGCAGCATCTGGCAACTAGCAGTGGAATCTGTTCTACTTTACTACACATCCTGGCCAACCCTGGCCTTGCACTTGTCTTTCATCCAAACCCATAATTATGCCATTGAGTCGATTGCCAGGATTCACTGCTCCATTGTGTCTAAGTGGCTCAGCCAGCAGTGAGTCAGACCAGCACTAATCTTGCTACTGACTGCAAATCCCCTGACCCCATCAGGTACAAAGATAGCAGTGTCAGCCTCCTTAACATACAGGCAATATACAAGCAGTATCTGATTCTCTTCATAACCTAGTATCCTGGACACAATTGTACTACAACTTTTATATATGTTGTGAACCATGCTGACATATATTTCAGCTCAGAGACAGGAGAACTGTCCAGAATCCAGTGCAGATTTGGGGAATCCTGATACCCAGTATTCCTGATCCCCAAATCTGTCCCTCGTGTGTAAGATTCTGGACCGTACGCATTGGAAAGGAGAGATTGTATAGTTTGTATAAGCAGCACCAATATATACAAAATCAAGGGCTGGACTTTGTCGCCCATCAGAAAAATGTATTCCTTCTTTTTCTGGAGAAAGGGAATATTAGGACATATTCATCAAGGTGTACCTGCTGGAACAGACGCAAAATGCTTACACCCTTATTAGTAAACCCACATGCAAAATGCAGGTAGTGCAGTTAAAAAGACAATGTTTCTACTGCAAATATAGATGTTGCCATGGTGAGTTCGTACATTTCCTGGAGCTCACAGTAAATGAGCAGAGTGTGTGGTGTGGCAGACACCTGTTTCAGTGTAGACTGCATGTGTTTATACTCTGCAACTTTGCTAATAGTGAATGTGTTTACAAAATCAATATTGAATTATCAGTATGTAAAGTTCAAATTCCACTTAGCTGAAGAGTAATGCGATACAATTTATGATTATTGTGTTTATGGGAGTGACAGGGTGACTCATGGTGGTTAGTGCTTTAGCTGAAGTTTTTGGGGTTTCAATCTTGTGTCCTGGTTTGTATAAAACTGTTTACTTAAATGGAGCTTTTGGTGAGTCTCGTAAATTACACTTGGTGTTTGGAATGTGTGCCCTGAGATGAACTCACTTCCTGGATGTCCACTTCTGTGTGCCATGTGTTACTCTGTACTGTACACATGGCATGAAAGATAGCATGTTAATGTGTTTAAATATATAAAATTTATTCCAGATGCATATTCTAATCCATAGTTAGGCACTAATTCTGCAGAGCCGATCTGTATTTTCTTCTCTGGGGTGGTTATCATCTATATTTTAAACATCCGCCATTGTGCTGTATAACATAATAGTCACACTCTGTCTATATTTGATCCACGTTCTTGTTTTATACTTTAACGAACATAAATAGTGTACCGTCAATAAAATGAAATGACCTATAACCATTCTAGGTAGTGCAACTGATTATAAAATTTGCGATAGATTTATTACTCTGATTTGGGTAGATAGGAATAAATTAATGGAATGTCTGCAGGTCCTCAAAGAAAACTATGGAACCATCATCACACTCGCAATCAAAATCCGTTTTGCTGATGACAGGTAGCTCTGAAGCAAAAGATAAAACAACGTCCTAGAAGTCTATAACTCGGTGAGAAATATCTTGAGGAAATAAAGAAACGTACAGATTACGTGTCTATGTTTTGGACTAAATAAGCGAGCGACCGAACGAGTTCAACACTGAGCTGACCGCTCGCGACGAGCCGCGGCTCGTGGGGCGCCCGAAAGCGAGGCTATGACGTCATGCGGAAAGCCCAACCTCACCCAGAAGGAGAGCGAGAGATTGAGAGCGACCAAGAGGGAGGGTGGACGGATACAGAGGCGGCGCGGACAGTCTGGAAACGCCGAGGGGGGATACTGTAAGTACAGTACGCGGGCTTGGCTATCTTGGCCGTTCGTTTTATTTCTTTCTCCCTCGGCGGTGTTACGTTGTGCCGAGCCTGCGCTCGGTCCGCCGCTTTATAGCCGTCCGGGTTTCCGGGGGGCACCGCCGCCGCTGCCGCTGCTGCTCAGCGCCGCCGTAACACTTTCACGGGGGACCGGCGTCGACACGCGTGACGCGGCTTCGCGAGCGGCGGCGCCTCGGAAGTCTGAAATATGGCGGAGGGCGAGAGAAACCAGGCGAACGCGAGTGTTTTACCTGACGGTACAACATCCAGCCTCCGCCCTGCTCACCGCCTCGGAGACAACGCGGAAGTTACGGGTGCTGGGCTTTTAACTTGTACCCCCACCCCTTCCCACTCCCTCTCTAGGATCGTGGCAGGGGTTTGGGAATCGGGTTGGGTTAGAAATGGTGCTGTGGCTTTTTGGAAGTTGCGGCGGAAATGGGAAAAGTTGTCCGACTCGACGGCGTTAAAACGAGGTCCAGTTCCCAACCATCTGCCTCCATAAACCGGAGGCCCCCTGGCCCTTTTCCACTCTCAGTGCACTATGTGTCGATCGAGTCTGCTTTCAATACCCTTTAAAAACTAAGGGTTTGCAGGCAAAGCCCTGCGTCGGGTTTGATCTGATAACGAGCCCCACCTAGTTCTCCGCTGTGGCTGGGGAAAAAAGACGAGTCGTTTCATCCGTAACAACTGGGATTACACCTTTCATCTTGATGAGGTTAACCTACATGTCGGTGACGGCATAATCCACTGTTTTCATTTACTATTCTTAGATCTTTTTAATAAATCGGGTGATCAGATATTAAAATATGCTAATCGGTGCATATCCCCCGGTCTGTGGCATGTGCCGCTTTCGGACGGTGAATCAAAGTAACAGGGAAGAAGCCGCGGTTACATTGATTCTTGGCTTATTACATTTTAATGCATCGCATCGCAGAACTAACGCGGTGTTGTAGTCGCTCAGAGGTTGTCACAAACTTTTAGCCCCGGGGTTGGTTTGTCCTTGGGGTGTAGCTGACGTTTCAATACATGCGTTTGTGTAACACTTAGGGGCAACTCGGAACCAGTGGGAGTTTACTTTCACTGCCGGCCTGACGTTTACCAGTGGCCCTACTTAAAGATATATCTATTTAGTGGTTTGTAGTGCACACGTTACGATGATTTTGGTAACACGATAGATATTGTTCATTCTGTTACTACTGAAGACGTATCTGCCTGTCGGTCTGTTTCCGGATCAGTGGTGCGAGGACCAGATAGTGGCATTTAGAGGGGCTTGAGGAAAAAACCAACAGCCACATAATTTGTTAAGTTGTTCTTACAACCACTAGTCTTTTCAGTTCCGCAACGGTGTGGTTTGGGTGATGGCCCTGGAGACCATCTGTTAATATAGTTCGTGCTTTAGAAATGCCATCTTCGATTTGAGCTGTCTGGCCAGCCGGAATGATAACAGAATAGAACAGACCCCCAAACACCCCACTGTGTGAATGCTGATTGTGTGCTGTGGAGGACCCATAGACTTACTGATCAATTACTGCTGCCTGATCACAAGGCCTGTGAAGTTAAGCCAAATAATACTGATGGGTTCCATCTGCAGCGAAGGCTGTTGCTCCCCTGCCAGTGCCTCCTGCCACCCCAGGTTCCCACCTCATCCTGCAGTGTTTGACAGTGTCTAACTTCCTGCGCAGGGCAATGCACACATGCTGCCCTGGTGATATCGCCCTTATTCATAGACTTGTCATTTCTTTGGTTTTATCGTAATTGTGGTTATATTTGTGTGTCATGTATTTTTATATGAGAATATATGTCACAAACATAGTGTGAGGGTTCGTTCCACCCATGTTAAGAGCCATGACACCCCCCATGGGACCCGCAGGTTTTTTAATGCCTAAATTATTTAAATGATCCTCCATTTAATTCACCTTTACTGGTCAGAGCATTTCCAAAGATGCATTGTGGGAGATGTCTGATGGTGTTGTCTTGACATTTCAGGCAATACTGAAAACTTATCATGAAATGACTTTAACATTAAAATGTTTTATATTCAATTTTTCATTTTCTAGTCTCTTATGGTAATTTGTAGTAGTATAAAAATATTTGGAATAGCTGTGCTTGTGAGTGGCGCGTTGATGTTTTAGGCCTGTACCGGTATGCTTTTGTCTAATATTACCAATTCCAATAATCGGCTAACTTCTGAATTCAATGGCTTTACTTCTCACAATCTTGTGTTGCGACCACGCATGCAGCGAGACTGCAGCGATGCAACGCCAACTTGGGAGACTTAGCACCGACTTAGCGAGGTCTTAAGTGGTGAATGAGCCGACTAAAATCTCTCGTCCTCCACCATGGAAAAGGGATGATCATTCAATGCAATCATCTCCATTACTTCAGTGGTCAAGTCATTGGCTGCGGTGCTGCTACCTTTGTATATTGACACAAATCTAAATATTGGCAGGCGGTATCGACCCAGATTGATACATGTGACCGATGCTGATGTCTTGATTTTTAACGGACATCAGCCAATACTGATGTGTCGACTGATATATTGTGCATCTCTGGTGCTGATTGGTGTCCCCTCCCCCTTCATGTAAAGCTAGCAGCTAATATGAATAATTTTTGCCATAATAATCCAGGATTGTTTTTATTTCTGGGGCTTTTTAGCTCCCTTGGATAGGATGCTCATTGCTCATCAAGCGTGTCCTTCTGTGTCACCGGATGGCTCTTATTGTGGCCTTTCAGTGCATCTCCTCAGGTCCTAGTGAAGCTAACAGGTATTTGCATCTGAGTGGGTGCTTCAAGTTGAACGCCATTAAACTGCCGTTACTTTGCTGAAACCACTTGTCTACTTGCCGTCCCCTGTTGGAACCCTCAAGGCCAGAGATTGATGAAGCTTATACATAGATACTTTATTGATTGTGGAGGAAATTAAGGCATCCAGTAGCTGAAATGCACAAAAATACACAAAATAATAGAATAACACTCAAGAACTGTTGAGGTAGAGTGTGTGTGTCTGCACGCTGTGCAAATGGCCAGTACCTTGAGACGGTGTGTGTGTGTATACATACAGAAGTGATTATTAGTCATTATTATTTTGACTTTTTAGTTTGGGTGCAATCAAATCTGCATTTTTGCCACATCTTGTATGTAAAAGACATTTAGAGCTAAACTCCCACAATGCATTGTCACCCTTATCCTCAGAAGAGTGCAGCTCATTTGACTTGCCGCAGCGAGTCCTTCTGGTTGCTGGGGCTGTGCCCGGTCATTTTTATTCTGCTGTACAGCATCTCATCCTACTCCGTGTGATTCAGTGATCGTATCCTAGCTGCCCGCTAACATGATTAGCCATGAAATACACTTGGAATGTGCCTGCTACTCACAAGTTTGTGTGTGAGCGTCTGTTTGATACATAAGCTGTCCAAGTTTTAAGGCGAAAATGTTTATTTTTAAGCTTTTGATGGGATCACTTAATCTGGGAGAAAAGAGAAGCCTTGGAATGAAGCTAATTTGCGGTGCTGAGACAAAAATATGTCATCGTCGTTCTGATTTTAATGGAATCGTGTTGGAGGGACCAGCGGTTTGTTGGCTTCCCGTGCAGCGGAATTTTACCTTGTGGTAATTCAGCGCCGTGCTCTTGGGAATCCGCACCTGGGGTCAGTTGGCCTCTCGGCTGCCTGCTCTCCTTTCGGGGCCCCTTAATGCGCCCCTAAAGAGGGCCGTGCATGCGAGTTATGAGCAGAATTTTGTTTAACTTTTGTTAGGTTTTTTTTAAACTTTCCTGCCTGTATGAGTGATAAAGGCAATAAAACCACTTCACGGAATAGCAGGTGTGCCCTGGTGTGGTTAGTTCCTGGTGGTTAGTTCCTGGTGGTGGACAGGAAGGAAGCCTGATGTGCCACATGACTCTGGCGTGGACTCTGTGCCTTAGTGGCCCACTTTGCTGTTCAGGACATGAGGAGCCCATTTGCATTGTGGGATGCGCTGTACAGCAGAGGGGTCATGGGCCTTTGTGTGTGGGGTCTGCCCCAGTGCTCTTAGCTGTCTGGTTTTACTGAAGCCCTGCGATTTAGGGTATTATCATAGGCACAACTCCGCCCCACCATTCAGCCTCTTCGCCTGTCTCGCCATGGAACCCTGTCAAGAGAATGAAATGTGTTTTTTAAATACGCATGTTTCTAAGGTGAAATGCCACATCACTTTGGTTAAGGACACCCTGTGCAGTACTTTGATTTATGGTTGTTTTCATACAGTTTTATTGAACGAAAGCTGTACCGGGAGCACTGTGCCCATCATGTGACACTGGGGTCAGGCAAGCAGGGAACTTGGCTGGAGCTGGAGTTTGCTATACAAGTTATAACATATGCAAGGTGTGGATGATTCATACAGCTTTCTTTTTGATAGATTGCATTTTATTTTCATGCATCTAATAAATGGTATATTCTATTATTCGTCCTGTCTTGCTTTGCTTTGGTGTATTTGTGCCACAGAGTTAAAATAGGGTTTCTGTCTGATCTTTGTACCTGAGTAACACAGGTCTCTCTCCTCCGCTTTTAAGGCCGCTGTGGCCAGGCGCTATGAGGGCCGATCTGCCAGTATCACCAGCAATCTCACCAGTATCACTGAGGTTGTGTCCGTTCCTCCGAGTTTGTGAGTTGGAATTTCAACTTTGGGGGGGGGGGGCATTCTAATTGAAATTTATGATAAGGAACTCAGAATGTACGAGTTGCACCTTAAAATGGAACGCAGCATAAGTTGCAAACAAATCAGCATTGAGTACAATTGGAAGTGCACCTTAACACCTGCAAGTGACAGACATCAAACAGTGTGATGCAGGATGTATTCTTCCTTAGCAGCAAAGACCTGTAAGCCTTGAACAAACAGCACACAGGGAGAGGACTTTGCTTTGTGTGTCCTAGGAAAGTATGAGGGAGGTTTCCAGTGGCAAGCTTGTCCTTCTGAAGGACCATGTCGGATGTTTGTTGAGGCTGTGCGATATCACATCACGATATCGCAAATCGCTGAAATTTCCAGGGCTAATATTGCAATATTTTTAAACCAAAGAAAGGTTCAATTACTTTAAATAAAGTGATAAGTTAGTGGTGTTGCCCTGAAATGTGTCAAATGGGGTATGATTATTGGACATTGGAATGACGATGCGGAAACAAGATTATAAGGTTATCTTATAGCTGTAATGTTAGTTTTACGACCTGCATCGTGTCCAGGGTATACTCCCAGCCTTGTGCTCAGTGCTTCTTGGGGTTTGTGGGTGTTGAGTCTCTGCCTGTCCCATGGCTGGTAATGTCTTGCTCTGGGCCGTGGTTTTTGATGCCTTGACTGATACTGAGATGGCTTCCATTTTGCCATCCTACCCTTAGGTCTGGTGGTGCCCCACCTTCAGAGCAGTTTTCAAGTTAGGGGTTTATCCATGTGCCATTGACTGGCCGGTCTGAACTTTCTGGGTATGTAATGCTGGTTAGAAAGGGGGAATGTACACATTTTGGCATTGAATTGACTTTTTGTCAAGTAGGAGTAAGGTTTGGAGTCTTACCAGGGTTATTTTTCCCATGAATTTAACCCTGTATGAACAAAGGCTCCTGTATGATTTACATGTTGTGGTGAATTGTTCCCAAGACTGGTATGTTAATGCAGTAGCACACCATTAAACCTGGTAATTATTTCACCTTTTATTGAACATCAGAAATTTACAAACGAGAGGAAGCCATTGGGCCCATCAAGCTCGTTTGGACTCGACTGATAGCAAATTCTCAAAATCTTACCTTGCTCTGATTTAACGGAACCCACGGTTTTAGCTCGCGCTACACAGGAAGACTATTCCACACTCTAAGTACATGCTGCGTAAAGAAGTGCTTTCTCAAATCATCTCGGCTTTCTCAAATTGCCGTGCCAGATGTAATAGGGAAGCTACCTTGGTAATACAAAACAAACAAACTCGTCCCTGTTTAATGGGATGGAAGTTATGGTGCAGCCTAGAAACATGTAAAGCCCTCGCTGTAATTCCCAGTGTGAAAGTGCACGCAGTGATGACCACACTTACGTCTTTATTAGGATATTTTAAAGGTCTCTCTGAACCAGGATATCGACTACAGGACTATTTATGATCTCTTCCCAGTTCACCCAAATGAACCAGCTTGAAAAATGTTCTTTATCCCACCTGCTTTTTTGGTTTACAAACGTACGCATGAGAGAGCAGCTCTGGTAAATCGGCTGTGACTGTTTATACATGGGTTTTAATCTCCCGGCCGATGGTCTCCTAGCGATTTGTTCAACATGAAGCATGTTTTATTATACTATTCTGCCTCTTATTCCATTAGACAGCGAGTCCTTTTCAGTACTACATTGCAAGGTGTTTTCACTGTGTCACCAGCAAAGACTTGTAGAATTTATTTATTTAAACACAATGAGATGTGCCTCATCTATATTTAACCATTTTCATTTTATTTTTCTTTTCAATTTTAAAAGACATCTTTTATTTACCCATTTCGCTACATTAATTTCATGCATGTGTGTTGATCTGATTGTATAACTTTCTGTCACTATATGGACTGTTATGGCCTGAGCCTAGTCCTTGCGATGGTAGAGCTATAGATGCTAGCATGGCGTTCGACTTTCCATTTCAGATGCTTTCCCATCTAGCAATCCTCCGTCTGTGTGATTGGCCTGTGTCTGCCATGCTAGATTTTAAAGGGCCAGTAGGGAAATTCTATTGCCCTGCCATCAGGGGTTGAAAGTGGTTCCTCATTAAAGGAGTTCCCTTTCACTCTTACTTAAAAAACATAATCATGTTTAAGAAATTACATTTAGCTGTTATAGTGTAACCTGAAATTGGTCGGATTGCGTCACGCTGTCATGATCTATGGTTGTCGTCTTTCATTCCGACATGATGGCTTTTAAAGTACACGATCTGGGTCCTTTGGGATGTGTTCGGCTTTCTGTGAAGCGGTGCTGGCCTGAAGAGACGAGGAAATCCATGCCCGAGTGCAGCTTGGTGACTCAGTATGTCCACTGGTAGCTGGTAGTTTCGCTTAGGTTTAAAGCATCCAAATCACACATTATGAGTTGTCAATGCAATTTTCCAGGAATGGGTTATGTGACTGCTATAGCTCATACAACACTGCGCTCTCTTAGCGGCCCCTGAGCTCCGATAGGCTCAGCAACTCTTCATGGAGTTTAGTCTGGTTTAACTGGGGGAGGAGGGCTTTCATTCATATTCCCACTGCCGCCTGTCTGTCCTACTGGCCCTTTAAGGTCCATGGAGATATATATATATAAAGAGACCCAATCATTTCAGCTTTGCTTGGAATTACCTTCCTTTTTTGAGCTTAAGAACTGTCTTAACTTTCTTAGAAAGAGGCCTTCTGTGAGTGTGCCTGCCTGTCTCTAAGTGGGAAGGTGCCTGTAAGGTAATGACAGCATGGTTCACAGGCCTCCGTAGGGGGGCCTGCATTCCAGCCTCTGACGCTGCATATGGCAGGCTCGCGGCCCCCAAAAGCCCTGCTCACATCCTGGCTTACCTGGTCTCATTGCTGCTTGTTACGCATGGCCTGCAAACTCTCCCTGGGACACTGTACAGCTGAAGTGGAGTGGAGTACAACGCTTGGGGGAACCCAATGAGATCAGGCTCCATGTCGGTCCGAGCAGCAGGGTATGGATCTACATTTCTACTAAGTAGTGCACCGGTACAGCCAGACCCTCTCTGGGACTCATGTACACGTATGTAAAGTGTGTGTGTGTGTCCTTAGCATTTCCAGGTTTTCTCCATTTCTTGTGGAGCCTAGGGACAGTGACCTCATAGATGGATGGATGGGTGGGGGGGGGAGCATTTCTGCTATAAGAGAGCAGCCCAGTCTCATCTGTCTGAGGCATTGCTTCCTGCCAGCTGTGTGTATGTGTGTAGGGAGGGGAGGTGGACATGAAACCTAATGAGTGAAGTTAAAGGAGCAATTCACCCTAAAATTGGGGGGAAAAAAAACATGTTTTAGAGGGACTTTAGTTTCATTTATCCATCAAGGTTGTTTTGCTGGGAGTTGCCTTATTTTGTAGATATCAGCCAGAGAAACGCCAGTCATCTTTCCAGTATAATGGGGATGGATGGTGCCAAAAAATACTTTTGAAAAATCCAACAGCAACCAGAAATCATGATGGCCAATATCTCTGAAAGTAGGTAACTCCCAGCAGAACAAACTAGATGGACGGATGGCCCTGAAGCTTAAAGCATGTCTTTTTCAGTGAAAATGAACTGCCCCTTTAAAACAGATCATCATGTTCCCTCCACTGGATCCTTCGACATTTGACCTCAGACAAGCAAACAAATCTAACCGTGACGGCGGTTACTGATCAGCCCAAACATGGCCGCGAATTTGGAAAATCTTGTCGTAGGAACTTGTAGCATAGTGACTAAGATCATATTTTGTTTGCACGACTAACACTGGCAGACAAAACGGGCCGAAAGACCCGACTTGGGTCTAAGCCCCAGTTCCGCAAGGGGTGCCATTGGTGCCCACAGTGGTGTGGAGGTTCCTGGATCATATCTCGAGAGAGAGAGCGGGAGAGGATTAGTGCCCTCTCACTCAGGATGCAATTCCTCGGGACTGCAAACATCCAGCACCAGGGACCGCAAGATTTCCATGTGTCTCCCGCTGTAAATGTTAAGTGACGTTTGACTTCCTCTGCGTGAAGCCTTGTCTAGAGCAGTGTATGGTGCCAAAAATTTAATGAATGCCCCCATCAACAGGAGGCACCTGTAGTTCTGTGTGAGCTCCCGTGGTGAGTTAGTAATTAGTGCTGGTGTTAAGCAGTTGCTGCAATGGCTGTTTGAAGAGGTCACACTTTTATGCTCTGCCAAGCGATTCAGCCGTCCTGGCTCACGTGGAGAGCTTTCTGCTGCATTGGTGAGAACGGTACAGCAGTGGTTTCATAATACCAAGACCTCCACGCATTGGAAAATGATGCTTTTCTGTGTCCACTGTCCTGCTTGCAGTCTAGACATGGTTTTATAGGCCAGAATCTGCGGTTTCTGGGGCAGCTGTCTGCTCTTCCAGGCACGCCGGCCTCCTCAGCCCGTAGACGTTCAGGCTGTACAGGGAAGCATCAGGTAGGGTCATGACTAGGCTTTCACTGGCTTCGGTTATAGTCGTGGCGTTTTGTGAGGTTGTAGTTCTCCCCGTTAGGCAACGCTGGTGGCAGTACACTGAAGAATTTGCATTGTGGAGCTCTAGCTGCTGAGGGGGTGGTTTTTCTACCGTGGCTTCTTACTGGAGTGAAGTTTTCCCTCAATATGTTTATAGTTGGGATGAAATTTTACCCGGTAAACCAAGAAAAAATTCCTGACTGTTAATTAAAACGGTAATACTAGAGCTGGGCGATATGGCCTAAAAATAAAATCTCAGATTTTTTAAAAAAATAATCCGATTTTAATCGATTTTCCCCTCCCCTACTCAAAATCAAACTACAGATGACAAATAAATGGTTCATAACAATTTTTAACTGTAGCTTTTTTTACTTTAGGATTAAAGTGCAATATGACAAGCCATAAAAGATGCTTGTGAGATGGCGGACGACGCCATTGTAAAAACTTTTAGAAAGCTTTCTCTATAGCTTATTTTCAAACTGGCAACAACACAGCACACCCTCAAACTTATAAATAAAATTAATAAGTGATATTGTAATAATAATAGGAAAAAAAACACACAATTTTATCATGTCAGCTTGGTATTAAGTAAATACTTTATGCCATTGGGCTTGACATAGTGCAAA
>JAODKF010000068.1:22570556-22584033 GCA_026779585.1 Mormyrus proboscirostris
GTCTTTGCAACGAGGACTTGTTTGGTCTGTGTCCGACGGCGCAAAACCGAAACAATTCCATATTACAGATGTAGCAAACACCTTTCTTGGGCACAAGCGCCAGCTTTTCCCGTCATTGCCATGTTGTTAGTGAATCTGCTACAGTGTCTGGGTGCGCTGCGCTAATTTACTCGTAAAGAATGGTGCGTCGCATTAGTTCCGCTTTTGGTGGTCGCGTATAAAAAGTAATAAAATCGATTCTCTTGAAAACACATCGTCCTGAACTGTCAATTCGAATGAATCGATTAAATTGATTTATCGCCCAGCTCTAGGTAATACTAACTTTAACACCGTGGCTGATTTACCGCGCTTTGAAAACTCGTGCTAAATCCTGCCCAGCGTCTTCCAAAGTTAGCGACAGTTTCCCAGACGCGGGTGCGAAGGCGCAGCATTTAATGTGGGTTTGTTTTCGATCAACGGAAACGAGGCGGAAGGCTGTGACAGCACTCCAGATGTATAATGCTAATGCACATTTGATGCGGTTTTCATGCGCTTACATATGGCATTGGCTCTTTTATTTTTTTTAGTGTTTATGCAAGTGTATAGTGCTACTAATTTTATGTGTGATTTTCAATATAAAACTTAGTTAAATTATTGCAGTTTGTATCAGTATTACTGTTAAAATGTGCTGAAAACGTTTTTAAAAACACTGATAATACTGTGATAATTTTGGTCACTATAATCATGATAGATTTTTTTGCAGTTCCTGGGTGCCTTGCTTCACAGAGAGGGGGGAATGCCTGCTTTCTGTGTATGGATATAAAATTAGTGGAGCACTGATGTGGAAATTTTGACTAATCAATTGCTGATATATTGTCTTTCAATTTTAACATTTTATACCTATGTTAAATGTATGTTTTATCGAAGCAAAATAGAATTTGCAATCCGCGAGCTTTTTCTTATGAAGATTTGCTGAGACAGTTAATGTAAAGCTCCTGCTGTGTATGACCGTGCTTTAACACCTGGTCCTTGCAGCAGACCCCCAGAAAGTCCACGTTATTCTTCCCTCCCGGCTGAGAAACAACCAGGGTAACACTGAGTTAGCCTGAGAGACGTACCACAGCCAATCGACTACAGGCTATTTCACTAGTGATTTCTGTGCGGGGAGGGGGGTATATCAGAGAGTTGCTGACATCGCTAATGTGTTTTAAATGGCATTACTGCCACTAAATGCAAATTTTAATTAGTAAAACTATTACTTGAGGCAGGCAGAGAAAATAGGAACAAGACCAGGCTTAGGGCAAGGTGTGAGTCTTACTGTCAAGCCTCAGTGCCTTGTAGATCGTACGTACACCAAGGGTGATCTGCTGTGGCCACCAAGGGTGATCTGCTGTACTCCTCAATTAAGATGGAAAACAAGGGGTAATGGACGTTATTTAATAAATACAAGTAGTATAATGAATATGGTCGGTAGCAGAGCAGCGCCCAATTGGACGTCCCTCAGCATCCGCAGGGGATTAGTTACAGGACCCTATATTGATACGAAAGATATGCTTACGTCCCTTATATACTATGGTGTAGTATTTTGCGTACAACCTGCGCATATCCTCTCGTATGCTTTAAATCATCTCTAGATTACTTGTAATACCTGATACAGTGTAAATGCTATGTAAATACTGTATTATGTTGGGCAGGAGTCAGCAATCTGCGGCTCTTCTCATAACGATAGACGAATTCACATTTTCATGTCTTAACGTATTATGATAATACTTTCGTAAAAATAAATTATTTATTTATGGGTTAATATTATTTTTCGTTTAGATATTTCCGCTTAGGCAGTCTGTTACGTCTTAACTGCATAATTTACATCTTCCTCAAAGTAATTTGCGAAAACGAGATAACATCTCTGGTTAAATGGCACGCTATTCTTAAGCACCTGAGATTGGATTTACGCTTCAACGTTTATCGGGATTCCTAATTCTTTCTTATAGTTTTTGTAGTACATCGTCACCACGCCTTCCCGGCAAAATTATTATATTTTCTCCGATTTACGTATTATACCCAGCTGAGTTGGCAACGGTGAGGACATTTTGCGCTGCTCGGTCAGCAGTTACAGCACTGAAGTGGAGAGAGAAGAGCAGACGACTACAGAGCCAAACGAAAGGAGGGATGAGGGTGAAGACTATCGCTACAGGACTAATCAGTGTCGTACTGTTAGTTACCTTTCTGCTGTTGCACGTCCGAGTGATTTAAACTGGAGATGCCCCCCCCCCCCCGAAATAGTTTATAATAGTTTTTGTAAGTACTTAAACTGTTATTTTTGTGTGAAATTCATATATACACATAACATTAAAAAACCGTATCTCAATCCCCCTTCTTTACCCATTGTGGCTCTTTGTAAATCTTGGGTCAGACATTTAGGAGAAAATGGCTCTGTGCTGTGAAAAGGTTCAGGGAATAATGACAGGGGGGAAAACGACTCTGTATAAGTTGAGTACACGTCACTTCATGGATTCAGCAAAGTGCCACGACAGCGTCGCGGATGCAGAACTTGTGGGTGCAGAGAGCCGACGGCATGTAAAAGGAGGAGGTGATGGGAGGCACTCGGATCTGCCAGCGGGCCAAAGATCTCCAGTCCAGCGGTCCCCGAGTACACAGGCCTTGCCGAGTGGGTGTCTGGCAGGCTTCGAGTGGAACATCGGCCAGGACGCACGCACAAAGCTGACAGCGCAGAGCCACATAGTGTAACGTGCTTGTTTGAAGTATAAAATGTGATTGTTGCTTATCAAGCTCTGCATTGTTTCTTTTTGCGCAGGCTAATACCAGAACCACTGCAGGATGCGTGAATACAAGCTGGTGGTCCTCGGATCGGGAGGCGTTGGCAAATCTGCACTAGTAAGTATCGTCTCTGTGCCCTGAACCTCCCTGTCTGTTTGTATTTCGACTTTTAGATTTTGCAAAGAGTGGGGCATATTTCAAGAACGTCACACTTTTGGTGTGATTGTAACAAGTTTTCCTCCCTTACTTTGTTAAGTAATCTTTGAACTGTGAGTCGGTCAAGCAAGGTAATTTGACTTGTGTTGGAAAAACCAACAGAGGGTTGTGCTGGGAGTGGACTTTGTACATCAGTCACAGACTCCATAGACAGTCATAATTGGACGGCTGTCTGAGGTGTGCTGGGCATCTCGTGAGGCTCTACGATATGATGTCTCTAAGTGTCGTGTGGGGGAGTGTGTCCCAATCCAGTCCTCAGGGACCCACAGACAGTCCGTGTTTTTGCTCCCTCCCTGCTCCGAGGAAGCAAAAATGTTGAGTGTCTGGCAGGGTGCTGGGAGCAAAAACGTGGGCCATCTGTGGGTTCCCAAGGACCATGTGCCGAGGAATGTGCCGCCCTGAGGTAATCGGTAGATTCTGACTGCGTTCTTGTGGAATGCAAATGCGTTCAGCAGTGCATATTCTCAGTGACGTGACTTTTTTTTTTTTTATTACTTTTACATGAAGTTACTGTCATTGAAGAGCTTTGATTAGTAACGATGTGTAGGTGTATCTTTCAGTGGCATAAGGAGTATGTCATGAAGCAGATTTACAGCATTTACAGTGCATGGTGCCCCCTTGCCCCCTTCTCTTTGCAGACTGTACAGTTTGTTCAGGGGATATTTGTTGAGAAATATGACCCTACAATAGAAGATTCGTACAGAAAGGTGAGTTTCCGTCCCCTTCCTTATTGTGCATTGTCACAGCAGTCCTACAGTGTTTCCATTCTATGCTTTGTTTGATTTCTATGCTCTGTGCTGTAGAGACAGTGGAGTTTCTTTTTAAAGGAGCTTCTCAGTTGGATGAAGCGCAGCTGAAG
The DNA here is from genome assembly GCA_026779585.1 of Mormyrus proboscirostris. Classification (NCBI taxonomy): domain Eukaryota; kingdom Metazoa; phylum Chordata; class Actinopteri; order Osteoglossiformes; family Mormyridae; genus Mormyrus; species Mormyrus proboscirostris. The sequence goes on from JAODKF010000068.1 coordinate 22,574,389, forward strand.
CCCACGGGGTGGTTTAAATGCTTTGTATAGAATTGACCTCTTCCTGGGCTTCCTTCTGTTGTTTGGTTAGCGTAATGGGTAGTGATGAATGCCTCCCCGTGTCCTGGAGGCCGGGGTTTGGTTCCCCGTGATCGTCTGCCACCGGGCCGTGCTACCTGCTTTGAGTTAGGGGGGGTCGCTCCCTGCTCCCCCCACTCAGAGCCAGCAGGGTGGCGTCGTCCTTCCCGGCTGACCGCACCTTTCTCTCTGCAGCAAGTGGAAGTAGATGGACAGCAGTGCATGCTGGAGATCCTGGATACTGCAGGGACGGTAAGAGGCGTGTTGGAGGGTTGGTGTCGTGGGTGTGAGGATGGCTGTTTGCCTGTATGTTATCTTTTATACACTGTATGGACAAAAGAATTGGAACAGCCGCAGTGAGTACAGCAATGGGCCACATGAGCCCACACCCTTATGTTTGTCGCGTTACCACAACACTTAACATTCGCAGGATAAAGTTTGCATGCAGCTTGGCTCCAGTCCAGCTCCTCAATGCAATTTAAAGTTTGAAAGCCAAAGTTCCTCCATACATTGGATTTAAACTGGAGGAGCAGCATGAATCTCTGCTGTCATAAGCCGTTCCTGCTACTGCTAAACAAAGTTGGAAAATAATTGGCTTCTGCTGCATAATGCACTGTGCTGCCTGTCAGTGTGGGAATACTTTAGAGCACGCCACCTGTAGGATTAAAGAGGAACTGTAGCATTTCGCCACCTCAAATCCAAACGTGTATAAAGTATAAATGAATAAAATTGGTGATACATGAATCACCGCACAAAAGAATCGTGAGTTGCTTTTATTTTCACTATCCCTGGCTGTTGTAGCAACTAAGGGATAGCAAATAGATAGAAATATTCTTTGATTTAGAGTGAGATGTTGGATAAACTGGTGTCCCGATACTTTCATCCATATAGTGTATATTAAAGCAGGTTAGATCGAAGGAGGCGGATTGGCTGCTTCCCACAGTGCCGTCGGTTACTGTAGCTAAGCTACCCGTCGGCACGGCTCCTGTGCTGGTGTCCGCCAGGCGACCCGCCACTCTTTCTGAGCCGGTCTGTGGCCGCAAGGTGCCAAGTGCAACCGCTCGGACTTTACGGGATCCGGACCGGCCAGCAAATACTGCCAGATACTCTGCTCCTCTGCAGCCTCCTCTCTGCATCTCTCACCAGTCTTGCGGCCGTTACCCCTGACAACGGCTTCCAGAGGACAGTGGCTAAAACGCAGTATCATACAATCATACAGTCTGTTGTATGATTATGAATGCTAACTGTATAGTATCTATGGTAAAGTTAATTATGTAATTTTTTTTGCATTGTTACTTCTGACGGCTGTATTGGACTTTAAGGATTGTGCTGTTTCATGCATTAACCTTCACAGAATATCTTTATTGAATGGGGCTCACGGCCACCGAAAGAACACCAAGCTTAACAGTGTTGCACTTCCCTGCTGGTACCCAGCATTTGACCTCCACAATCGAGTCCGAATGTTTTACACTCGACAGACTTTCTCCTGTGACCTCTTTTTTTTTTTTTTTTTTTTTTTTTTTTTTTGTGCCCCTGCAACAGGAGCAATTCACGGCGATGCGTGATCTGTACATGAAGAATGGCCAGGGGTTCGCATTGGTCTACTCCATAACAGCACAGTCGACCTTCAACGATCTGCAGGACCTGAGGGAGCAGATCCTGCGGGTGAAGGACACGGACGACGTGAGTGGCCCCGCTCAGAGGTTGGCTATAACTCAGCCAGTCCTCTGGTTCCCGGTTGAACGGCAGCACCGCTGCCACCTCCAAATGGCATATTTGGTTCCTAATTTCCTTCATCGAACCATGTGTTTGTGCAGTTTATTGGGATTTTTCCCTCCAGTATTTATTTCCCAGGATTTTGTGCACAGATTCATGCACAGTACAGTCGTGAACCAATAGCTGACTTAGAAGCATTCAGTTACACGGTTCTACCACAAATGTGGAGTTTGGTTGCGTTTTTACCCTTTCTGTATGGTACAAAGTTAAACCAGTGAAGAAATTGCACAGGCATACAATACCCGCATTATCAGGACACTGTTGCATTTTATCTGCAGCATAGTCTGGGGCTTTGTGCTGCTGGATAAAAGTCCCATCATGCCCGGCGCTTTTGCTGGGAGCAGCTCTGACACACTGCACACACAGATTCCAGTGCTGAGCCCCCCACCCAGGCCGGATCAGACCGGAAAGCGCCCAGTTTCTCCTCCAACGGTCCTCTGCTCGCTTTTGGCGCTAGAACGATTAGCTTCCTGATTTGCTCACAGGAAGTGTGCAAATGTCAGCCTGTCAGCACAAAACGCGGTAGTCGCTGGAAGGAAATTTATTTGCACTGAAGTGGGCACCAGCAGGAAATGCACAACAAGATTTGGATTCTACATATGCATGTGTTCTGGTAATGATGTAGGTAGTACTTATTCACATTTCATCTACACGGAGTCTACTGCTATTGCACATAAACAGTAGGTTTACAGGTCTCCCCCGCTGTCCGAAAAGTAGAGCATTCCTGTGAAACCTTTTATAAGCCGAAGTGTAAATGAAGAAGCAATTACGTTTTACGCATATGGGAACATTTTTTTTGCCTTCCTAGAGCGAAGAAATTACCTATCATCATACCAAATAACAAATAAAATGTAATGTAATATATTATACTTGTAGTAATGATATGATGTAGTAGAAATATAGCCTATTTAAAGTGTAGCTTCACTTAAGAATGTCTATATGGTAGTCCTATAGCCCAAATAACGATAAAAAGTATAGTGTAGTAACTGCATAGACCAGTAACATAGTTGTTTATTATCGTTATCAAGTATTATGTTCTGTACATAATTGTATGTGTTATACTTTGATATGACAGGCTGGGCAGTAGGTTTGCTTATACCTGCATCACCACAAAAACATAAGTAATGCGATGTTACAATCATTACAGCGTTGCTAGGCGATAGGAAATTCTCAGCTCCATTATAATCCTATGGGACTTCTGTTGTATATGCGATCCGTCATTATGACGCATAACTGTATAATTGGCTAGCTAAGTGCTATTTTTGCATTTCTCCTTTTTTCGTAAGAGTGGAAATCCTCAGATTCATTTCGGCCATGCGAATACCGGTACTTACGTAGGTCTTTTGTGAAAGCAAGGTAGCGTAAGGCAAACGCTCGCAAATACCTGTAATTGATTTCATCATTCAGTATTTTTTTTTTTAATTTATTTACTGTTGTTAGGCGGAGCACCACTAGGGGGCTCTTCACGGCGTGGCTTACACCCCCCTTCCATTATGTCTGTCAACGCCCTCTTCCAGGTGCCCATGATCCTGGTAGGAAACAAGTGTGACCTTGAAGAGGAAAGGGTGGTGGGTAAAGAGCAGGGTCAGAGCCTGGCGCGCCAGTGGAGCAGCTGCGCCTTCCTGGAATCCTCTGCTAAGTCCAAAATCAACGTGAACGAGGTGAGGGAGGCCCACAGCCCTCGCTCGCCCAGACCTGGCTCCTAGTGGGGGTTTCCCATCCGCGGCGTGATATGATCCATCACCCAAAGCCACTTGAGTTATGTGACGAAGCACGGCAGGCAAACCTGTTTGTTCCTCTGTCAGATTAAAAGTCCTGAGGATTCAGATACATGAGGAAGACATGCTGGGTTAATATAGCAAATACATGGTTTAGTATTTAGAGTTAATAGGAGAGGTCGTGTATTTTTTTTTTTTTTTGATTAGTGAAGCCCATCAGCTGAGCATTCAGACTCCAGCAGATGGTCCTAAAACCAGGTGCATCGTTTCAAATCCAGAAGACATTTACTCATGTGTCATTTGCCCTGAAGCTGTGTGATGTTTGGAAGGACTTTTGGGGAGTTCAGGATTTGGGGACTGTAAAGTGTGTTTTCGCAAGGACTGATGTTGTACTGTAAGGTTTGGTCCAGACTATTGTAACACATTCTAGTTTTTTTTTTTAATAGAATAAGAACTTGTTAAGCAGGAAGTCGGTATGTGTGTATGTTTGCACTACTCGTATCACCCTGGATTTCAGCCAGAGTTACTGCTGTCATTGTTTATCTTTGCTGGAAGAGCCACATGCCACTTCCTCCCAACACTGACGTCTTTTAAACCGTTTCCAGATCTTCTATGACCTGGTTCGGCAAATCAACAGGAAAACCCCGGTTCCTGGGAAAGCCCGCAAAAAGTCGACCTGCCAGCTGCTCTAATGCGCAGCTGTGCTGATTCTCTGAGCCAGGTGAGTGTGGGGGGGTAATGGGAGTGGTAAGGGCCACTGATAAAGCCAGTGCTGTCAGGTATAGATCGATTTTAGTCCCCTCCTTGTTGGTCTTCCAGTGGTATCAAAGCAGCAGTGATTGGCCATGCAGGGTAATCCCGCCCACAGTGGGATGCACTGCCTGATTTTACCATCAGTGTATGTTGTGATGCGGTAGGGAGACAGGAAAAATATTTGCTGTGTAATAACATGCTAGTCTGTTACCTAAGTCTTCTTGTCTCTAACTGGTTGTAATTCTCTCATGTATTCATTTTGTCCTGAATAACCGTGTGGTGCCCAGTAGACCGGGCCGAACTCCGGCCCAAATGGCTGATTAGTATCGTTACTCCTTGTCATGTTTGGGCAGGTTGGCTCAGAGGTCTTGGCAGTAATTACGGCCTGATCCTGGGCTGCGAGCCGCCTGATGAAAAGCATTAAAGTAGGACGCTAAGGAACATTATGACAAGCTTTTTTTCGAGGATATCTCATGACCTGCGAAGGGGGAGATGTCACTCGAACTGCTTACTGAGCATATTTTGAAATTCTTTGTGTGTGTGTGTGTGTGTGTGTGTGTGTGTGTGTGTGTGTGTGTGTGTGTGTGTGTGGGGGGGGGGGGGTTCTTCCTCTTTCAGTTCCATTTGAGTCCTTTGACCACCACTGAACACACTCCTTGTGTTAAGCCGCACTATGTAGCGCCTTGCTGTTCTCCATAGTCACTCCTTCACCCGTGTCTCTCATTCTTTCTGTCTCTCTCTGCCCTCCCCTTCCCCAGGTCTGATGAGCAGCCATCTCTGTTGGCAGCTGAACTGAAAGCGTCCTGCAGCCGATGTTTCTGTGTCTGGACCTCTTTAACCGATGCCACAAACACCGGGACTCAAAATCTATGATTGTACATTATCTGATAGTCTCTTTGTGCACATAGACTGCTCACTCGCCTGCATTGCAACAGAGATTTAGGGGGATTTTTTCCTTTCCCTCGTCATTCTGTCTGTCTGTCTCTCTCTCTCTCTCACTCACACACTCTCACACACACACACACACCTCAACACCTATTCTAACAGTTTGGACATGAAAGGTTTTGGGCTACACACAGTATTGTTGCTGAAGGGGGAGAAGATGCTGCTCCCATCTCTACGTGTGAGACAGTGCAACCAAACAGTCCCAGGGCCCTGCGGTTGGCTTTGGCCAGTGAGCGTGAGAAGCTTGAGGGCCTCTGTTTAAGTAACAGGGGGAAAGTCCAAAGAGCGACTATATACATGCTGTTCACTTCTGCTTCCTTGGTATTGGTACCATTTTCCCTTTTTTTTTTTTTCTTTTCTTTTTATTGAATTACTAAATTTTGTTTTGCTGCGATTCTATATTGTCACAGCTGTTATTGATTTTATCTTAACCTGTGAGCAGTGATACGTGTTTGCTTTTAACCTAAGATGTTGCCTTCTGCTATGGTAACTGATTTTTTTGATTTTTTTTTTTCCGGAGAATTATTCTGAAAACGCATCATCTTAACACGTGTTTGTTCAGATTTCTTGCGTCTGCTTTTACCGCTGGGGGTGGCGCTCCAGGGATTTATGGGGGGAGGCTCTTAAACCTATGACCCCCTCCCTGTACCCCCAGCTGGGACTTTCATGGGGGGCCGTAACCAAGTGGCTGAAAGTCAGGTCCACCTCTGTGGAATCCCTGCTCCACAACATGAAGTATATTATAAATATAAAATATATATTTTAAAATGAGGATTTTTATTAATGAAATAAAAAAACTGTGTTATTCTTCATGCTTTGGTGACTGTAGATTCCGCCTGTCCTTGCTTGCACCTGCACCAGTGTTAAAACTGGAAGACTGAGAAATCAAACTGGTTTCATACTGGTTGTCTGCTAATACTTGTTTTCTTTCTTTTTTTCTTTGGTCAGTTGTCACAGTGGTGGTTGGTTTGTCATTGGATGTTTTTTTTTTTTTTGGGGGGGTGGTTATCTAGGGAATGCCATGTTGCTCGTTCACATTGTGTCCTGGCTGCCCTGCAATCCAAGGTCATGTGACACTCATTCTCCAGAGCTGTGGAATTTCAAATACAACATCTGCTTATTCTGGTGGCCAGATGTTATACGCCTTAATTAAAAGTGGCGCGGTTTTTGTACGACTGAGCAGCTGTCATTCGGTAAATTGGATGGACAGAATATTAATTGTATCATGTTTTCCTGTGCAGTGAAGGCTGCTTGCGCACCTACCCCACCATTGAGCCCTCCTCAAATGTGATGTTGGGGGGCTTTAAACATACCACCAACTGGTTTTCAGTGGGGAATTTTCTTTCCAAAGGGGGGAGGACCTGAATCTTACTGTTCCTTGTAAAGTTGTGCGATGGTGTAAAAGTCAGAGTTGCGAATCCAATGAAATGTACCGTCTTTCTTGAGCATGTGAGAGAGTTTTTATCCTGATCAGCCGACTCAGAGTTGTACAAAACACTGTAAACTTGTCAGGTATTCAATATTAGCATGTAAACCTATATTTTTAAAGGTAAGAACAACATTAATATAAACTTGAGTAAAATTGTCTTTGTTTTGTGATTTTTGTTCACATCTACTGAGAAGTTGCTTGGTTTTGCCATGACCTCTAGACCTTGACAGCAGCAGTCACACAATTCACGTTGTCATGGTTCTTCCCATGTCGGTGCATTTCGGTCAGGTCTGTAGCTTGCTTTGTTTTTGTGGTAGTACTTTTATTTTGAAGCCGTCCCCACCCATTGCTTGATTGTAGCCGTGCATATGGTGGCACAGGTGAGCAATTCCTGTAATCTACACCCGCACTTATCAAATATCTTGTAATGGATACGTTTCTCTACTCTGCCTCACTGCACACTGGATTCGGATAAACATGTCTATCAGCCAGTAACTCCAATCTGGTTTATAAGCATGGATTTTCTGGGAGTCTCTGTGAACAAGCATTTATATTGCCAAGGAAATAGTGTTCTGTCCAGTCTCGACACATCGAGCTATATTTGGCAAAATAAACAGGATTTCTGATGTTTTATTTCATTATTCCCTGTGAATAGGGCTTTGTCATAACTGAATGCTTAACCTAGTGCAGTTTCTTGGGGTGCGTCTCACGTCACCCAAACGTGGGTGGTGTAAAGCAGGCTTATTTTGTTACTTGTGAAACTTGGCATTGGACATCAAAGGTGGCCGGTAGGGTTTCTGCATTTGAAACCAAATGATGCTCTATACTGGTATCAACACTTCAATCTTGCACACTTTCAGAGTGTTGACCACATTGTCAAGTATATCAATCCAAAAATAAATTAATCGTTTTTATTTTTAATCCATTGCTTGTGTGGATAACGCCATCACTGTCGGGTAAAAACTGCTTGTTCTGGGAATATAGCCTCTACGCGTTTTCACCTGCATACAGTATTCTTCCACACACGGATGTAATATGCATGTGTTTGGCAGTCAAATAATTCTTCCCTTGTTGGTACTGATAGTTTGGCCAGTGGTAGAAAAAGGAGCATAATTTGATCGTACTTTACACAAACAGGTTCAAACACTGCAATGCCTAATTCGTATGACAAAACGGTATCTAATGTCAATAATACCAGTAGCCTATTTAAACATTTAGCAAACACCCACCCAGAGCTGTGTACAGAATGTTTATGTATTTGGCTTAAGTACGAAAATCTGAAGTGAAAACAAGTGTTACACAATAAAAAAATAAAAAAAAACTGTAGAATTTAGTTTAGGCCTAATTTACCAATCATCTATAGAGTTTTTTTTATAACAGTAAGACTGTATTCTGATTTTAAAACCTTTTTTTAAAAAAATTACATTAAAAAGCTGTAAAATTATCCATTTATTAGTAAATCACTCATATCTTTGATGTTCCGTAATTGAAGTTGAGATCCTTTTTGAGGGTAGCCCCAAGGAGGGGCACTGGTCTGAAACGGACCAGACCACGTGACCAGTATCGGTGTCGTGTCGGCAACATCACCACAAAAATATCAATATCGGAACAAAACACGAATCTTTGGGTATCGCCCACCTATATGCTCTAGGTGAGACTGCAGTACCGCAGTGACTACACATTCTGCTCTCAGAATTATGTCAATTTGCAAGTCATGTGCCTTAAAAATTTCCTTGTACAGAACATGTGCCTTGGAGATTAGTTTTACGTTTCACAGCCGTTAGGGACCCAGCAGCTTCATGTCTGCTGAGAGGCTTAGGATGGGTCTCGTGGTATGTAGGTAAACATTTGTATCAAACTTATAGTTAGGGTCACTGAAATTCAGTATAATCAAATTGATGACACTCGTATTTTGTTAATCTAGTTGCAGTGTACATCAACAGAAAATAACAGGAACCATAAACTCACAAGAATGAATCTTTGGAAGTATCTCTGTCCCTACCTGAAACATTAATCTACCCATTGTGACGTGTCGTTGAACTGAATCCGAAGGGGAAAACCTTGGTCTGTATTGTTTGCGAAGTACCACTAGGGGGAAGACTTTGCCAGTTTATGAAAGATCAGGCCTTTGACCATACTGATGGGTGGATTCATAAAACGCCCCCGATTTTTATCCAGTTTACCCATTAGGCAATAACGTCAGTTGTCCAAACATGCTGGGTGTATATCTGCAAAACGCGGGACAAAACGTTTGTTTGTTTTTTTTTCTTCTTTTTTAAATAGACTGAATTTCACATATTTTTGAGGGGAAAATATGGATTGGTTATGGTGAAAGCCCTTCCTGTAAGCACAATCCAAATACAGGGATAATTAATGTTAAGAGTTAATGCTCCCGAACAGGGCGAGTTCAAGGTATAAGTGAACTAAGTGGCTGCTTAAGACCCAGCCGCCACCAGGGGGTGCCCCATCTGCTCAGAATATGAGAAATGTAAAATACGTTAATCCAATCTTGCTTCAGGTGTCAGAAAAGGGTTTGACCGGCCCGGCTCTGTAATTCTCTACAGCTGAAACGTCCCCACCTGGTTTATGAGCTGCATGAAGCATTGCTGTGCGTTTAGCCTGGGTGTATACTCCCTGACCCGCAGGTCGCCTATAGAAGGAATGGTGACCTAAAATCATTAAAGAGTGCATTTCATATTTCGAATAAAGCGCAGTGTTGCCAGCTTTGGTCAGCAAGCTGGAGTGAGAGTTTCAATTCGAGACAAGTCTGCACGCGTATTTACATACATGTGACAGTTTTATCTTGCAACGCTTCTGGTGTCGCTAATTTTAGGTTAGCCGTGCAAACGTACGTTTGTTTCTTTCCCCAGAGTTGATTCATATAAGAAACTACGGAGCCCCTAAAAGGTCACGGTGGAAAAAAAAATAGGGTGGGAAATTTAAAAAAAAAAAAAAAAACTTTTGCGT
>JAODKF010000068.1:22624842-22644413 GCA_026779585.1 Mormyrus proboscirostris
TATTATAATAATAATAATAATAACTGTTAATTTTCTCCACATGGCACACGGGAAAAGGGCAGTAGAAATTTTACGTTTGTTAATCAACTTGCGTTTATTTTCTAATGGCTACCCCGGTTTGTTTTGGTTAAACCGATTCCAAATACAATTGAACGTCTTACACGTGATGGATTAAAATTGCCACAACGTTTTATCAGAATATCTAGGCAAACAGTCCAAACTTTTCAAATACAGCACGACCCGGATGCGATTGCCAGGCTGCGCCTGCTGGCGGAGGGAGGCCCGCTGCTGGGGGGCACCGTGCGATCTGGCCGCTGCAACAGCGGGGCACCGCTGGCTCGCCTCCTGCTTGTTTTTTTCCCTTTCTTTTACAAATATTTTGGTGCACTTTAATGCCACAATAGTCATACTAAGAAGGCCAGAGCAATCTCTAGTCCGTGTATTTTGGTTGTGTAAAATCCCTCAGAGTTTGGCTTATTTTTTCGGAGTTTGGTCACCAGGCAGAGGGATTTAATCAGCCCGGGACTCTGCGTGATACCGCGCGTTTCTTTTACGCCGTTTTTGTGGTTCTTCAGTAAGTATTTATTTATGATTTATTGATTGTTTTGCATGAATGATATATTGAGATGTGATGTTTATTAAGCCCATAGTTTGTTAATGCAAGGGGGGCTTTTTGCCGTTTCATGAAAACTTAATGTGACTATTCGTAACAAAAAGTGTTTTTTCCCCCACATTTTTTTCTTGCATTGTTTTCTGTCTTTTTTTTTTTAGTCATGTGGAAAGTACTTGTGCAATTAAAGGCAAGGCGCCAGTGCTTATAAATGGCAGTATTCTGTTACTTTCCAAAATAACTGAACTGTAAGTAATTGGATAGGAATTTCGTTTGTTTGCGTCCCTGTTATTTTCATAACGATCAGCAGCGCCTTGTGTTCAGCTGGTTAACAAGGCGAAGCGTTTCAGCGGTGCGCACTGACTTCATATCTTTCCTACGTCATATATCAGTTTTTAGAGACCGAAAGGTGTTTATTAAAAATTTCGTATGAAACTGATAAGCGTATGGAAGGTATTCTAGCGTTACTGTATCTTCGCAGAAAAATGCGAATCGTCCCAAAACAAACTCCGTCACTAGTTCAAACGCATTAATACACTTCGTAGGAAACGCGCAAATACAAAAAACTTGTAAATACACTAATGGATAAACGCTCTGCTGACACCTCCATGCGCTTTTAATCTCCGTGTTAGTCCCCCCCCCCCATCGAGGTGAGTTTGAGGTGAGGCGCTTTGGTTTTCTGCATTTTTAAATGGTCATTTTGTTTCACGTCAGGATATAGGTATTGATTTACACATTTGAAGTCATGACTCTAAACCAACAAAATATCCTCACTGATAACTGGCGGACGACTAGCAAAGCGGAAAACTTGAATAAAACATCTCCCTGTAATTGCGTCACTTACCAGTTTTGGTTAAACCCGTTAACAGGCGAGGGAGATTAGGTGCATAATTATGAGATCTGTATCGGGCCAGTGGGAGAGCATCCTCGGTCGTGGGTATTAATGGTTTTGGAGGCCAGATCTTTCCATGTCTGCAGGAAATTAGTAGCTTTGAAATGGACTTTCGTTCCATTAGTTTTAACTGTCCAGTCGTGTTTACAGAAACTCATTTTGCCATGGCGACAAGTGTCGCTAAAGATTTATAAAAAAGGGGGCTAAGTTTTTACTCTGGGGTCTGTCTTAATGAAACGTGCTGTTTAAGCTAATTGGAGTGCATTCGCTTGGGGTCGCCAATGCTCCCCTAAAACAGCTCTAGTCACACCCCTCCACTTCACCAAAAACCCACAGTGAACTTAATTGATTTTTTGCTTGAGACTTACTGTTGGGAGTGTATTCCCCTCAGTAGTGCGTTTTCTTGACTAATGTGTGCTGCATGTGGATAGTCTGTCAGCTGTTATGGTTCTTTGCATCTCTTGGCGGACATTGATCCACCCGCTTTGAACCACACAGACCTCGGGTCGTTTAGATTTGCAGCCCAATCCATTTTTTTTCTGCATCTGTCATCGCGTGTCTTTCAGATTCTGGGTGATGTCGATGTGCTCTGCAGTCCCCACAGTGCTGGGCCATCAAGGCCTGAACCTCTCCTCTTTCTCAGCAGACCTGCGAGGAGCAGTAAGTGTGTCGCCATGATGTTATGAAAGTCCGGGAGCTGGAGAGGGAACCAGAGACACCGATGGCTGGAAGTAGGTGGGTCACCTGGGCGAAATGCTTCTTTGTGTCCCGATGACATATGAGGCCTTTGCCAATGCAGTAGCTCAAAGCCATTTGCACGTTTTCGCATTTCAGTAATTCATTAATCTGACCCTTGTTGTGATTCTTATTTTTCCAGAAGTCTGATGGTCTTCTGAAGAAGCATGGGCAGCGGCTGTAGCTGCAGAGACAAAGATTCAGTCCCAGATAACCATCAAAACCAGTTTAAGGTACCCCCTCCCCAGAACATCTGTGTAATATTAACGCCGATGTATTCAATGTATGCGTTTGAGGAGTCATGAATGTGGAAGGCCTTATGTATAGAGGAGGTTTGTGTAAGTGGCGTGTTTGCCGATGTGCTGGGGGGGGGGGGTTTGGGTGCCACGGCCGTGTCTCATTGTCTTGTGCTTCCCCGTCTCTGCAGGTCGTCAATGTGGACGACGACGGTAACGAGCTGGGGTCGGGCGTCATGGAGCTGACCGAAGGGGAGTTGGTTCTGCACACGCGCAAGCGTCACACTGTGCGGTGGCCCTACCTGTGCCTGCGTCGCTACGGATACGACTCCAACCTCTTCTCCTTCGAGAGCGGCCGCCACTGCCAGACGGGCCAAGGTGCCGTTCAGGAGTTCGCACACATCTGTGTCAAACCGAAATCTGGCACATTTACGATGGAAGAGGTGGTTCACGTGGACATCTCTTAAAGATTCAGACAGTGCTCCTTATTGTAACAAGCTGGGGTAAAAAATGGATTTGAAAGCCGTGATGGCTACTCACTGGTTGATGTAACAGTGGCGAGTGGGCTAAACCAGTGTTTTTCAACCTGACAGTCCGCAAGTACCTACACCAGGAATTTGGTGGTCTTGGTATGTTCAGGTCTGCCGCGAGTAAAAATGTGTGCAGTGTGGCCCAGAACTAGGCTGAGAAACACTGGGTTGAACGAGCACATCCTGAAGTGCCAGGTCCCCGTGGGTTTGGAGACTGCGCTGCTTTCGCCAGTAGGTCGCTGTGTGGTTGTGGCCAACACCCCGCCTGCTTTGTGCTTGCAGGCATTTTCGCCTTTAAGTGTGTGCGGGCGGAGGAGATCTTCAACATGCTTCAGGACATCATGCACGACAACCGAATCAGTGTGGTGGAGGAGGCGGTGCAGGAGGAGGCGGGGCCTATGCCTCCACCCACAAGTAAGACCCTGGTGCACTTTACTGCTCATGCTTGTATGAATTTATAATCCTTTGCACTACAACTCTACTCTAAAACCATCTATAAACACCAGCGCAATTACTGTCCAGATGCTTCTCACTGTACGATATTTGTTTTAAAATGGTGTGATAGGGAAACACATTCAGGTGTCATCAAAATTTGAATCTTGATCTGCTCCAGGAGTAGCGATATGGCGATATGGCAGCATCCTCCCAGCTACGCCTCCAGTCTCTGTAACGATCGCCAGCGTGTGCGTCTCATACAATGCTTAACAATGTATAGCACTGTGTTTTTTTTCTTTCTTTCTTTCTTTCTTTCCTGTGTTTAAACTGTTTTTCTCAACCCCATCACATCTACTAAATGCCCAAATGTGTCTCAGCGTATTCATATCTGACACAATAATTCCATCAGAACGTGACCTCATCCTAAGTCAAGGAACATCCTTTTTCCTGAAACACTCAACAGTAACAGTTGCACTCTCAGCACACTGTCTGTGCTCCTTATGCCGTCGCAGCCTGATGGACAGTTCCTGGGTCAGGTGAGAAGGCAGGAAGACTTTTGCACGCTGGTTATCCCCACTCTTTTCTCTCTGCTTCAGGCTACCTTCTGCCTTTGGAGGCCAATGGGGCTCCACTGTGCCCATCGTTGGAAGGAGATGTGTCGCGTCCATCCAGCCGACACTCATCTACTCGGTTGCCGTCAGTGGGGACAGAGTCCACACACCCTCTGCTGGTCACTGATGAGACGGTAGGTCCCCAGAGCTTTGTTAATAGCGTCTAGTGCTCAAAAAATATTTTGAGGACGGTTTTTAAAGCAGAGCGGTTTTCATTGGTCATCTCAATGTGAGTATGCTAGACTTTGACCAGCATTTTTTAGTATTAACTGAGATGTTAGGGTACAGTTAACTTGTTGGGTAAATGATTTGTGTTTTTGGTAATGATGCTCAATACTTAACAGAGCCATCTAGTGGTGATTATTGTAAAATTATAAAATTGACATGCTAAGTGATAGCTTTGGTGATCCACACTTTCCCAGGTCCACACGTATGTGAATACCACTGTGGTTCAGCAAGAGGATTGTGAGGCAAGTGGCCTCCACCCGCCGGTGGAACTCAGGATCTCTGACCCAGAGCCACAGGTGCTTCTGGACCACAGCGGAGTGAAGTTCACGCTTGGGCCCACACCTGTTCAGAGGCAGCAGATGGCCAAGAAAAAGCAACCGAACTCTGCAGAAGTGGACCAGGGAAGGAATACTCAGCCTGGCGGTGGTCCAGCAGATGAATTGGACAGTGATAAGCTGAAGCAGTCCTCAAGATCTTCTGGGTCTTCAGAGGATCACCAGAACGCGACAGTCCATCCAAATCAAAGCAGCCATTTGCTTGGCCCACTCTCTGATGACCGTGGCAGCAAGTGGATTGCTGCGAGCTCAGAACCATCCCCTTCTCCGGCGCCTGTCTGGGTACGCCGTAAGCCCTGCCCAGAAGAACCGCCAAAGACACCGTGCCTCAATGGTCACCCCACGCCCCCCCAAACGGACCCATCACGCTGCTACGTCAATACAGAGAGCGCCCTGAGGCCACACCCATGGCGCGGACCCGATCGTTCTCCTCCCTCCATGTTCAGATTCGATCTCCACTGGCCCGGCTTGGACCCTCACCGGCAGCTCCACTACATCGAGCTGGAGATGGAGAGGGGCTCAGGCTCCAGCAGCCCCCACACTCCCTGCACCCCCACCCCGCCCCTGGCGCCACCAGCCACCCGTCGCACGGAACTTTACGCCGTCATTGACGTGGAGCGTACGGTCGCCATGTCCAACCTTCAGAAAGCGATGCCGCGAGAGGATGGGGCTTCGAGAAAGACACGGCATAACAGTAATGAACTACCCGTGTGACTCACCCGGAGCTGCAGTCACACCATGAAGAGCGCCTCCTTCAGGGCAGCTGGGGAACATCTCCTGGTGGGGTTTCCAGAAGATGAACATTAAACTTGGATGAATTATTATGTATGTACTGTGTATTTAGCCAAGAGAGATGGTCCAGGAACTTCCATTGTCATTTTTCTTCCTATGGGAATCTGCTACCATTTACCAGTGAATTGAACACTAATGTTCCTCTGGGTTTTCGGTCACGTGGCACGAATCGGTGACGGCTGACCCGTCGTTTTCCGTTATCTCATATTTCAGTATCTGAATACTCTGCAGTTTCACTGTACAAGTTTGAAATTTTGTCAGATTTTACGAGCTCAGAATGTAGAAGCTCTGCTACATTTGGAGCTCAGCTGGTTGTACTTGAAGTACTTTTTAATTAGGCGGCATATTTTCATGCCTGTCGCTCGCAAGCTGGTAGTAAAAGTAATTTTTTACGAAAGGATTGTAACTTTACAGAACTGCTTGCTCATTATGATGCATTTTATTCTCCTTAGAAATTCATAATAAATATGAAACGGTAAAATATGATGCTGCACGTTTTCATTTGCTATTCATAGTTCTGCATCTTTTTTTTTTGATTTTCCTACAGTTTATAGGAATTGTGTAAATTATGGAATATTATTTTTGACCAGTAATGAAAATGAAATTTTACTCTGACTCGTTTTGAATATGACTGGAAATAACCCTGGACCACTTTGGAGGAAAATAATGATTTGATTTTGGAATGAAATATCAATGGGAAAAAAAAGCCTAGTTCATGTATTTTTTTGCATTTATTATTATTAATAACAATAATAACAGAACCAAAATCACTCTACAGCCATTTTTTTTGACTCACTGGGTCGTCTAAATTTCTCCATTCCTAATTATGTTTAATTAAATGGCATTTTTAAAATGGGGGGGGGGGTGTATACTTTGTAATAACTAAATGTCTTATCCTTGCTGTTCTTACCTGAGCCTTATTTCAGTACCAGGTTTACAATACCAGAAATATACCGCAGTCCTGTGGCCGTGTCGTCATACATAGTGAGTAGCATGTGGTGGTAGCACAGGGTGTAACCCAGTTGGAATAACTAATGACAAACTGGTTTAATCTGTGACAGCATTAGAGCTGCCATGATTGGTCAATGTAGTCGATGGCGTCAACGGTGAAAATGTTCCGGCAACAATATTTTGAAATGATGTCAATGGCAATATCGCAATGATAGCCCAATGCGCGAACACCTGAATAGGCAAAACCACCATAAGTGTTGCTTTTTCATGGTTATTAAGTTACTATTAGTATTGAAAGATTTTAATGTCTTATGTCATTTAAACTGCTAAATACACCAATTATTGAAGCCATACAGATGTCTGCCTGCTACCTTAGAATTTTCATTGAATAAGTGAGAAAATGTTGAGGCTAAAATATGGGCTTATTCTACGTTGATTGGTGATACCGGATAAACATCAAGATATGCTGAATGTATACAGATAACTAACATTTGGGCATCACAACACACTCAGTATTTTTAGCGCTTTACTAATCTGCTTGTCGAATTGTGGGTGTAACTAAAGTCATTTTTAAGCCAAAAAGCTGGCATCTGTTATCTAAAGCCCTGAAAATGGCAATTGAAAATTAACTTAAATGGAGGAAAATTATTAGTTTAGATTAATTGACCAATCAGTAAAATAGTCGATAGATTAATCGACAGAAAAATGGTCATTAGAGGCAACCCAAGACTGCATGTGATAATCCAAGGTTGTGAAGCCTTTCCCTGTTGAAATGAGCTCTTGCCTTGTTTTTGTTAAAACTGCTGCAGTTCTGCATATCTGGGTACTGGAGAGCTGTCATTCAAACGTATCATTGCTGTAAGCTCCAGACCATATCAACAAGATAAAAATCGTGTTTCACAAAGGAGAATCGTCAGCTAGGGTTACCACAAAGGTAGTCGGAATATTCACTGCCTTATTCAAAGGCATCATTTAGTTGTAGCTGTATAGCTATAGTGGTGTTTTTTAATAGTGGATACAACAGTAATTGCCCTGTTCAGGATTTTAGAAACACAAACTTGTTGACTTATTAAAGGAAAGTTTCAGGGTTGGTTCTACATTTTTTTTTAATGCATTTAATAACTGTTGAAATTTCCCCTTCACCGTCCTGGAGGCTGAAAATAGAATGGTTGAAATTTTATACTAAATTAAAAAAACTGAGCCTTTTTTTTAATGAACTGATAAGGTATTTGCTTTGTCGGGCTCCGGTAGGGCGCAGTGACCTCTCCTAGTTTGCTTTATGACGCCCCAAAGTGAGGCGAGATAATGAGAAAGTTCATTTTTAGCATTGATCAGAAATATCATAGCATGGAGTCGATGTACTGGTTGATTTAGAATTTTTGAATTTTTAAAAATGTCCTTAATGAAAATGGTATGAGTTTAAAATTACATCGTCTATTATCGTTACCTCCCCCCCCCAAACACACACTGTTGCACGCAAGGAGTTAATCCCTTCAGTCGATGTGCAGTTTGCGGTTGCCCCCATCAAAGGAGCAGCCTGACCTGGACGTGGGTCCCAGCCCAGCCCCCAACCACGCTAAGGATAAGCTGGTATACAGGCAGGTGGAGAGGCGCCCAACCAGGCAGACAGACCCACAGCATGAAGAGGACAATCACAGCCTTACTGTGCTTCGCGTTGGTGGCCCATGGGGCGATTAGGTGAGATCTCCATTTAGCTGACCCGTTCGCCTCTGAATTGGTTGTGTGACGGGCTCCAAACTGTCATCAATATCACTTCCTTTTACAGTGTTTCACATCATCGTGGTGGACAGAGTTGTCTTTGTTTCTCGATTTAGGCTGCCTTGTACTTAAAGCTTAATATACTCTCTTCATGTGCGCTGATATTACACGTAGCTCTCAGTGGCTGCTTTCTTTGAATTGTGTTTCATATAGACAGACAGACACAAAACCAAATACATCAGGAAAATGTCACCCATGGGTCTAGAAGGTACTGGAGTCAGTATTTGTTCATCTGTTTCTATTATTTCTGTTCACATTTCATGAGTAACCTACTTGAAGTAATAAGCTCCGGTATTTACAGCGAAACCACAGTAGACCTGGAGGCTAACTAATGGATTCAGTCAGCTTATTATGTGAGGCCTCAGTATGTTTCCCGAGCAAGGGTGTAGATTTGGGTTTAGATGTTAGGGACATGTCACTACCACTATTGTGGGAGTACTGTGTGTGTTTAGGGGGGAGTAGGAAATTCAGAAATGATTAGGTCCCTACTGATGTTGAAACTAAACCTACACCCTAGATTCGTAATGTTCTCATGTTGTACTTCTGGTTATTGAATAGTTATTAGGTTATTGCTTTGTTAGAAGTTGGTGTGTAGCTCTTTCTCAAATACTGCTTACAATTGTACCTGGCCATTCTTCGGAAGCTTTGCGTGTTTGTAATGTGCTACTGGTCTCATTTCGTACGTCACGTTGGACATAAATGTCCGCCAGACGAAGGTAATTGTGTGCAGCCAGGGCCGTGTCAAGGCTGCGCTCTCATCACACCGTGCAATAAATCTCGGCTTCGTCCCAGGGTTCCGCTCAGACGCTTTACAACTTTGCGTGCCGAGCTGCGCTCTGCCAAGAAGCTGGCGACCTTCCTGCAAGAGCACCAGCCCGACATCTTTGCCCGCAAATACACCCACTGCTTCCCCCAAGGTCATAGCCCCCGGCCGCACCGCGGCGTCGAGAAGCTCTACAACTTCATGGATGTAAGTGCAGGTTGGCTTTAGTATTGCTGTTAGCATCTGTGCAGTATTACTTTAAACCTGCTTTACACTACTCTGTACCACATCCCGAGCTCTCTTGCATAGTATTTTTATTTTTTCTATATTTTAATATTTTTATATATGGCAGATATGTCGATTTTATAACCGTATCTACTGTGCTATTGTTTTCTGTTTTCTCTCTCTCTCTCTTTTTTTTTTTCTTTTACTCCTCAACTGGAAGAGTAAACCATTAAAACGAGCCAAGAATTTCGTTGTGTAGACACCGCACTTATGAAACTGTGTTCATCTTGAGTCTGCAGTTTTTATTGCGCTTTTGTGTACTGCTGCTTGCAGAGGTTGAAAGCTCAGGTCCAGAGATCACAAATCCAGACCAAGGTTTTGTTTCAACCAACCACCTGAGTTACTCTGTGGCTCTTTATACTAAACTGGTTGGTTGAAACAAAACCTTGGTCTGGATTTGTGCTTTCTGGACCTGAGCTTTCCACCTCTGGCCGTGTGCTTTTTGATGAATTGATGTCTGCTTTGTTCTTTGACGGCTGATAGGCCCAGTACTACGGGGAAATCAGCCTAGGCAGCCCAGAACAGAACTTCACCGTGGTGTTCGACACCGGCTCCGCGGACCTCTGGGTGCCGTCTTCGTACTGTGTGAGCCAGGCCTGCGGTGAGCCCCGCAGACCTCTGCTAATCATAACTCTTTGGATAACTGAGCAGACGGAGCAGCTTCTTAATTCTGCCCTTAGGCAGTGGGGATACTAAACGGCTGATCAGGCTATCAGTATGGACAACTTGCACATTTTCGTTCTATTTTAATGTTATGATTTTTTAAATATCTGTACTATTTTAACATCTATTTTCTTTATATAATCCTGTGATATATTATAAGAAGCACTCAAGAAGAAAACTCATTTCATTGGCTGCACCTACCAGTGTTTGCTGTGCATTTCATGAATAAATTTTGATTTGATTTAGCCTAGGAATGGCTACGTATAAGCGGTGAGCATTGTGAAATGCCTCTACTTGTCCGGACTCAGGGCTAATGTTGGGGTTCCCTTGTAGGTACGCATCACCGGTTCAAGGCCTTCGAGTCGAGCTCCTACCAGCATGACGGCAGAGTGTTTTCCATCCATTACGGCTCTGGGCACCTGTTAGGAGTCATGGCAAAAGACGTCCTACGGGTACTGTACACCTGGGAAACCCTTGACCATCTCTGGACCATCGTAGCAAACCAAGGGTCTCTGATAAACCGGCTAGTACATCCTGTTCTGTGTGAATGTCCACTAAAGGTCTCTATCTGGCCCAATAACAGTCGACCCAAGAGGAAAGATTTTCCATGTCTCCTTTCTCAGTAAATCTGTGGAACCTTTTTTGAGGTTCAATGCTGAATTGCCTGCTGGCTTAAGGGGCATCGGAATAAAAGAGCACATCCACTCTGTCTCCTTCGGTAAGCTTTGTAATGCTGATGTTTGCTGCAGGTTGGGGGCATATCGGTGAAGAACCAGCAGTTTGGGGAGTCCGTGTATGAACCCGGCTTTGCGTTCGTCCTGGGACGGTTTGACGGCGTTCTGGGCCTTGGCTACCCCAGCCTAGCTGAAGAGGCTGGCGCCCCCGTTTTTGACAGCCTGATATCCCAGAAGAAAGTGGACAAGCCCATCTTTTCCTTCTACCTCAGCAGGTGGGCCGTTGTTTAACTGCCGGCATGGCGCAAGCAGCTCACCGCAGGGTTGTCCTACGCACATGAACGGTGGTTCTTTGCAGGAAGAAAAACATGCCAGATGTTGAAGGAGAGCTTCTGTTGGGGAGTATTGATGAGTCCTTATTTACTGGCCCCCTCCACTGGGTCCCAGTCACAGAGAAGGCTTACTGGCAGATAAAGATGGACAAGTAAGTCTGCTTTGGGTAGGTACATGGTGTGAAACATGAGTGATAATGGTGCATCTCAGCATGCAATGCAACTCAATGTCGGTGCCGTCTTCTCTCGGAGGACTGCACAAAGATATCGCTTCTGCTCAGAAGTGGAAATGCGATTGAATGACGCAGAATATACAATTATGGGGTCTATTGCTATAGATTATGCAACCCCCTTGAATGTATACAGATGCTCCTCAACTTACGATGGGGTTATGTTCCGATGAACCCATCGTAATTTAACAATATCGTAAGCCGAACATGAATACGATAAATAAGTGACCGTACGATACGTCGTTAAACAGAGTATGAGATCACAATGGTTGCAGACTGGAATCGCGGCTGCACAGAAGTCGCCATCGCCCGGCACGAGTAGAAAGTATTGTATGGCATATTGGTAGCTTGGAAAAAAGATCAAAACTCAGTTTGGTCTGACGACTACTGAGTGTGGATCGCTATCGCACCATCGTAAAGTCGACCCATCGTAAAGCGAGGAGCATCAATACTTGGCTGGTGATTGGGTGCGCATGACTGAATGCATGCGTGCCTGTGAATTCCTCTACTAAGCTACTCGTTGAATTCTCTTGTGTTGCACTTACTGGTCCTTGAGTACTTCTATTACGTTTTTTCTTAACAGTTAGCTGCTGGGTATTTCCTGTTCCGAATCTGCTTACACACGTACCTGGGCATTCACTGGAAGCTCAGCCTAGCCGCACTTATGCGACCTCCTTAACGGCATGGATGTTTGTGTTGTGCGATTTGCCTCGTTTGCATATTGCTTTCGACAAAAGCACCCGGCAAATATGAAGATACAAACATGAATGTGACTCTGGCTCAGTGTGAAGGTGCAGGGGGCAGTGACGTTCTGCGCCCAGGGCTGCCAGGCTATCGTGGACACGGGCACCTCTTTGATTGGCGGCCCCACGCGAGAGATCAAACTCCTCCAGGAATACATTGGGGCGACACGTAGCACGCTGGGCGAGGTGAGGCACCTTCCTTGGGTACCTGTCACTGCTAGCATAGCCTCTTCCCTCCCCGACAAAACTTCTTTCGCATTGATGTCGGTCAAGAACTCTGCACCCTATCTTACTCCATCATCCTGCTGTTCTCATCCAGACTAAGGGTCTTCATATAACTCATACATTTATATATATAATATACATAAAAACACGCACATTTTTTTCGAAATTCTGGTTATTCAGATTTATTTTGATGTATCAACTTTCTTTTCATTTTTCACTAATTTTTACCTTAATCAACTACAGACACAAGCAACTGAACAATGTCCCATAACCTCTTATTTAAACTGCTGACACATTTGGCGTTGTGTAAACATTCAGCACTACGAAACGTCCACAGGGCAAAAATTTAATTCATACCACAGAAAAAAGGAAATGGAACAGCTGTAAATAGGTCACCCATGGTTAGAAGTCAAACAAAAATATTTTGAATGATTTTTGGGTCATTTGTAGGCGAGTCAGTGAAAACTGAAGCATATAAAATTTAAGCATAAATGGCGGGTTGGGTAGCAGCTCAGGAATCATTTTCCTTTTTATTGATATTAATATTAATAATAATACGGCTCCAATATATAATGATTTTAAAAAACCTTGTCGCAGGGTGGACAGATCTAGATTAGGGGTCTGAAAGTAGTGGTAACTGGGCTGGATGTGACCACTACTCTGAGACCCCTGATCTAGATCCTTAGTGTTGATCTAGACCCCTGATTTCGACAAGAGGCGAATCACTTACATGTGTCTTTGACAATAGCGCTCATGTTTTAGTTCCTAGTGGACTGTACCAGGATCTCCAGCCTGCCCCAAGTAACCTTCACCATCGGCGGTGTGGACCACAACTTGTCTCCCGATGCATATGTCAGACAGGTATGACGATCTGCAGGACGATCACACAAAGGCACCAAGCAGCCAAAGCTTACCATCCATCCCTTTTCTCAGTGTGTGGTTGCAATGAGCTGGGGAGTCATCCCAGGCAAGAGAACATTCTGGATCGGATGCCATCAATCACGAGGCACACACAGAGACACTTTGTACATTTCAGAGACACCATTTCATTTTGACACGCTGGTGGAAGCTCACACAATTATGGGTAGATCTCTTTATTAAAAATGTATTGCATAGAACTGTGACGTGTATAATTAAAGGCTGGTATTTGCTGTACTATCCGTCAAGTCCGCAGATAAAGTCCACAATGAGAAAGGTTCTGTACAGTTTAAGTCCTTCTTATCTTCTCACCCCCCAGGAAACTGTGGATGGTCAGCTGATCTGTCTCAGTGGTTTCCAGGCAACCGACATTCCTACCCATCTCGGACCAATGTGGATCCTGGGTGACGTCTTTATCTCTGAGTTCTACACGGTCTTTGACCGCGGACAGAACCGAGTAGGATTCGCTCCTGCCTGTCACAAAACTAGAGGTAGTCTTTAGGTGACGAGCAGATAATTATAGATGATTATAAGGTTATAGAAGGCTGCTCGCTGCTTAATCATACACTAATTGGTTGATTATACAAAAGTGCTAATGCTTGTCTCTGGTATTACAAATATCGTTGGTCATCTTTGGTCACGTTTTATTTTTTGGAAGATTCAGAACGCTTTGGATCATAACATGGCTAATGCGATACTGTTAAAAATAATATATCAAACTGTCTGCAAAACTCAAAATAGTTTCACTGCCATGGTTAGACCATCTGCATATCATAACGAAGTTAGTGCATAAAGAATTAACTTATAATTCTGACCATAGGTATTCAGCAGTTATGTTATTTTTTGTGCATTAGCAACACACAGACTGTCCTCTAGAGGGGGCTGTGGAATTAACAATATCTGCTAAATGTAGTGAAGCTGTGCTGCGATTAAAACGTACTCTGTCAACGTGAGTGTGGTGGAGTATAGTTACTCATTTTTTGTTGCGCATGCCACTGCGTGTGTTACATTTGTTTTTAAAAATCCATATATATATATATATATATTTCAACATAATTCATAACTCAGTATAAATTGGGCAAGTCATTTGTGGAAAAAAATAGATAATGCTAGTGTTTGTACACAATCATTTGTGGGAAGCTTTGCTGTTTAAAGAGTGAATGTGACACACGGTGTGCCTTCACTTGCGTGGCTGTGTGATTGCTCAGGTTGGGAGGAACCACTAGTGTATGTCATGGGCTACTGATGCTGATGAAGTGTGACATCAGCTCCTCACGGGTTCTGCCGGATCACTCGGGGAAGCAAGTAAAAGCACAAAAAAACGGGAATTTCTGAGACTCACCTCTCGTACATTAATATTTTCCATACACTTAAGGAACATCTTGTTTCTTCAAGAACTCCACAAATGATAGAAGAAAAGAAAAGGAAAGACCATACAGTTTGACCTCCAAAACAAAGTTGTGGGCCATGACAAGAAGCTCTATATTGTTACATCTCCTCGCTGTCCCTAAAAAAATCATGTGTGAAAGTATTCGGGCATCCACTGACAGTAATCTGAACACAGCAATGCTCTATGCTGACTCACCTGGGCCTATGAGTTTATGGAAACCTAGATTAGATTAGATTAAATTAGATTAGATTATCTTCAATTTTGTCATTGTACATGCTGCTTGGCATGTAATCTGAAAGTGCAAAACAGTGCAAGAGTGCTAGAAACAGCTATACTATATGCATGTGTGTGTTTATGTGTGTATTATGTTTATATTACACTGTGTTATTTTAATGTTGTGGGGACCATTTTTCAGGTCCCCACAAAGGTCTTTTAATGCAATCAAAAAACTAAAAATGCCAAAAGTCTCATATTTTGTTTGGTTACTTAAGGTTAGGGCTGGGTAGGGGTTAAGGTCGTCATGTTGGGATTAGAGTTTTCCTCATAGAAATCAATGGAGAGTCCCCACAATGATATAATTACAAACCTGTATGTGTGTTCCTAATTATTATACATTGTAGTGAATTTACCACTCATTTAGCCTACATTCTTATCATATGGAAACTACTTTAATCTATTTTTTCCTATGACATCTAAGACACCCATGTTATAAAAGCTGGAACCTTTTCACTACATCAGGCAAAGTTCTGTTTGTGAATGGGTTGGGGAGCTGGAAGCTTTTCACTCCATCAGGCAAGGTTCTGCTTGTGAATGGGTTGGGGAGCCTCTACGTTAGAGTACCTAAATAAACAATTAATTAGCAAAAAATCTGCTGTAACCCTTTTTGCACAGCTTTAATAAGCACTAATCCACTAACTTCAAAGCTTATTTCGATAAACCAATAACAATTAGCGGAAGCCAACAGTAACTGCTAATAGCTAACATTTTTTATTATACTTTTATCTTCAGTTTGGTTTTTGCCTTTGAATCCCTTAAAAACATACATAGAGAGCTAATATTTGTCCTTTTTATACCCATAGCCCATCTGTCAGACTAGAGTGATAAGTGGTTATATAAGTCTTACTCAACTGAGTAGCATTAGATTCTGTAGAGTTTCTACAATAAATCTGCAATGAAAATTTCCTTCTATGGTATATTACTCAATTCAATTCAATTTTATTTATATAGCGCTTTTAACAACAGTCATTGTCACAAAGCACTTTACATTAACCCGGTCAGAGAAACCGTATTTCGCAAATGACTCATGCTGACATTTTTGCCTTCAGTTAAGCCACCTGAGGACTACAAACATGGTGCGGCTTAGTCTCAAATCGGCTGCGCCATGTGCCGAGTTAAGGCCACGTTTCTATTGTTTCCGTTTAGTATAAACACACGTCCCACCTTTCCTGCGCCTCCCGTGAGCCTCCCGCAAACTGACAGCAGCATTGTGACTAAATGATGCACCATGTCCCAGAAATCTGTCGCTCAGCTATTCAGTAGCGGCAAAATTAGCTGACACGTAGTTTTACCGCCACAGTCCCTCCACACCCGGTCGGCAATTTTACCGTCACCCCCGTAACAAATTTACAACATGAGGCTACTGTAATACTGCCAAACGTAGGCAATTGCACCATCTACTGGTCAGATGAAAATGATATTTGAACATATAAAATAAAATAAAATTATATTGAAAAATGTCTAATCAATATTAATTAATTGTAAATGTGTGTACTTTATTATTATTATTATTATTATTAGTAGTATTTTTATTTTTTAAAATTTTGTATCTGGACGAATGATTGGTTGGGTTCTCTCACCTTCAAATGAAAGAAGCATAGAGTCACCTCTGCTCCCAATCCTAGCCCCCACCCCTCACCTCCACAGTCGTCCCTCACCCGCCTCCCTGAAATCAATATGCCTAAAGTGAGATCTCTGTAAAAATGCTACAGTGGTCTTTTGCTAATTAGCATTGACGCAAGTGATGACATGCTGGCCGCCATCCCTGGGCGTCACACTGATTTCCCCATGGCTTGACAGGATGCCACAACAGTAGCACTCCGTCTGAAAGCCCTTGTCCAGGAAAACCAGCCGACATGTCGCCCCGTTCGGGTCAAAGGTTGCCGTTAGCCTGACGCTCCCCGCTCAATGGAAGCGTGACTAAGAAAGATTCATGAGGAAGATTCATGTTAAGAGAGCTTCTGGGTGTGTGGAGGATGATTTCTTGGGGTTCTGTGTTACCCCGCAGACAGATGTCGGGTCCCATGTCTAAGGTACCTAAACTGTCTGGTTTTGAATGTATAAAAACAGGAAGTGGGATGACTGCCACGTAGATGCCACAAAGAGTTTCAGGAGCAAACGAATTTCCACGCAGCACAGCAAAATTAACACATCCGGACAGATGCGTCGTGAAGACAGAACATCTGGAGCTCATTTGATGGGCTCCAGCTGCGTGGACATTAGGTCGGCCTTAAGACGTCACATCCTGGGCTGCCTGGTCCTACTCGGTGAGGGCAGATGCTCATATTCTCTCTCCTAATATGCCAACCTCCAGTCGGCCCGCAGTCATTGGACAACGGTGGGGGGGGGGGGGTGATGCTCAGGCGCCATGACGGACGACTGCACAATGTCAACATGGCCGCTAGCACCCAATAATAATTCTTGCAAACGCAGTTTATTTGTCAGAGTGGAGACTTTGCACAAGCTCTGTTTAATGCACTCTGTGATCACTAGCTTCACCGGAGCTAAGCTTGGAAATTCATAACACTTAATAATGAAGCTGTGGAATTGAATCATTTACAATATTTTAAGTGATGGAATGCTAAAAATTCTACACATTTCAGGAAAAATAATAAGACACAGAACTGGGATCCTGACCAGGATTTACCCCAGTACCTCAGTACAGCATGGGACAGGCTCCAGGCTCCCCACCCGCTGCCCGGCAGCCCGACACCATCCTCCATTGGAACCCTGGGCCATGGCTGGTGGAGCACTGACAGCAGAGGGCTCATGGTATGTCTGACACCGTCACACCTGCGACCGGGCACGCTGGCATGGAGCAGGCCTGGTAGCTGAGTATCACAGGGCTCCATGCAGGGCGACACCCTCGCCTGCAGCCTGCACAAGGCACTGACTAAAGTGCACAAGACCCCAGGTAGATGAAACTCAACAGTCATTTCAAATGATACAAATGTTAAACTGGGCGTGGGCAATTCCGGACCTCCCAGACTGCAGGGGGCGTCGGTTTTCATGTCTACTGAGCTATCAATTAGTCTTGATTGAATTATAGTATTACAGTAATGTACGTATGTAGGCGTCCCGTTACGAATGATAAAATGTGCTCATTGTTATTGCTCTTTTGCTATATGGTCCTACAAATTTAGTGAAAATTAACACCAACTGAAATATACTCAGGTTGGTCCGGCACAGTTTCAGTCTCAGTGGTACTTGGTAATGTAGGAGTGTGTGTATTTACATTTATTTACATTTCCAGGAGAATCCGGTGATTTCTATTTAGAATAAACACAGCTGTGGCAGTTGGTTTTATTTTCAATCCTACAATTACCCCTAAACATACCGTGGTGAGATGCTTCATAAATACACGGAAGGACAAATGACAGTTAACACTTTCATTTAGAGAAACTGCCGGAGAGAGAGGACTGGCAATGACAGGCACAGGACACGCATCGAACGCCATCGCGGGGCGGGGGGGATTACAAGCACACCACAATAAGGGAACTTGATATTCGGCACTTCACTAGAATGCAACAGACTTACGTTCGCTGACATATTTACATGTCACGGAAATTATTTGTAAAAGTATTTACATTATGTACAGTCCAGTGCAATGCATGCTGGTCTGCAAATGATTAAGCCCCACAGCATCACAATTTACTAAACTGAAGACCAGTAGCAGCCCTCATTGTACAAATTATACAAATTTATCCAGCCAAGAACTGAACTAAACCAACACATCCTCTGGCCTATAATCACACTAAATGTAACTAGCATTTTCATATGATACGACATTAAACATAAGCAAACAATCAGCGCTCTTAGCACTAATGTTAGACCAGCCCCCATGTTTCTTCTGTCTCTCCTACCATGCAGTATTGGAGCCCTGGATCCACACAGCTTGAATGGCAGAGCGAAAACAACATAATGAACCCAACGATACATTATTCAGGAATTCATGCCGCATCATCTTGAGAACAAATAATAGAAGCACATCCCTGTCGTTATATAATATTTCAGTTCAGGTGGTATTTATGGGCCTAAACATGCATAATGCGTAAATACCTCTTTATCTCAGGGATTTATGAAGTCTAGATAATAAAGACAATAATGTATTGCTTCTTCCTTTGACTAAGACCAGGATAAGCGGCACAGGAAAGATAGGTAGATTGATGGATGGATGGATGGATGGATAGGTGTATTGTTTCTCCAGGGTATCTGTGGTATATTGCATAACAACCGAACACTTTTCCTAGTCTAGTTGCTTGGGGCACGGAGGATAGAGGTCATCCTCGATCCCATCTCCTACCAAGACATCAATGGAGAAGCACAGTGAAAATAGTGAGAACACACTACCTGACATTAACTGAAGCTGAAAGCGTTGCTCTTTCAGCTTTTACGTGTGTGGGATTGCTGACTGCAATAAATACTTCACAGTCGACTCATACGGTCTGGGTATGCAGCCCAAAATCAGCCCTATAGCACACCTTAGAAACAAAGCCAGCTGCCTAGTTTGCCGTTATGTTTCTCGACGCCAGCAGACATGTCACTGTTTGACAATGCATGCTGGGTAACAGTAACACCTTGAACACCAAGGATACAGTAGGGACTGCAAGCAGCACACATCAAAGACGACACTACAAATGTCCTGCCCTCAGAGCACAGATGCAGCACGCATCACAGATGACACTACAAACATCCCGCCCTCAGAGCACAGACCTGACACTGAAGGCCACAAATATCTTATCACATGATGTGCCAACACCGAGGACCATGGAGGTCTTACTGTGGGACACACCAACACCGAGGGCAATTGAGATCTTACTGTGGGACGCGCCGACCCCGAGGACCATGGAGGTCTTACTGTGGACGCGCCGACCCCGAGGACCATGGAGGTCTTACTGTGGGACGCGCCGACCCCGAGGACCATGGAGATCTTACTGT
>JAODKF010000068.1:22644513-22662902 GCA_026779585.1 Mormyrus proboscirostris
CGCCGACCCCGAGGACCATGGAGGTCTTACTGTGGGACGCGCCGACCCCGAGGACCATGGAGATCTTACTGTGGGACGCGCCGACCCCGAGGACCATGGAGGTCTTACTGTGGGACGCGCCGACCCCGAGGACCATGGAGATCTTACTGTGGGACGCACTGACACCAAGGGTCATGGAGGTCTTACTGTGGGACGCACCAACACTGAGGGCCACAGAGATCTTACCGTAGGATGTGGTGACATCGAGGGCCATAGAGGTTTTACTGTGGGACGCACTGACACCTAGGGTCATGGAGGTCTTACCGTAGGACGCACCAACACTGAAGGCCACAAAGATTTTACCGCAGAACGTGCCGACACCGACCCTGTGGTGGACTGGCGACCTGCCCAGGGTGTACTCTACCTCTTGCCCAAAGATTCTGGGATTGGCTCCAGCTTCCCCGCGACCCAGATGGATTACGCGGTATGAATAATGGATGGATGGATGGACGTGTTGACACCGAGGGTCATGGAGGTCTTACTGTGGGATGCGCCAACACTGAGGGCCACAGTGAGTTTACCGCAGGACGTGCCAACACCAGGGGCCATGGAGGTCTTACTGTCGGACGCGTCGACACCAAAGGTCATGGAGATCTTACCGCAAGATGCATCGACACTGAGGGCCTTGTTCTTAGGCCTTGAGGTCAAAACCACACGTGTTGTGGATGTTAGCAGCTGGTGAGCACTGTGCCATGGAGCAGATTGGGGGGGGAAAGGTATGACTCCCAGCTGTAGATCTTTCATCGCCAAGGAGAAAACAACAACCCCTCCCTTCCTTATAAACAGATACCCCTCCACCCTTTCACTGACATTCCCGATGTCCCTGCTTGTATGCCCTAACTCCCCAACACCGCTGCCCCACTGGGACCGCCCCCCCCCCCCCAATACTTCATCCCAGACAGCCCGCAAATCCAGACATGCTCAATGTAATCCAGGGTGCCACAGCTCACTAAGCAGAGCAAGCAGAACCCCGCTTGGCATGTTTAGCGTGACACACTAGTACGTCACCCTGGCTCCGTTCAAGAACACGAGCCAGAAGAACGAGAAGAAAGACAGCCTCCTGAAATGGATACAAACTGACCTGAAGAAGTAGTTCACGGTCGACAGAGTTGACATGTTACTGTCATGGCAGGAAGATAATCTGGCAAGTCGGAGTGCATTCCGAGGAGAACGCAAACCCTGCCCTCGCTCGCTCTAGTTCACTCTCTGGCTTTTTCTTTGGTTTAGACACTTGAGTAAACGTGACTCCTGAGGCTGGGCCAGCGGGTATTGGGTTTCCCCAGGAGAGTCTCCTTCTGAAAGCCAACACCACTTAGAGAGGACCCAAGAAGCTGCCGTAAGTCAACATGAACCACCAAGCATCCGCAACTCCAGAGCCCCAACTGCAAATAGAAAGGAGGGTGTCTCCATACCAAACTCCAGGCACCTGTAGGACTGAGAGAGACTCACAGGGGTTCGCGGAGACCGACAGAGCAGAATTTGAAAGCCGCTGGCATGACTGCACAGCGCGGCCTTACAGCCCTCGTAGGCTTGCTGTCAGTGTGACTCATGAAACGCATCCCACAGTAAAGCTACAGTTATACAAGTACCATCTTTCCATGTGTGCAAGACCAATGTCATCGGGGGGGTTTCCTGTGCCACGTAACCGGGAATCTGTCGCTTGGCACCCAGACCGAATCCCTGGAGAGATATAAAATTCCAGACAAATCAGAATATAACAAGGACACAAATAAAAAATGAATGAACTGAAAAATAAAAATAAAAAATAAAACCGCATGGGTCAAGGTAAAATTACTATGCACAGAGGTTGAAAGCTTGCAGGGATACTGGACAGTGGAACCACAAAAACCATGTTCCTGCCAGCATTTCTGAAGTAAAAACATGCACACAAATAGAGACGCAAGCAGTCGCCATGATACCGGAGGAGTGAGTTGTGTTGCCAAGTCACACGACTAGTTCAAAGGCGACATCGAAATCTGTTACTTCTAAACGGCAGCCGGTTTCAGGTCAAGATGAAGGAAACTATTTCTCTGTACAGCGAATAGTTCCGGTTAACATGTAAATATGCAGCCTACACATGGCATTCACAGAGACTAATTAAATGGGCATAAAGTGAATGTTTTGAGCAGTACATACAGTCATCCCTACACCGACAGCACATGCCTGCAGATAGCTGGGTTCTCCCCATTGTTGGAATTGCTTTTCCATTCCCTGCGTAATCTAGAACAGCTTTATTCCACTCCACTCCTGAGCTGACAGATCCTGCTACGTCGCACGTCTGCTTTTCACCAAAGCCGGTGATTAATGGTGCGCTGTAAACACACTTCCGCCAGAGCCAGTGACGCAGGCGATGCAGCTGAAAGTCAAACGGAAAAGCATCTTTGCTCTCCCTTGGGAAGCTTGTCTGTGAGGTTTAATTGCTTTCCGAGGTGTCAGACAGCCGCGGGCTCTCCATGGGGAACTCCCCAGCGATGCCCGATTACCTCATATAGCCGCATCACTGCGAGGTACAAGGCAGTGAAAACTAAAATGATAGTGTTAAAGTGTCAGCAAACAATTTCTGTGACCGCCGTGCTCCCCGTGATTCTATCATTAGCTGTGTCATGCCTGCTTTTCAGTTCTGAGATGTGATTTTAGCTTTCCCTGGCATGTCCCACAGGGCTTCCCCCCCCCCAGGAAGGTCACAGGGGTTTCCCCGCCAGTCACAGAAACACATGGGGTAATTATGTCAGCCTCCAAGTTCCCCAAGAATAAATAATCGCACAAGGCTGAGGTCAATTCGCCCCCTTCTGGGCTAGCTTCAGCTGATTCCATTGAGAAACCTGCCTTCGTTTAAAACGGCGCCGGGTCAAGAAACGTTACCTTTTCCACTCCACAAGTGCCCAACTCTGACAGAGATGCTGGCGGTAGAGCTCAGGTATATCCACCCTCCTTAATCGAGTCCCTCCCATAGACGCACTGTAGCAAAAGCATAAAAATGTAACAATCCATATAGATACTGCCATTATGAGATATATAGGTAAATGTATCTTTGTTTAAATTTTATTTTTTACCAGATAACTGTCAGGTGTCACATAAAACTGGATTCAGACACAAAGGAGAAAATTTAATAATAAAACTCAACTGATAAAATCTGACTAGGTCTATATAATTTGAGGATTATATTTTTAAAAACAAACAGCAGATATAGACAGGTGAAGCCTAATTTCAGGCCCTGTCTACTCCAGTGATGATATCAAAATAGTGCAATTTATTCAGTCTCAGACAATGAGGTCTGTGATCTATTCATTAAGAAAATTAACACCTTTTCTTGTCAACAACTGCAAGGAGGAAACTCACTCCCACACACTGTTACCGATGCCAGATGAAACACAGATTTCATCAACACTCACGCTTACGCTCCTAATGTAGCGTGTAGTTTTTTTTAATCATTGAAATGGATTTAAATGAAGTGATAGGTGATACTACAGACAACTGACACCTTTAAGTTCGACACATTCTTACACACATCTGCCAGGAAGAGAGGGAGAATATTACTTATTCATCATCTCCGTGTGACAGGTCGGCCAAATCCCACGTCCCGTGGGAAATATCCGAGTGTTGTTAAACGTAGGAAAGCACACTGTTCCCGTGATTTCCCTGGGCAGACCACAATGCGCTCATTAATCCACATGTGTTACCCAGAATGCAAGCAGACATGGGGCTTTGCTCAACACCGAAGAGAGAGACGCACCCAAAGCTACGCTGTGGCGAGTCGTGTCTTCATGACATAAAGCAAATCACTGAAAGCGAGGCATGGAGGAAACTGTCATAAAATCTATTTTGAAAATATACAACTAATTGAACAATGTTACATGTCCTTGAAGCTGCATTACACCGCTTCAAATATAGGCTCCTGCAAAAGTTTGTTGTATTCAAAGATAAAAAATATGTTTCCTCTGAATACTTACATTTCTAATACTTCTAATACAACTGAAGTTGGTGTATTATTACAGCAGGCAACACGGAGACGAGACAGGCAGTAGGAAGTAAGGTAGGGCTGGTTGGAAAAATTCTTGGAAAAAGCAGGGTATTTTTCACTTCTAGAGAGAAGACAGCCTGCCAATGCTGATTAATACCAATTACCATTATTGTCAAAGCAGCACGTTCTACGTCGCACGCCAAATGCATTCAAGCGAACCTTATTACTGAAATTGCACACAGATGTGAACCAGCGGCAGACATGCAGAAGGTTCGCTTTCTCATGGGGGTCTGCACACCTACCAGAATGAAACAGGAGAAGGAAATGTATCTGCTCGTTTTACCGCAAGAACAAACATGGCGCCAGTTTTGGATATATTTCTCTGCAATTTACAATTTACAAAGGACTTTATGTCCTCCATTTAAAAACTAAAGCAGATATATGAAATGTAGTGATGGGGTATAATTTATCCGGTCTTCAGGTAGAAAAAAATGTCAGATTATACATTTGCTGTAATGACCTAAGGGCCTGTAGGCTCTGCATTATATCAAGTTGAATGATGAATACATTCATTTGCAGGATGTCACATTCAGAGTAATCCAAACATCTCCTTTAGATCCATTTCCCAAGCAGATTACATCTTGTATAGAGTCACAAAATGTTCTTCTTAAGTTCTCCCCCATAAGAAGCTGCTCCTATAGACACTTTCCTGTCCTTTGAGGTCATATAAATACACTTTGGCCGCCCCTGGCTAGACCCCTGCCGCATGTGCTGTGTCCCCTGTGAGCCCTGAACTCCCCGTTTATCTTATCTTCCTCTGGAGATGGTGACAGACACAGAGCTGCAGCAGCTGGCCCAGAGTCTCACAGCAAAACCCTGCACTTCCTCCACCATTCCCTGCTTTAATCGGCTTCATGTACCAAAACAAATATGGCCGCTTTGTTTACACCGTCCAGTCACATCGTATTCCTATGGGTCATGGCATCATCAATTCGTGAATTTGAATGAACTTGGCGTAGTCTAAGGAAAAAGATGTTATAGAAGAGCAGTGCCAGTCCGGTGCCCCTGTTCGGGAGACGTGATGAATGTACCCCCCTCTGCACCTCCCCTAATGGCCCCCACGGCTGTCAACAGGTCCAGTTCCTGAACCTTACGCTTAGCTTAATGGAGAGGAATCCCTGCCTTTATCTGGCTGCACCACCAGTCTGACGTTGCAGTGCTTTGCCAAATGCACACAACTTACACTCAGAATATCTCCAAGAATAGCACACACTTTCCTATTCATTTTATCATCAAACAATATAAATGATATAGCTTAGGGTAACCAGATAATCCACCATGAGCTACTTCAGGTTTTACAAACTACTTTAAAACTGAAAGGCTCCTGTGTTGGGTTAAATAGTTCGGTCCCTCTTGTGCTTTGACTGGTTCGTTTCCTTGTTTGAAAGACTCATCCAGCTGTTTCACATTAACATTAGTGACACATGCATGAGTATAGGAGACTGACCAATCAGCACACAGCAATAACTCCTAAGTGTAATCCAGGTCCTTAGTCAAAATGGTAGTTTACGAATCCTGTCCTAGCTCAAAGTGTCCTCCCTGACATGGATTATCTGGTCATCATAATATAGCCAGATGTTTCTGGTCCCTAAAACTAATGGGTTTAGACCAAATAAGCCAAGTATGTCAGACAGAAACCAACAGGAAACTGTGCAAATTCTGCAGCAATCGTTTTCTTTTAGTTTTCACAGTACATATTTAACATGAAATAAATACATTAAAAATCACTGTAAGAAGATAATAATTAATACAGTTGTCAGAAGCAACATCCGACTACCAAAGAGCAAAGCACCATACAAGAAAGACTGGGAGCTGGAGTCTGTTTCACACAGCAGCATTTCTTGCTTTGGATTTAAGGTAGTCTGGGCTAAATGCAAGTGAAAAGTCCACATAACCCAGACGACCTTAAATCCAACAAGTTATCTGGCTAAGCAAGAACTCCTGTTTCGTGAAACAAGCCCCAGGAGGCAGAGGGAGAAAAAAAATAAATTAGTTAAATTTTAAGGAATAAATAAAATGTGTAGTTACTGGTCCTTTACAGATTTGGTATATGTGAAACAGAACGAAAAGGTTCACCGCAGAGGTATTGAGTTGCATTTTCTTTAAGCACAGGACTTATGACATTTGGTCAGAGATATTAGGCAATTCACAATTTGATAAGAGAATCAATACCTGCAGACACATGAGTCGACATTAACATCATTGACAGCACAGCTGCTACATTAAATGGCCTCTTTACACTAAGCAAATTCAGATCGCACTGTTACGATAATGTCACTGAAATTCACTACTGTATAAGGTTCACTTTAAGGCCATTTGAACAGCACCAATAGACAGAGACTCATTCATGCAATTCAGTTGTAAAAGGCTGCTACACTCAGCCTTTATGATTGTGAAGCGTGTGCTGAGTCTTACACAGCGATCAAAGACCTTCTTTGTCATGACTAATTTCTGTATTTTATTTTATCCACTTTTATAAACTACGTCCAAAAAAAGAATAACACTTTTTATTGGGCTACTTGAAAACATTCCCCCCCCCCGATAGAAACTTGAGCACCATTTTCAAATTACTTATTAATTACTTCTTCGGGGTCCAGAGCACCAGTTTAATATGTAAAGAACCAACTTTAAGAACAACACATATTAAATATAAAATGATATTTTACAAAGATTATATATATATATATTTAATATATAGATATTCTTTGTAAAGTGTATTCAGCAGAGGTGGAAAGTCCATAAAATACTACAAATCCAGACCAAGATTTTGTTCCAACCAATCGGTTGAGTAACTCTGATTATGACTCTTTATACTGAACAGGTTGGTTGAAACAAAATCTTGGTCTGAATTTGTACTTTTTAAGGATTTGAATTGCCACCCTCTAGTATTCAGTATATAATACAGTATATACAACAGCCATATTGCTGTTTAATAAAGGTAATAAAATTAAACTCT
Source organism: Mormyrus proboscirostris (assembly GCA_026779585.1). Lineage (NCBI taxonomy): Eukaryota > Metazoa > Chordata > Actinopteri > Osteoglossiformes > Mormyridae > Mormyrus > Mormyrus proboscirostris. The sequence goes on from JAODKF010000068.1 coordinate 22,651,530, forward strand.
TATACACAAATATACACTTATACTTTGCTAATAGTATAAGACATGCACTTTACAATTCAAATATCCAATATAAGTCGTTTCAATATTCCAGTACTAGACACAATAGGTTGAATTTGTGATTCCCAGTTTTTGAGCACCATTCCTATGAGGCCACGCACTTCTGGGGGTTTCCAGGTTAATGTCAACCGTAGCTTCCTGTTGGCTGGGCCAAAGAACCCCAGGGCTTCCCATTGGCTGGCTCAGAGATCCGCTAGGCGTGCTTCCGGGAGCTACCACACCAGTTGAAGCAGGAGGGGGAAACGTCCATTATCGCGCAGGTTTCCATGGTCTTCTGGGTCACGCAGTTCCCCCCGGGCACAGCTGCGTGTTGCAGCGCTCCACATCCACTGGGCGCTCCACCGCGTTGCAGCTATGCTCGTTCAGGCTTTGGCCATATGACTGCTGGCAAACCACGAGACGAGAACGCTGCCCCCCGCCGCAGGTTTGGGTACACTGTGGGACAGGGACACTTTAAATGAGGATACACTGCAGTATGGATGCACGCTATAAATAAAGGTATTATAAAGGACAGGGGGGCCTTTTCAAACCAACCATATAAAAACAGAGCCCCGCCCTCAACAGAATGTCACACACAGCCCGCATACTTTCCCTCCTTCCCCAGGCTCCTCCTCTCACCTCCCCCCAGATGCCGTAGACCCACTGGGCACAGGGTCCCAAGTCGCAGCTCCTGGACTCTGCTGGCTTCACCCTTGGCTCGCACTGGCTAGTGGTGCGCCCGTCCACATCCTGGCACACAACTGCCCGGCGCTGGAATCCGCCTCCGCAGGTCTGGGAACACTGCGCGCACACGGGAGAGTGTGTGTGACACATGTGAAACGACACGGGAGACACATATATGATGTGAACAGGGCAGCCAGAGGAGAAACATACAGCTCCCCACGGACCCGTCCTCCACTGGTGGTGGACAGGAGTGACATTGCTGCTGCTGTGTCCGGGGTGAGCGTGTGGATCAGTCGGACCCTGAGGTGCCAGGTGGTACACGGAGGGGCAGGGCACCCCCCTGCACTCCCGCGTCGCGCTGGGCCGCTGGTCGGCAGAGCAGAAGCCGTCCTCCACCTGATGGCTGTAGGTGGAGCACACCACCTTCCGGGTGTACTGGCCCACACCACACGTCACTGAACACTGGGGGCAGAGTGGGATGGGATTGATCAGCTTATAAACAACAGAACTAGCAAAGACCATCAGAGCAAGGCAACGATATCACCTACGGCGGACCACTCCCCGACCCGCCACTGGCCACATGGACTGAAGCAGGAGGTGGACTCCGCAGGGCGGGGCAGGTAAGCACAGGACGACTCGTCCATCTTTTCGTCAAGGGGGTCCCTGCAGCTGACGTAACGAGCCCGCAGGCCCCTACCACAGGAGACGGAGCACTGCAACACACAGGAAGCAAGCACGCCGTCAGACACACGCATGACCCATGACGTGTCACACACACACTTCACACATGCAAAAGATGTTGATCTTCACCCAAGACTCCCCCGCAAGTAAAGACCTCTTTTACATGACAGCGCAAAAAAAAAAAACAGATCTTTCAAACATTGCCTGAGGTTCAACTCATACGTACATAGTTAAACGGTATACTTCAAAATGACAGATTTATATGTATAATTGCCTTCACAGAGGTGAGACAACATTAATGACCTTGAAAAGTAAACACATTCTTTTTCTAAGTAATAATAAAAAAAAACTCAACCTCAGTTTGTACAGAATCTCCGGAAAGAAAACAAATCACAGAAGGGCAGCACAAACTCACACAGTCCAGCTAATGACTGTTCCACAGGAAAAAAGTGACAGTACACACATACTGAATTTAGATTACTGTCTTGAGCTGCTCTCAACCTTAAAGAAAGGCCTCAGTAACCTCAGCTGACCTTAGCGGCTAACTGTCCGCACTGACTCACTCCAGTGAAGCGGTTTGTGGGCCTCACTCACATGCTCTGATTTTCTATGTCACACATACTTCTCCCTAGATTCCCTCCTGGGTGATACTTGCACAGCTGTGTGCTATGAGGTTCTGAGCTCTGTTCATTAAGCTCCTGTTCCCCTTGTGTCATGGAAGCTTATCCGAGCGGCACATAGCACCTGAAACCATTTTGCTTGTTGCATGTTATCTGCCTTACTTACATGCTGCAAATGATGACTCTCCAGATAAATAAATAAAATGTACATATAAACATGCATAGATAAATGTAAAGAACCTCACAGTAACACTTTCTATGAATGCATGTCTATAAGAATCTATAAACACATTCATAGCACATGATAATGCATTCATAAAGCCTTATAATCATGTCTATAATATTTGAAACCAGGCATAACATGTTATAGTTATGTTTATTATGCATTATGAATGCTTTATATAGGTATCTATAGTGCATTATAGATGAGAGCTTTAAGTAAAGTGCTACCAACTTCACCTGCACAAACATGGATGACAGACTGACCAAACACAGTTGAATGCAGCCAAGACCATGTCTGAAGAGTGAGTGTTTGGCGTTTGGGTCATTGTGGCTCCATGGCTTACCGGAGTCCAGGATCCGTACCGCCACTGAGGTCGGGGTTGTCCTACGTCAGAAGGCTGGGCAGGGCTGAGGGTGGGTGCCGATGGGGGGCAGGCAGAGACGTCACAGTCCTGTTCAGGGAAAGAGGTGAGTTTACCAGCTGAATCAGAAAGCATAGTCACACTTTCGGTGACTCTACTGACCAGTGCTGGGACTGCTTGCGGGTGAGGCATCTCATTCGACATTTTACTGAAAAGACACAGACGTAAGCCAAAAAATGGCGCATTCACCTGGCTGTCAATGGGCCTGGTGGCCGCGTTGCACTCACGGTCGCTGACCATCCGCCCATGGATCCCAGACACACAGTGCACCACCCTCATCTGGTAGCCCCGCCCACAGGTGACAGGACACTGCAGTGAGGGGCAAAGAATGACTGCCATTGGCTAATACTCCAGTTCCATCAATCAATCAACAGAAATCAAGACCAGTGATGCTGTAAGTGTGCTCAGCAACAGCAATGGATATTATAAAAGGCACGGTACTCAGCTATCCAGTTACCGCGATTTCCATCTCTGAAATTTCACTTGATTGTTAGTAAAAGACAAAATATATTAGCATAAAAAGCACACTGTGGTGACGCATGTATTACACTGTGTACATGTGTGGGGGCATCTTAATAAGCCTGCAATGGCTTGCAGGGGCCTCACCGGGGCCCAGGGGCCAGCCTGCCAGGAGGCACACTGCGGGAGCTGGCAGGGGCCCACGGCAGAGGGCTTGGCGCCGGGGTCACACATCCAGTCACTCAGCCTCTCCTGGTCCCGAGCACAGCGTACCTGCCGGCGTCTGACGCCCAGCCCGCACGTGGCCAGGCACTGATATAGAGAGGAAGAGGAGAAGGAGGAGAAAGACTGAGGTAGAGGAGATGAGGAGGGGACCCACCCAGAGAGCCAGGGAGGTTCCCGTCGCGGTGCATGCAGGACACGCTCACCTCGCTCCACTCGCTGACCAGCCAGCCGGGACACGCCTCCTCTCTGCAGGGCTCCACCTCCAGGCGCGGAACGCCGGCGCACTGCTGCTCCGCCAGGCGGCGGCCCAGATGGTCTGTGCAGTATGAGCCTCGGGTCCTGGAGCCGCCCCCACAACTCTTGGAGCACTATCCCCCCAGACACCCCCCACCGTGACCCCACCACCAACACAGTTAGACCACAACGTGCCGGAGGTTCGGATGTCATGAAAGACACAAGGCACCACCTTAACCGGTGCTCTCTCTGCTGGTGCATACCTGGGACCAGGCCCCATAGTGCCAGCTTTGCTGGAGACACTGTCCGTGGCAGGGTTCACGGGTAGGGGGCTTGGGCACGTGGGCGCAGGCCTGATCCGTCTCCAGCTGACTGGGTCCGTCCAGGGCGTACCTCACGCACCGGATGTCCCGGGTGAGGATGCCGGGACCGCACCTGGAGGAGCACTCGCTCCTGCCCAATATCTGCCACCTGCGGGGGCAAGATTCCTACGTGCGGGTGATGGCGGACAGCAAGGGAACACAGAGACGCCGACGCGGATCTGAATCTCACAAACAGACGGCCGAGGCCCGGAAAGACCGGCCACCGGGGCCCACCTGAGCTCGCAGTCGGCGTTGCAGGCCTCCGCAGTGTCCTGCGGCCGCGGCAGGTGCTGGCACTTCTGGCTGGACACGACCAGGCGGTCACTCTCACGCACACAGGCTGCCCGCCGCCGCCGTTGACCTTTACATGGGGGGGAAGCTTTTTTATACTCTTGCTTATTTATTTTATTTAGATTTATTCCATCATTATATAATTTCACTGGCCTGCACGTTAGTTGCTTGTCAGTCTTTGGATTTATTTTAATCTCATATGTGAAGCACTTTGGGCTGCATTCCATGTATGAAAAGTGCTACATAAATATTAACAATAATAATAATAATAATAATGATTATTATTATTATTCTTACCTTGACACTTGTGGCTGCATTCCAGCCACGGGCCGCTGGGATCCCACAGGTACTGCTGGCTCTGCCGCCCCACAGGGACGCTGTAAGAATAGCGCACGCCGGGGCTGTGCAGGTTCCCCACGCACAGCACCTGCGCCACAGAGAGCTCAGTCACTCTGCAGGTATGCCAGTGTCAAAGTCACGTGGCGGACGCCAACCGAGCACGCTGAGAGCAGGGGCGGGGCCCACCTGCAGCACCAACTCCTCGCGGATCCTCTGGCTGCAGTTGATCCGCTCCTCCGCGACGTCCGAGCCGCTGTACTCGATCACGGCTCCCTTGAACTTGATCTCCCGCTTGAACATGGCCACCACAAAGTTCCCATTCAGAAGGAAGTTTGACTGGCTGTCAGACAAAGCTGTTCGGGAAGACACTAAACTTTACTAAACAATCTATTTTTATTACCCGATATGATGAAAACATCTGCAGGCATAAACAGTCAAACAGTCACATGCAAAAACAAATACTCAAAACGCTCAAAGCCAGTTACAAAATCCATGCGTTTCCTGAAAAAATGTAGATAAATCATTACAGTAGGAGTCATGTGGAAGATTTCTGTGTTGCTATGAAAATGCCTTTCCTGTTTTTTCCTATGTCCTATTCAGTCATCTCACGCACGCACACATACACACACACACATTATGCATCTATATGTTTGTGGGGACTCATTCATTTCTATGGGGAAAACCCTAATCCGAACAGTGACACCCCAACCCCTACCCAGCCCTAATCTTACCATAAGTAACCAACCAAATTCAAGTCTTTTGTCAATAGTTTTCAATTGCAGTAACAACGAAAGAGTCCCCACGTCATGAAAATAATGGGTTTTTATCACATTCTGGGGACTGTAATGTATTTCTGACCAGCACAAACACACAGACACAGACACAGACACACACGTGCTCGCCCGCACACACACACACACACACACACACAGACACAGACACACACGTGCTCGCCCGCACACACACACACAGACACACACGTGCTCGCCCGCACACACACACACACACACACACACAGACACACACGTGCTCCCCCCCCCTCACACACACACACACACACAGACACACACGTGCTCGCCCGCACACACACACAGACACACACATGCTCACCCGCACACACACACAGACACACACGTGCTCGCCCGCACACACACACAGACACACACGTGCTCGCCCGCACACACACACACACACACACACACACACGTGCTCGCCCGCACACACACACACACGCACACACAGTTGGCCGGCTCACCGCGGTAGTTGTCGTCCTCGGGTTTCCCTGAGTAGCTGAGCTGCTTAATGTCGATGTTGGAGGCCCCCGCAGGGATATGAGTCACGACACTGTAGCCTGGAGGAAGCACATGAACGAGGGAGTGAGACGCCAAGTGTGTCACTGGCAGAATAAGGTGCTAGTTACAATTAACCCCCCCTCCACCACCCCCAAACTGAGAAATAGCTGCTTTGGTTAAAACCTCTCCTATTCTCGCAACCCCTCACTGAACGAGCAGGCTTGCTGCACTGAGCTCAAGCCCATCATTAAATCTTCAAGTCAAACTCCATCTGTATTCTCCTCAAAATCAGAGGACATGTGGTTACATAACAACACCTTTTTCAAGTTACACTGGGATAATGAATTACTGCTAGAGCGGACAAGGTACAATTTCACAGTTTTGTGTGTATGGTATGTGTGGGTGGCCTGCAATGGGTTGACACCCCATCCTGTGTTATTCCCTGCCTCGTGCCAGTAGCTTCGAGGACGGGCTCCGGATCCCCCGTGATCCTGAATATGATGCGTGGCTACCGTAAATGGATGGCTAGATGGATGTAAGAGCATAACTGCTTGAGTTGCTTTGGGAAGCAGAGCAAGTCGCCCCAGGGCAAAGTCAGTTTGCTTGCCCCTCTGACCACACGGAGACACACACCGGGGCCTCAGGAAACCCAGCTTGGGCTTTTTCTTTCAGTGACATCAGATAAAGATGCTGAAATCCTTCCTTGACCGGGGTGGAAAAAACCACAAGGCGGCGGTCAGCAGCTCCCTGGGCCCAATCACAGACAGCAGCACCGCGTTCGTTACACTAGCTGGCTCACCCATGGTGCCATCCGTCCGCCCGCCCCGAGCGCTCTGCTGTGACCGCCGAGCTGGCAGTTCTGGACCAGCACCCTTCAACAATGGTCAGGCCACAGGACAGAAACTAAACGGCTAGCAGGCCAGAGACATGGAGGCAGTAGCGGGTCACAAACAAGTTTGGAAAGACCACAACAGTATTACTGCACAAGCCCAACTGGGCCCACGAGACCCATCCGGGAGCCAAACCTGCCGGTGCACATCCCCCTGAATCAGCTACATAAACCCAGGTGGCGATAAGCTCAGGCAGCAAGAGAAGGCCGCAGCATGTGGGAACAGGGAGCCGACCAGCGCAGACACACCTCACACTAAACCAGCATGGAGAGGACACATCCCAGCTGCTGTCACCTGACGAGTCCAAAGGGCCACAGATCACGTCTTGATTCAACACACGTAGAGTCTCAGACTAAACAGAGGCCACATCTGGGGATGAGCAGCTGTCTGTGAGCCCCCTGCGAAGGCAGCTTCTGCCCCATCATCAGCAGCATATTCACAAGAGATGGACATTTCAGGTCCAGAAAGCAAAAATCCAGACCAGGAATTTGTTTCAAACAACCAGTTTGCTATAATGAATCAGTACTTAAGTGGTTGGTTGACATAAAATCATAGCCTGGTTTTTTTACCTTCTGGATTTTTACTGGACCTAAAATGTCCACCGGAACTGTCTGGCGGGTCCATTGCTCAGTGGTACCCGCTGCCCCCAGTCACCCTAAGCTGAGGATCAGAGCCTCCTGGAAGACCCAGCCTACCGTACTGAGCGATGCTGAAGGTCCCACTCACGGTCCTGCAGGAGGAGTTGTCTCCACCGCACACGCCGCAGCGATCCTTCCTGGCCTTGGAGTTGAGCACGCGGTCACAGCCCGCTTGCTGGAAGGCAAAGATGGGCTTGAGGATGAGGTTGAGCCGGTCCCAGTCGCCGTTACAGTCTCGGTCACCAGGCCCGTTCATGGCCGTACCCTACAGAGGCCCTGGACGCAGATGTCGCTGGTATCGGTGCCGCACGGTGTGCCGTCCACCACACGGTCCCTCAGCTGGTAGTATGCCGTCGTCCCGGCAACACGGCAGAACAGCTTGCATCGGTCCTTCAGCAGGACTGTAGGGAAAGGCCGAAGGTCAGTTGCAAACAACATGGCAGGCCAATCGCATGGTGGGATCTCTGGGGGAGGTGGAGCTTAGTGCTATGTTAAACAATGCGACGGGCCAATCAGACTGTGAGCTCTTTGGGGGGGTTGGAGCTCTGAGCTGTTTTAAGCTGTCAAAACGCGGCTTCACTTTCACTGACACACTTTATAACTGCGGCTAGCTGAACCCATGTAACATGGTTTACTGTGTTAACCACATGTCAAAAAAGTTAGTACTGCATCAACACATCATCTGTCAGCAAACTCTGTAGTCACTACACGATAACGAACTCAGTGTTATGCTGCAAAGAGCAGATCCAGAGACCTTCCAACTTCTAGAGATATACTCTGGCTGTGTCTAAATTCAGGGGCTGCGCCCTTCTAAGGCTGCATTGAAAGACCAAATGCATCAAAGTGGCGCCAATGCAGTCTAGAAACGTGTCCTTCTTTTAGCGAGTTTGCAAAGGATCCACTTGATGAATCCTTCACAGTCCAATACATCCCAAGATTCTTTGCGTTGAAATGGGTGTGTCCTGTCCTGAATGATAGTGGGGGCACTTTGTGACTCAAGGAAAATGGCGGGAACAGCTGATCATGGCCAGACTGTGCCATTTCACAGAACTTTCCGTTCGACCTTCAAAGAAGCCTACAAAGGTTATGCCTTCCTATACCAAAATTCAGCCCCTGAATTCAGACACTAGTGTATTGGTTAACATATCACTCTAATCTGATATTTGTTAAAAACCAAGATGTATCAGTCTTGGCCGATATGGCCAGCCCATATTTAAACTTTTTCAAAAAAAGAGTTAGGTATCAAAAGACACTGTATCAAGTTATGAGCATCAGAGCTAAAGACATAAGTACTAAAGTAACGGGGATGATTGCATTGGGCGACCAGCCATTTTCCGTAGAGGAGGATGAGAGATTCTCTCGGCTTGTTCACCATTTAGAAGATATAACACCATTCTGCTAATCTGCATCGGCAAGCTTGTCAAATTTCACTACTGGCAAGTGCCTGAGAGGTTGGCCAGCTATCAGTACTTGTATGAGTATGAGCGATATTAGACAAAAAAATAAAGGTTATTGGCACTGGACAAATGACTTCACATAAGTGCACCATTAAGGACTTCAATTTTGTACCCTCAGGAATGATGCAGCGCATTTAAGTGTGTTAAAGTATTTGCCAGGCATGCTTGGTCCTCGCCCCTGCGGTACTTATTAAATTGTGTGTGTTATGGAATTTGTCTGGTGTGCCCGTCGTTCAGCCCTGTTGCACTGATTAAAGTACGTGCATTACATATTTGCCGGTTACAGCGCATCGCCACACCCACCACACGACGAAACACCACGGGATCCCAGTTGGTGACCCTCCAGGCCGACATACGGTCCAGTCCCACCCTCTGGAAATGGCCATCTATCTGCCGCAGCCCGGAGTTACGTTGGCATCCCCTTGGCCTGGTCCAGCCGTCCGAGTTCTCAGCAATGAGGATCCTGCGAGCCGGATCAGCCTCAGGGAATCGCACCACTTGGCCGTAGTGTGGTAACTAACACGCCCTCATAATGCAGGTAATGTGCCTCATTTGCGACTCCCTAAAGTCAAACCAGCGATACCCAAGGACACAGTACCGAGGGAGTCCAGTCTTCATCTCAGCTCACTGGATAGTGTTCATGTCTCACAGCCATACAGCAAGACTGGAAGTACCAGGACTCTAAAGTCTTGGACCTCATCATTCGTGTTTGGGTTCAGTGTGAACCCTCAGTGTCAGTATGTGCTACTGAGAGTAGGCCATAGATGGTGTGCTAGCTGCTCACAGATTCCTCTCACAAACACCTCCTTATCTGCCCATAAAGCCCTTGCAGTACTACTTCTCAGTTCCCCCTACAGACCGGTGCTGCCATCAAGCCATGCACTGTGACTCTTGATAATTTCCAGGGTGTCATGCGAGATGAAACACCTCCTTCTAGAAACAACAGCAACACCAAGTCTGCAAGTTCCTCACACAAATTATGTGCAAACTCATAAGAAACAATCTGGCCAGGTCCAGCCTCATTGTCCTAGGAGGTGGTAGTATACTGGACCTAAGTGTAGCAATAACAAGTATATGGTCAGAATTCGCAGACCGGGCACTTATTGTAGACCCTGGAGTTCTGCAGTCCAACAATATGGCTCAGGGTGCTGGAACCAGGATCCAGCAATCCTCTGCCCTTGAACTTTTACCCTTTAAAATGTCTCCCTCACTGAGGTATTAGTCACCGTGGTCGGAGCATACACTGGGACAACAGACAAGACACCCAGAGAGTGCCTTAGTCTGAGTCTCATAAGGGGTTCATTGAAAGGAGTGGCACCAGATACCATCGGGAGCAGCCAATCTGCCACAGCAGCCGCTACTCTCCATGTATGGCAGCCATCTGAGCAACCAGACTAATAAAAGGTGCACCCACGTACAGAGATCCGGTTACTCCCCAGCTTAGGTACTTCAGAGAGTGCTGCCACTGAAATGCAGCGTTTATAAAGCTCCCCTGACAGCAGGGGAAAATCATGCTGAAGAGACAAGATGTTCTACATGCCTACCCAGATGGGCAGCCTCAGATTAGGATCCGAACGCTGCCATGCAGCAGGTGACGCCTCGACACCACACCAGTGCTGATCCCCAACAGGCCTGACCCCACCGGCTCTCCAGCGACGGCACGAGGCTCCTGAGGGTTTTCCCCCATTCCCTTCATGCTGCATGCTTCCTGTGGGCAGCCGCAGCAGAGCTACTCCCATGGAGAGCGGAAAAGAGTCCTCTCTGCTGTTTTGGAGCTGCGTGAAGATTTTGACAGTACCGATCCTGCCATCAATCCCCAAATTTTTCCCTGGATGTTGGAGGACCACTTACCGGGCTGGATGCAGTTTGACGTCATGCCCAGGACATACCCAGCTCACCCCTACTGTAATTAAAATAGGTGCATTATGGTATTCCATGGAATTACGGTGCTGATCGCTCACCACCCCCCCCCAAAACTTATTAAATTATGTGTATTACGGTATTCGCCGGACTTGCCCATCGCTCACCCCCGCTATACTTGGGAACCCAGCGCACGGTGGGCGGAAGGCCGTTGATGTTGAAGTGCCGTCCGTCGAACTGGGCGCACTGCTCCTCGCGAAAGTCCCTCCGGCCGCGGGGGCAAAGGTCAGTGCTGCAGGAGCGGAACCGCATCCTGCGGCCCACGCAGAACCGGCCTCCGTTCTTGGGCCTGCCTCAAACACACAGGTTCCGTTAGATCCAGCAGCCCTGCTCTTCTAATACGTCTGACTGCATGTCGTTCAGCTCGGCGGCAGAAGGTTCTGAGGTTACTGGCAATCAGCATCCTCGTTCTGGATGGCGAGGCGGGGGTATGGATCTTACTCGGGCCTGTTACAGTTTCTGGTGGCACTCCGGATGCCCCCCCCACAGGACCGGGAGCAGGCACTGTAGGACCCCCAGGGGCCCCACCCCCCATTCACGGGCCTTGTCTCTGCCTCCTTGTGCACGCAGACTCCACGCCTGCAGTGCTGGGAGCAGGGGT
>JAODKF010000068.1:22663846-22688009 GCA_026779585.1 Mormyrus proboscirostris
GACTTCACAGAACACCACTGTGACACAGGGGCTGCAGCGAGAGCAGCGTGTGACTTCACAGAACACCACTGTGACACAGGGGCTGCAGCGAGAGCAGCGTGTGTCTTCACAGAACACCACTGTGACACTGGGGCTGCAGCGGAGGAGATCGTGGCCACATCTGCAGCCTGCACATGTAAATAAGGATCAGTCACCTGAAACGCCACGTACAAGGAGAGCTCTGTCACTGCCGTCCCAAGAGTGTGTCCAAGGACGAAAAACACAGAACTGAAAAGCACTCGATTTCACAGAACAAGACTAAAAAAATACCCACGTGGACGAGGGTTCGGTGGTGACTGCATTACTGTAGGTCATCTGACTAGAACAACAAAAAAGACTCCAGACTACCTGCAGTTTTCCCAAGTTGATCTTGTATTTCATATGAAACAGATATTTGCACGTACAATTCACATTTTGGTGTGAACGAATCTGCCTCAAATTCACTACTGCAAAGTGCTGATTCAGGACCTGTTGTTTTCAGGCATTGCTGGATACATCAGCCAACTGCCATTGGACGACTGTGCCAACTGGTGTCTATATGAGGACAATGATTGGCTTGTAGTCAGCTGTGATATCGATCAGAGCCTGGACTAAATCCAGCTGCTATTCTGCATGGATTAAATATCTGTGGTCAGCAGAGGGCGCCCCTAAGTTATTAGAATCTAGTTTACCATTTATTACCGCACCCTTTTTTAACAACCTAGCAACATCTGATTGATTCACCAAAGAAACCAAAGAGAGAGGGAATGCTTGGCTAGCACTACAGCGTCACAGCCAAATCCGAACTGTGTGATGCAGTGAGCCATTCAGAGCGAGCCACATGCACCTTACCAGATGACTTCTCTGATTAGTGGCCAGACGTTGTTTACAGTTAAGCTCAGTCTGTCCCTACCTCGATGGATGCTGTGCGCAAGGAGATGGGTTTGAAGCAGAGGTGGGTAGTCCAGGTCCAGAGAGTAAAAGTCCAAACCAAGATTTTGTTTCAACTAACCAGTTGAGTACTCTGCGATTGTGACTCTAACTGGTTGATTGAAACAAAATCTTTGGTCTGGACTTTTACTCTCTGGTCCTAAATTACCCTCCTCTGCCTCAATCCCATTTCCTTGCACGCAACATCCATTCTGCTCTCAACGACTCGGGTCACCTCAGTAAGTCCCTGAAAGTGGGGATCAAACAGGCTGAGAAGGTGGACAGTCATTCAGAAATTCCTCAGGGCTCTTTGCAACTATTGAGGCCAATATTTACCAGGGATGATGTTTCCTTTTAATGGCTGGTAATTACACGGCAGACTGGGCCTAATGAGAGGTTCACAGGGGCCACTCAGGCGGGCGGCTCCGGTTTCTATGACGATGGCTACCTTTCCCGAGGGACACAGCCTTAGAGATATGGTGTGTCCCCCCCCCCTTCTCTCTCTTTATGTCCAGCTCTAATACAGATCAGCTGGAGGGGTCTCTGTCAGATAACTCAGGTAATTGTTTGAATAGCAGGCACCTTCCATACCCTGCCACCCCCCAACCCCTGTGCTGACTCCCCAAGACACCCCCCAGGGCCTAAAGCCCATGAGTCACAGTGATCCATCCATCCATCCATTCAGGCTGATACAGTACAAGGTCAGTGTCCCTGAAACTTTTCCCAGGGATAACAGAGCACTAGGGGGCGGGCAGTTAGGAATCAATCACAGGGCAAATAAGTAACAATAAGGAAACAAGGACACAAATCAGGAACACACTATTCCCTACTGACAAAAGCCACTTAGTACAGAGGATGTGAAGCTTACCATTGCCTGGCCACAGTGAGTGCCATCAGCCAGGGGCATGTGCTGCGTGCGGCAGCCTCGATTCTCCCCCTCCGCGCTGGTGCACCACAACCGTTTGCACTGCCTCTGTAGCGGGGAGGCAAATACTGTACACACCCATGCAGCCCCTTCTTCATTGTACATCAGAATACATGCAAATGAAGAGTAACACAATGAAAACTAACCTGAATTTCTCCTGTTCTCTAAAAAGTTATTGATATGTGCATGATGTTAGATGGCTTGAAGAGCGCCGCTTCAGTTGCCAAACCTCTCCTCAGGGGCACCTCAGCCATTCCATGTATTTGTTACCACCAGCTCACTTAATTATTTGATTGATTATTTATAACAACTCAGTGAGGTACTGATAAGCAAAATATGGTATGGTAGTGGTCGAGTATTTAATGGTTGATACAAATACTGGGGTGACTTAGGAGAATTTTTGAAATGGCTAAACTGACATTCTGACTGACACAGTTTTGCAACATGAAGATCATTTAAATATAATTTTCTTTGATCTTTGCAGACTGCTGTATATATACTATATGGCCAGAAGTATGTGGACATCAGCTTGTCCAAAAGTATTAATATAATGGTAATTGGTCAATTGTTGCTATAATGGCCTCTACCCTTCTGGAAAAGCATTCCATTATATGTTAGAACATTGCTGTTGGGATTTACTGCAATTCAGGTTGGGTATTGATATTGGGTCATCAGGTCATTTTCTGCGAACTGATGCAGCCTACTGTACATCTTTGCAACTGAATTAGCTTCCAGATGTTCTGACCTTCACTTGTGGTTGACCAACATAGTTCAACCGGGGTAGAGATTTGGAGAACTGACTTGTTGGGAAGATGGCGTCCCATAATGGTGGAAAGTTACTCAATTCTTCTGTACAACCAACCATTTTGCTACTAATGTTTGTTTCAAGAGACTGCGTGATAGTGCGCTTAAGCATACACCGCTGTCAGCAGTGGGTTTGGGTTAATCCAGAAATTCCTCAGAATAATAGAGGTGTCCACATACGTTTTGGCGACTCAGTGTACATGCATTTCAGACAGATGTCATTCCTCCATAACCAGTAAAAATGCTACTATGTGTTCAGTGGTGGCTTGGCAGTTCCTGTAACTCGTGACACCTCCATCAGATGACCCCCCAGCCGTGGCCTTCTGCATAACGGAGTCACATGAGGAACAGTCTCCCTCGCGACAGAGAAAATGCAGCAGGCAACCCTCACCATGTAGGGGCAGACTTGGGATCCGGGTCCAAAAATGAGCTCACACTGTTGGTTGGCACTGAACAGCTGGCCTGGTAGCTCGCGGGGCAGCAGATAGGGTTTGCCAGATGGCTCGTCCAGGAGACATTCCCCATAACCCGTGCTGAGAGTCAAAACATATTATTGGATGTTACAAGATTCCTGTTAATGGCATCGTGCAAACTCAAGATTTTATTTTTTCACAATGAGGAGGCTCGTATATGTGGTTGATACAGTGGATGTCTGCTTGGCACCAATTTAGTTTTATTTTTACTTTTGGGGATGTGTAAATCCCTTAGCCGCCGTCAATCACTTGAGACGAGACTGAGGAAATGCAAGCGGACATCATGGGTGGGCTACAGTAACTCAAACATTAATGCAGACGGGGAGCAAAAACAGTGTCATTACCATGAATCTAGAACAGAGACGCAAACAAACATGCAAGCTGCATGTCAATAATGAGAAAAATCTGGTATACAGAGGCTCCGGCAAAGACAGACAGACAGATGTGGAACTCGGGGGGGAAAAACTCCATCCCGTCTCCTTCCGTCTGTCAACCACATCCCTCCTTAAAACATGAAACGGCAATGGAGACAGGCCTTTGCAGCAAAGCAATTTATTACTGGAGAAATTCCACGCATCTCATACTATAAAAAACAGTGCAGGACTCTGTCTATAAATAAATATTTTTTTTAAGAATATTAAAACGCAAAACACTGCTCAAGGTGTAACTGCGTGTTGGACCCGCTTTTGCAATTTGTTTCTGTGCCGAATTAAACACCTGCTAGCGAGCAGCTGAGTCCGCCTGGCCGGTAATTAGCATGGCTCAGCCAGGGCTCCCTTTCAATCGCTCAGCGAGGAGCTCTGAGAAGCTGTGAGAAAGTCTTTGGGGGGTAAACAGACATGAGCATGTGAATAGTCAGTGGGGGCACAGAGTCCCGTTAGGCCACGGCTATGACAAAGGCAGGTGCCTCTAGGTGACTGTGTTTCTGCAAAAGTTATAATGCAGACCACAAAAAATGTGTAATTAAGCAAACCACCGTCCAGCTAATCTTCCCATGAGAAATAACAGAACAAGAGGCTAATTCTACATGTTTACATCACCGTAGGCACTCGACAGATGTAATACAACATCCGCTTCATCAGAATTTACTAACCACGTTTACTACACATTTTTATGAATTTTCTACAGATTTACTGCATGAAACGGAAAACTTCTCTCCGTCATTTCACGCTCTTCCTCAGTTGGTTTCATTTCAAAATGTATATGACATAACCTCCATGTTGATTAGTCGGAGGTTTTCTTCAGTTTTTTAGCTACCCTGCGTAATGAGGTCTTGTCCTCAATTTCGGCAATAAAGTCCTTTTGTTTCGCTAATCTCGCCGTCTTTGTAGCCCCCAGAACAAGGCCCATTACTACTAATAAATTTGGCACCATAGTGGGCATCTTAATGACAATCATAAACTTCGTGCTCATTAGCAGTGACTGGTGCAGAGCACTTTATCTGCTTAAGGCCCAGACGACGAGGGTAGGTGCCTTCAAATCCACACTGCTCTCTGATGACAAGCTGACTAATACCCATTCATGGCTGCAATCAAAAATGTAATCAATCTTGCCTTCTTTGCATTTCCTCCCATGTTTGCATGATGCAAAATATTACATGACAGTTGTTAATAATGAAAGGACGAAATGTTTTTTTCATTAACTCCACACCACAAAGGCGTTCCTTAAAGCCGATAATTGACAGCAACGTTAACACTTGAAGGGCTGAGCCGGAGCCCTCATAGAAGAATGGCCAGCGAAAACATGGACGTACTTGACCATGCTATCCTCCACCGCAGAGTGGACGAGCGGTTTGGGATCAACGGGCCTCTTTGTGAGACGAACAGGCTTTAGCAGTGTCTGGTGATCTTTAGAGACCTTTCCCACCAGTGAACGCTCCTCATTGCTAAGTGTTTACAAATATTGCGACTGTTAGGCAAATCGGCTTCTAAGCGAACACCATGTGAAGAGCGGGGCTGCCGTGGCTGGCATTCTGTCCCCTTTCTCACAGCTTTGAATTGAGAAGCAGTTTGCGGATGTTATCCAGCGTAATAGCAGATCTTAATTAAACTTCTCATGTGGATGTGGCATGAACAGCGGTAGGTGGCCTCACAGGTCAGGGGTTAAGCTCAGCTCCAACGGGGCCACCTCCTGCCAGGTCGCGAGACTATCAGGCCCGGAAAAAAAAAAAAAATCATTAAACCGATATCTCATCTTGCAACTGGAGGTGGCTTGACCTGAGATGCTCCCTAAAAACAATGCAGAGTCCCTTGGGCATGAGAAAACCTCCATATAAATGCAGTCCATTATTATTATGTTACATAGAAGCCTTTCAGCTACGCGGTGGTCAAACAAGAGGGTGGTTGCCCCAAGAAACCGTTTTTCTGAAGGAAGTATGCAATTGGCCAACGGACTCAAAAAGCATTTTACTGGGTAGAAACAGGAGAAGTGCAGCGGAAGATGAGTGGAACAGTCATGCCAGCCTCTCCATTCTGTATTTATACATGCATTTAACTCACTACACTAAAAATACTACATCCACACTGGCATCCTGCATTTAACCCTTTGTTCACTAACCCGACTACAAGGGGAACATAGCAAGGACTAAGGCATTGTACAAGCATACCAACAGCCATGGTGCAGCGTGGGCGTTGGGGGGTGATTCTGACAGAAGAGCCGCCCTCAAAAACGTAGAAGGTCTGATGTAACACATGGAGAAACCTACTCCAGGAATTCTGTGATGTACTTGCGGCTGCAATTGGACCAGGTCCAGGGACTGGTGTCGTAGTTGAGCATCGGCGCCATGACGTTCAACTGCAGTTTCACTGTTGCCTCCCGGCACTTGGGGTTGTCGTCATGGTGCATATTGAACCTGCAGGGTGGCATCAGGAAGAAACCTTTCACTGGCGGTATGTTTTCAAATATACTGCCTACCGAAACTACTGTACAAGTTTCTACAACTAGTGACCTCATGTCTAGTTTCAGTACTGCTTTAAGGACCCTGAAGTAATACATTAAACATATTCTACATATATCTACCTGGCCAGAAACTCTACTTTAGAATCAATTCTTTTGTAGAGTCAAAGACAAAACAACACAAGTGCTGAAGTATCAGGAGTCTTTTTCATTGAAGAGATACCTTTATGTTTCCAAGTAGCTTTGTAAAGGAACCCCATGGAAGACACTTTTCAACAACCACTTGTGACTTAAATAATTTAATGCAGTCATTGCACAAATATTCTGAACACGGGATAAAATTATATGTTCATCCAGTCAAAGACTGAAAGGCAGTTAAATAGTAACCCAAAAGATGGTTGTACACCATGATGCAGTAAATTCGTAAAATGCAACCACGGTTTTTTAATAAAAGCAGTTGACATACTTATCAGCAAGTGACTGAATTATGAATACCTATTTGAAATTAACTGGGATCACATCCAGGGTGAACCCCAACCTTTTCCTTGATTGCCAAGTTTCCCATGTCTTGCCACAACTCATGTGGGGTGCTTTACATTAACTGCACCTTCATAATGCATTCATTATGCACTCACAGAACATTCAGAGCACCTTCATAATGCGTTTATAATGCATTCATAGAACATTCAAAAGCAGCATGTAAGTATACCTAAATATGCTAACATACCTTAACAGCTTTAATATACATTAATAACAAACATTATGCAATTATACAGCTATACCGTTTGTTTGTTATTATAACACAGTGTTTGTTATTCATGAATATTTAAGCTGTTAAGGCATGTTAGGATGTTAAGGTACACTTACATGCTGCTTATGAATGTTCTATGAATGCATTATGAAGGTGCAAGATTATTCCACAAATGCAAATATAATCCAAATATAAAGGCATTATAAAGTTACAGTTAATGTAAAGTGTCACAAGCTTTTTCAACCAGTGCGGCAAGTTTGCAAGTCACACAGCTGGGCTTGCCTAGCTTTCATGCTGGGCTTTCGATAATCTACATCAGTCTCCATCATAACCCTGCAACCATATAGCTCCTCCACAGCTGCAACACCAGTCAGCTGTGCCTGCCTATGTACCTGCAGGGAAAACTGCTACAATTATCATACAAGGACACCTCTGTAAACAGGAAATGACTGACCTCAGCTGCCACATAAAATTAGTCACCACACTCACACAGACAATGCAATAACCTGCGCTGCTGGCTTATGGGACCAGGAAACAGCATTTCTGATGCAAATGACAGGCCCTCGAACCATGCTCAATGTCCAATATGGTCCACAGCAACTTCATAGAAACACAAATCTTTCCATTCAGGAGACAATGAATGGCTTAATAAACAATGGACTAACATCTGTTCTCCATTATCAACATGTGAATATGAACACATGAATTACTGAACTATACATTCACAGCTAATGAATTTCAGCTCGTTCTCTGTAGCCATGACCTCACCCTGAGCCCAGAAGAAAACATGCAGAAAAAAGAGAGCCTGATCAAATCCTGCTGTTCATAGTTTAGCAACTTTTTGAAAATGTGTTAAAAAAGCGCTGGTTTGCATCTTGTCATAACCAGAGGACCCCGATGACTCAAAATGTCAAACAACATCACAACTCATATAATCTGTCTAGAACTGCCAGTGTTTTCCTTGACCGATTGACATAAATCCGGCCAGCTGTTGAGCTGAGCTGAGCTAAACAAAAGCCTCGCCTGGACGGTGTGCACGCCGCCCCGAGAGAGGATCTTGGGAGAAAAACTCGTGGCTCACTGACTTCCAAACGGCTCGGAGGCGGATGTATGAAACATGCACAGGTGGGAAGGCAGGCAGGGTGGTGAGGAGGACCTACAGACTGCCCAGGGGTGCACAATAGCCCTATTCACAGAACTCCCCCACATATTAGGGCGCTATGGAAACAGCCCTGAATGAACACCTGTAAAGGGCTCGCTGCACCACTACATACACTGCAGTTATTCTCTCTTTGGGATAAGAGACGTGCATTACGAAATACGAGTCGGCACACTAAACAAAGGCAATTTTAATGCTGGAAATAAAATATTACAGTATATTACAGTAGGGTAGGGATTTATGGAATTTTATTTGTACAGTGATTTTTTTCTTTGTACAGTGATCACTGCTTGACTTGCAGATGTCACAAAGGAGTGGTCTGGTGCGGAAGCACCCAGTAGCTGCCACTCCACTGCACAGATGGTGTGGACAACTCCGACCATCCAGTTCACGCAGCCATCCGCAGTCTGTCCCATCGCTTCCATTGCAGCACTGTGGCATCTTACTAGGATTTCAATGGAGATGGCGGTCGACACGACAGCACAGGCTTTGCGCAGGCTTACATGTGGCCTAGCTGGTAGGCTGCTGTGCTGGTGAGGGAGATGCTGACATGACTTACACGTGGCCCAGCTCATGGGTGATGGTGAAGGAGGTACTCAGGCCATTCTCCTCGCTGATGGAGCAGCTCCGCTGAGGGTCACACATCGTCCCGAGCTCTGCCAGACCTGGGCATGTAGACAGTCAGCCACTAGCTAATAAAATCACCGCCGATTCTGCGCAATGACATGCAACCCCATAGCTCCGAGTCTGAAATTCTATCACAAAGGTAATTACAAACACAATGCACAGGCTTACCCAACGTATCACACTTGTTCTTTGTCCTGCAGATATCTTTCCTGAAGAGGTACAAACAAGGACACACTTTAGACATCATTTTGCACAGGAGAGCTCCTCAGCTTCTGCGTCATTTCTGCTAGCTATAGATCCGATGGAATGCTTATCGGTGCCACCCGACCGACTTTATTATTTTAAGAGACAGGGGGTGACCACGAGTCGGTTCAGGATGTTCGAAATCCAAGGACACATATGCCACCTGGTGATAAGGAGTGATGTGTCGTGGTGCGAGGGGTCGCTGTCATCTTGGACGTTCTGGGTCTGCTGCCACACGCAGAAGTTGTGGAGGGTCGCAGCGGCGTTGGAACTGACTGACGGCCCTTCCTATGGTGAGAACCAACACGAGTAAAACCAGTACAGTGAGAACCGATAAAGGAACCTGCTAGTACCATCTCATGACAAATAGCAAATGCTACCTGTTTGATGGATTTTTAGGCATTTTACAAACAGGGATAACACATTTCGTTATTACGAAAACTGAAGCAACCTGAGCACAGTGATCGTGCATAGCGCTGAGCAGGTCTTCACGCTGCGGTCTTACCAGCTCGTCATGGATGACCACCATCTTCACAATGATGATGTTGATCAGGTTGCCCACACTTGGGTCTTTATAGATGGCAGCCACCTGGAGCAAGATCAACGGAAGGGGGAGACAGTTCTAGTAGAAAGTCAAAAGGGTTTTGAGATTCCAGGTGCTGGTTCCTCATCCTCCCGAGCGTAAGGTAAGTATTTAATCCTGTATAAATTTTAAGACACTATTGAAATGGTTAAACCACTTTGTGGTTGTGTTGATGCTGACTTTGTGTGAAGAACTTCTCAGAACACAACAAGCACACACACAACAAGCAGATGACACTGCCTATATTTTATACAGCTATACTATAAAATATACAGTCCGGCTGTAATGCTAGACACTGCTCTTATATGCCACGAGATGAACTTGTAAAATGGAGATCAAATTTAAGCAGATTTTTCCAAGTACTATATCACCACAAAGCAGCATAAAAGCAACGTGTCACTTACTACTGACATGATTGTGAGTATGTAGTGCTCTAAGTTGTGTCCGTGGTGCTGGAGCATTTCGTTGTCAGCCGTTACCATCAGCTCCACAAATCTGGGATAAGACAGGAATCTTTTCCGTCGTGAAAGTGACTGTTTCTGAGAGTTGCTAGAGGGCAGTCTTCTGTGGTAGAAATCTACCGCTTCCTGAACAGAACTCACTTCCTCATCAATACTTCTGTTGCAACGAAGGGCAGTTTGATCTTGGAGATGAATATCTGTGAAAATAAACAAACGAGGGGTGCTATATTCAACAAAGGCGACATTAGCTGAGCTGTTAAAAACATGTCTGTCTTAAAGGAAAAGCCACTGGTCCTAAGATGGCGATACAGGGCTTTTTAAACTTAAGCAGCTGTGGACATGTTCAGTCAGCTGGGTCCTCACTTTGTACCTTTGATCTGTCTCAAAGCCGCGAAGGCAGAGATTTC
This sequence comes from Mormyrus proboscirostris, assembly GCA_026779585.1. Classification (NCBI taxonomy): domain Eukaryota; kingdom Metazoa; phylum Chordata; class Actinopteri; order Osteoglossiformes; family Mormyridae; genus Mormyrus; species Mormyrus proboscirostris. The sequence goes on from JAODKF010000068.1 coordinate 22,674,123, forward strand.
CAAAGCTGGGCAGCTGTACACCCACACAACGCTTCACTGCAAAAGTTCTAACCTCTCCATCAGTCTCAAAGCCCCACCTTCATAATGCTGGCATGCCACTTGAATAGCCCTCCCACCCCACCCCAATCGAAGCATCTCACCCACATTCACAAAGACCCGTCTGTGTATCGCTGCCTCATATACCGTCGGTGACAAATCCCTATCCTCACAACACCGGCTTGGCCGCGGTCTCGATTCCCCTTCCGCGTCTGAGCCTAGAAACCAGTTGTAAAACTGGAAAAATAAGTGGTTATAAAAGAAGCCGGTCATAATGCTGAGTCTGAGTACCCCCCAGAGGGAACTCAAAGCTCAGGATGTGCATTGCCCATGTACAGCCCAGTGACGCCGCAAGGGCTAGATTCCTTTGAGATGACAATGTTCGTAAAGGAAGAGATGGGAAAGAGATAGGAAATTATCCTGGGGGCAATATAAAGAAGAGGAGCGGCTCCATGATTATTCTTTAGGCTTCAGATGCTTAGAGCACCTAAGATCCTGCGACTGTACTGTATAAAGTGACAAGTACCAGAATGTGCAAACACAGGCCATGGGTTAGATGGTCCTGTGAGGAGACCTGGCACATAGGCCTAGTAATAATGACACAACAACAGGTAGTAGAAGCAGTAGCAATTAGAAAAGCTGCAAAATCTGGATGATGGACTGAACTGTGTCACATTTTGCAAAGGGACAGAGGCACATATACAAGCCACAGAAACCAATACAAGTTAGAATTCCACTACGGGAGCTGGGAGAACATGACTGGACCAGCTTGCCCATGTCAGTTTGCCCTGCTACCCAAACCAAACGGAAGGAGGTGCTCCAGCACCTGAAAGCAGCTCGACGACAACTGCACACCATGCTCAGAGATGTGGCCCTCAAAAGCATATGCTAAACGACCTGGACGATGTGCACACTTGTAATGCGAGGCCTCCCTCGTTTACCCTTCCGCCCCTGGGGCTTTTTCAGTCCGACTCTCTTTTGTAGCCCTTCCCTATGGAGACACGGTCTGTTCCTGCAAACTATGAGTCAGAGCCGAAGTCTTCATAACATGACACTCGTTGAGTTATACTTTACTGGAATGACTGTAATTAGAAGTTGCTTTGGCAATGTGGACCAAACACAAACATACATGAAAACGTGGTGCAGACATGGTTTGTTTAATTACAGAGTTAATCAACATTCCTTTGCAAGAAACTAAGAAACAGGTCCACCGTTTTGATGGCAATTAAACCGGGAGGCCTTTACAGCTAATGTACCTGGCCCTGACACAAATGGGGAAACAAGCAGATAAGTTAAGTGACACATAAGCGAAATCTCCTATAGTCAGTTAGTGAAAGGAGAGAGAGGAAACTAAACTCATCAACACGATTCAATTCTTCAGACTCCCCTGTTTCTAAGAGTCAGACTTTGCAAAGCTTGCAGACGATGAGATGTGGAGAGAGCTGACAGGGCTGTCTACTCCAGCATCCCCTCCCTGGGCATGTGTCAAGATCAGACAGAAAGCAAGTGCTAGAAACCAGAGGCCTGTAGCAGCCTTGATGCAGCTAAGTAAAAAAAAAACAGGTGTAATGGGCCAGTCATCAGCCTATGGGCTCTTCTGCTGTGCAGAGAAGTGGTCTAGTGGACAATCTCAGTACTCTAGCCCAATGGTATTCAATTATTTTTCCCTGAGGTCCAGATTTCATCAGCAGCACAAAGCTAAGGTCTATGGGGGTCCCCTGGGTAAATTTCAGCGACTTATGGGGGTGGGTTGGGGGGCTGTTGATTGTGTAGTGCTGATTACATTGTATTTCCATCTGCATGCAGACTGGAGTCCGCCATTTGAGTATAGGCTGTTGTGAGCTTCTCATCATTTAGCACGCAGAATTTGCCCTCTTCAAAAGGCTACATTCTCCATAGAGTGGGTGGCACATACTCACATTCTGCAGCTTAGATGCACTTAACTGAAAACTGACTCCAGTGCAGTATAAGGAGATTAACACCTAAGCATATTCACTAAAAGCCATCGTCTAGTGATCTGAGTTTGATGCACGCATTTTAATAATTTATTTCAGTTGCTAATCTTTACGCTAATCCTGTCTGAAGCACACAGCTCTTGAAACCTGATGTAAAAGCCGGACAATTGCTCACTGTTGGCGATCAAAAAGCAGCATGGAAATACACAGGCCAGAAAACACACCCAGAAGTTATCAGTGCTTGGCAGAGGCACCCAAGAACGACACAGTGATATTAACAGCACATCTCAGATAATGACCCCGTTGTCGTGGTAACAAGGGATGCAACATCAGTTTACCACTATGACACGCTGGTCTTTCACACTAAAGGTATCCACATCAGTATTTAGTAAACTGAAGTGATTATTTGATTAAATAATAAATTCATGTTATTATTTCATTTTGTACAAGACTATATAGGAATGAGGGTCCACCAGCTATAACTTTAGTTTAACTTCCATTATGTCATGATATACAAATCCACACCTACTAGTCTGAGACTAAAATTACACAACATGTTCCATCACGTGCACTGTGCTGTAGAACAAGCTTTTAAGAAGGTTACACATCAGATAATGGAGTTCATAAGGGTCAAGAGGTACTAAAGCAATGTCTTTAAAAGCCCCCTTAAGGACAAGAGTACTCTGCAACAAGACCCCCCCCAGACATCAATGTCACTTAACCAGCTAACATCATTAAAACCACTAAACTAAAGTTTTGTTCACTTGTAGCCAATGTGGGATTAGAGACAGAGGATATCCTGAAGGTTGGTTCCCCAGACAGGAGACAGCAGTATCAGTGTGATAGCACGGCAGTCCCAAGCAAACCAGCACCATTCAGCTTGAGAGAGGTTTCTGTACAGTGGCACTTAGCTAAATGCGCTCTAGCTACTGCCAAAGACTTTGTTCAGTACTTTTTAGGGAATTCTCTGCAGTGTGTTTATCTCAGCATGTTACAATGTGACCACTGACATTCACACAGACGGTGTGATTGCAGGAGACTCCTAACTCCGTCTGCTCCGAGATATTCTTCTAGAAAAGGCTCCCAGTGAAACTCAAAGTGCAGAAATATATTCATCTAGAAGACAGTCCACATGCAGGACATCAAGCCTACCCACAGAGCCCACCGGTGACCGGCTTCTCCCAGTGCAGTGTCAGAAATTTTTGAAAAGCATGGCAAATGCTTCCCATTGGGGGAGATTTGTACACTTTGATGCAGAATCCTTCTCATGACACCCACCACAAGTTAATCTGACCTAAATACTGGCATTCCCCTTAAAGATTCTCTCTTTCAACTGCATGCATCCTGCTCTTAGTCTCTGTCTTTTCCATCTTTGATCCACCCCTCTTCGCCATCTCTTTCCAACAGATAACTTGGTTCAAATCAGACTGTTCTGGCTAAAGTCTGAAATAGCCGATTTGTTCTCTGCTATTAAGCATGCTCTTTTAAATAGCCCCTTTATCTTCTGCATTAGGCAGAGCGTTCTTTACTGATCCTGCCTCTCACTTTATTTTCAGTGCTGCTGTACAGGAAATGCAATTTGAGAGCTGAATTAATGTTAATGGTTTCAGGCAACTGGAAAATTGGGCACTGCCATGCATACTGCAAACTATACAGCTAATTTCTCCAACATTTAACTTTAGCTATGCATATATTCTATGCCGAGCAGCCAAAAACACATCTTATGTGCCGCCTCGCCTCGACTTTGTCAGAGTTCTCCACACACCTGTTATTTAGTTTTTGTCCCTGGGTGTCCTACTGCAGAGGACGTAGTTTTACGCATCAGTTAATCTGCTTTTTTAACTGAAGTCACAAGCTGTATAAGAAAAGCTGCTTTTTTCCATCTGGTGTTGACACTGATCCACCAGCGAGAAACCAAGACGCTATACATAACGCCTCCATTACTAGTCTGATACAAGGAAGCAAGGATCGACATATTCAATAGATTTATTCATCTGTGACCATTCATTCACCAATTCATATCCAGATATACTGTACATTTGTAATTCTAGCTCATGCTGCATGCGTGTGCTGGGATTTCCCACTTGCAGAAAAGGTTAAAATCGTGTTCAATGCCCACAACCCACTGCTGACATAAATGCCCTGCTCTGGCGGCCACACTCTGACTAATGCTAGCACAGCAAAACGCTTGACTCCACAGCAAAATGGGATAAAGAGCCTCCTCTCTAACGGTGGAGAGGTAAGTCATGAGCATTTCTCTACAGCTCCCTGGTCAAAGCAAACTGTACTGCACCATTTCCTCCCCTCTCCAGACACAAGCCCTGCCCGTTGTCTGACCAAAGTTACGGTCTAAAGCATCTCTCCGGGACAAAAGAGAGATAGGGTCGATGATCAAAGAGACACAAAAGGCAGTTTCTTGACATGGTACAAGGTGCTCTCACAAAGGGAGGCGTCCCTAAAGCTCTGCAGTGTGTCCCCCCGGCCGAAGAGGCCAGAGAAAATGAACTAGCGAATGTACTGAGACAAAACCACGTTGACATCAGCTGCTATAAGGCAGCAGAGCATGCAGATGGTTAATAACCTGCTGAGCTGGGGGGGGGGGGTGAGTGATGGCATCCCGAGCCACTTCACCCCTGCAGAAAAATGGTGGGCTTTGTAGTTCAACAAAGCCCAAACTATACAATGCACTAACAATGCCATCACAGTCAGTAACGAGCTGTCTTTGTTTTGTTTCAATGAAAGTAAATCAGAACTATAAAGACAGACTTTAGTCCTGGATCTGCTCTGATCCTGACCGTCTCTGGCACCATGGGAGTAGCTGATATCTGATGAACTGTAGACAGAGAACAACGCCTCCTGCTTTAATTCTTCACCTTCAAACAGGCGGGCACTTTTCTGAAGCCGTGCTGTCCTTTCCACACCAACTGTCCCTCTATGCCTTTACACACACACACACACACACATTCATACCAATGGACAATATGGCAACTCCTTTCACATGTTATTGGACTGTTGGGGGACACCAGTGTCCCCGGGGAAAACCCCACAAGAACACGGAAAGAACATTGAGAATCCATACAAGCAGAGCCAAGGAAACACTTCTAACCACTGCACCTCCATGCCATCCCCCAGTGAGTTCACCATCAACGTGCTTCATGCCCATCCTCTTGCTGCCTGTATGCGGTGCAGACCGCCGTCTCTCGTGCCGATAGACCAAGTGCGGCTTGTTGTGCTCGTCCTCATGCTCACTTCCGTCTGCTTTCATCAGGGGCTCCAGGAAATAGTCACCGCTGTGTGTGGTGAACGTCCCAATCTGGGGAGACAACATGCAAGTACCCATACGTCAACTAGGTGAAAATGTTTAACTGCTTTTTATTGTTTATTTTTTATTTTACTTACTCACCTCAGCAACTTGCATGTTTAAAATTTACCCATTCACTGAAATGAAGTAATTCAGATTGAGCTGATATTTCAATTACGAGATTATAGAGTCAAATTTGCTGATTTAATCAAATTTTATCACTTAACTACGTCACCTTTTGAGCTACCTTACGGTCGTGTACAGGTAGGGCCGCATCAAAAACACTTCCCTACTTTACTCAAGATAAAAATGAACATTTTTCTCCAGACTCTTGAGCAGCAAGCCAAGGTGATCACAATACAAGTACTTAGTAAAAGCAGATTGCCAATTAGTTACATAAAGCCTGACGTAGGAAGCATCCTCAAAAGAGCCCTGAAGATACGCCGTTTGTATCTACCTACAGTATGACTCAGTGGACAGGTCTCTCCTCGTCTTGGGTGGAGCAGCTTTGAGGTAAAATATGACCACAAGGCAAGGCCGTGCTTTACAGAAAACTATAAAACCTGGCTTGTACACTGATCCTACAGTTTCAGCACCACCCATAAAAACCTCAGATTTCTGAAATATGACCTGATGGGATCATCATAATCACTAAAAATCTCTGATCCAGGCTGGATTCAAATTTCTGATCCAAAGAAGGGGCAGTGTTTGCAATCTGACCCACTGCACCACTTCCCTCATTCAGTGCTGGAACGCAGTGCTGCATGGATGCTGTAGGGGTACCAACCATTCTTTAGGATAATCTTTGTAGTGATCCATCTTTGCTTACATCGAGTGACACATTCTCCACCATTTTCATGAAAATACTTCCCCAAAACAAATGCAAAAACTGTTCATGTCGAAGGCTCGATCTGGCAGATAAGGCATCTAGACACATAGTACTGGAATGGAAATGTCTTTAAAGCTTGACACCAGCAACTCATTGTCAAAGAACCGAAACACTACAAGAATACAGAGGGCAGATACATCACATCAATGTCCAGGCCAATCGAGTTCTCATTTCCTTCCTGCTACCATGAATTCTTATCACGAAGTAAGTACTGTTGTATTAATTCTTTAATAAAGATGCCTGGAAAGACTACATTAAGCATTTTAGAAAACTGTGTTTTTTCCCCACGATAAGTGAAAAAACAGGTCAGACAGATAATCAATAGGGTGACGTCAAAGGCCAATTAACTATGAGTAGGTGTTCCGTATGGTGTTTTAGTGAATTTATTGATCAATTGTCATTGTTGACACACCACAGTACACAACAACAAAATATGTCCTCTGCATTTAACACATATGTGACATAGCAGGGGGCAGCTAATTCAGCAGTGCTTGGGGGCAGTACCTTGCCCAGGGTACCTCAGTGGTACCTTGCTGGTCAGGGATTCAAACCTGCAATCTTTCTATTACAAGTGTGCTTCCATAACCATTAAGCCACCACTGCGCACAACACGAAGAACCCTAATGTTCAGCTTCATTCGTGTTCTGGTATAAAGCGCAGACATTATGCTAATCCCGCAGCACAAGAATGAGCGCTCCTGAGCAACCAGACAAGCAGAACAGCAGTTTTTTAATGTCAGCACCGAGGCAGATCTGAATGATAAACACACCGCTGATACTGGCAGCTCATTTGTGAAAGCCTCACTGCAGCATGGTATCGCCTCCTGAAACACCTCTGCCCTGTGCCAGTGCATATCTGCCGTGCAGAGACTCCAACAGAACTTCACTATTTGGCTTCATATAGATTTCCATTCCAGTTGAGACCAACTTCAGATACAATTCCTGCACTGTCACTGACTGCACATGACAGGAAAACACTGACGACTCCTGTGAGTAGTCTGTAGAGATTGATTTATTTGATCATTCATAATCTACAAAAGAACAAATACTGCTCCCGGCATAGGATGATGTTCAAAAACCGAGGATGTAAGGATTTTGTCATTCATGCATACAAAAGAAAAATAAAGTATGCGGCCATTGGCCTTGATGATGGCGGTTTTTAAAAATCAAACCAGTACTTCCCAGTGCGGTCCTCAAGTACTTGGAGAAAATCCACATTTTTGCTCCCTTCAAGGAACAAAAATCTGGACTGTCTGGCAGGGAGCAAAACGTGGACCATCTGTGGGTCCCTGAAAGCCAGACTGGGAAACACTGAATTGAACCAATGGGATATAGTTCACTTCAGCAGCATCCAATGAGGGGATCATATGCAGTTGCACTATTCCAGATAAATGATTATGACAATGTACCCTTCAATAGCAGTCTTTTAAAAATGATATGTAGCTTAATATCTAGTAAAACTAGCCAATAAATATAATTTTTGAAGATTTGATTTGTTTTCTGTAATATTTTAGGTGTCATCTGTTCCAATTAATTTTATGAAGGAGAAGTTGACATACATGGTGAAACATTTAACAAATCATATTCAAGGCCAAATGTTTTTTACAGCACTGGGCACAGAGGTCAAATTGAAATGCCTATTCCTTACATGTCAAAGCATGAGGTCCACCAAGATTTGTTTTCTTGTTTAAATAAGAAATGAGTACGCTAATAAACCCGGCGTTAATTAGTATATAAACGGGATATAAACGGGATTCAGACTGGTAGGACATCTGGAAATTAAGTTATTTTACTAATACCGTAGATGACTAATTACACTATTATTTAACAATATTATATATGCCTTTTCGCAAAAAAGTTGGTTTTGTGTTTAATGTACAATATTACACAGTCTTTTAAATAGTTATATAAGAAAAATGAAATGAAGTTGGAGAAAACCGCATTTCTGTCAGCGGTTATAAAGAGGCAGAGCGGCCACGAGCGCAAGATCCTCTCGAGCGACCGCCAAGCGCGTGACGTCACCGGAGCCGGTGCCCCCCGCGGGTCGCAGCGAGGATGCGCATCCCAAGTGTTTCCGCCAGTCTTTCTTTTCATTCATTTTCTATGACAGTCCTGACAGCTCATTAATTTAGTTTAGGTAACCAGCTACCAACTGTCCTTCTACGTGTCTAGCAATTCTCACGCAGTAGAGACGTCTCCCGTCTGACGCAATTAGAAGTTATATCATTAATCTATAACTGAAATAATATATTATTCACTATATCAGTGGGTGATTAACTTTGTTTTCTACTATGCTTAATTCATGTGCTAGACACAGGAAGGAGAAGTGGAATTGAGTGACACAATCAAATGGATTTGACAAATTTCGATAATTTATCTATATACTGGTAGGACAGGCTCGGATCCATACTGTTCTATCGTACATCTATATACGCACAGCCATAAACATATATTTTCTTATATAGACAAAAATAAACTTAACATTTCAGTCATTGAACTACCAAAGCCCGCAACATGGGTAGCTCTAAACAGAACTTTCACTAAAAGGTAATTTAAAGCAATACTCACAAGACCAGTGCATACACTGAAGACTGCCGTAAATGTCCTTCTATTATTGACATGACCGCGGAAAAAACAATGCCTCATATCGGATTCGCTCGGCTGCGAATCGGTGATGTTTTTGTATTTCGCTCCTATGTGTGTCACCGTGTAAGACGGTGCAATAAATTCGGAGTCGGCGGTTAAGTTGAGGTCAAAGCGTTGCCCAAAAGCATCAATTTTATAGTGCGCCCGTAACTCGGGAAAATGAGAGTCTGCGCTTCTCCGTTTTCTTCTGTAGTGCAGAGAATGTGGAAACTTTTCTCCAAAGTCATTTATACGGATCGGGGTGATTATCTCATAAGACGACAACTGTCTGATGAAGTTTTCTGCAAGACAAGCAAAGAGACATTAATGCACAATGAACAAACAATTGTTTATTAGTACATCAGTTTATAAGAATATAAATCATGCATCCGGGAAGGAACAGGCAGCTTAGCCCAGCTTTGCACCTGGACACCTTGCCCAGTATTTTGAAGTCATGGTACTGATCTTGGTACAAGTTGATTACACACCTTGTTTGGGATGGAATCGATAGTCCAGTAACTTCAAAGCGAATGCTGACAGGTGACATGCGAGTCCAACAAACCAAACTGTAAACTTCATGGTTTCTTCAACGAAGAAACCACGTCTCGCGCCTCCAGGACAGCACCTTCTCCAGCAGCTTCCCACCCCCCTCCCACCCCCACCCTCCTCTGCCCGACTTGTCAAGATGAGGCCGTGGGATCCGTTGTGGCTTGGTGCAGCAGGAGTCCCATGAAAAGCATTGGCTTCATCTCATCCACTATTTTTTCCGACAGAATGGTGCATATTCATCTTAGGTCGATGGGAAGAGAAGTGCCAGTCAAACTTTTCTTCAGCCATCCCAGTACACACGCTCTAGGCGACTAGGAACGCCCCCGGCCTGGCTGACCAATCACGAGACGATTTCTCCCCCCACAACTTCGTTCGCACTCGGCTGCATGCTCGGCGCTGTTTTGGGAAATGTATAAAATGTGTGCACTCTACTGATTCCGGCATTCATATTATCTTTAAATGCATGTAAACATTTAAACATAAACGACACTGATAAATGTTATAGCAATGACATCACACGACCACATCTGTCCATATGATACTTCGATCGAGACCCAGCGAGGTGTCAACAGATTTTCAATTAGATTCCCGTGTGATTAACATTTTTCTACTAAGTTATTTGTTTGTCAAAAACCAAGAGTACAAAGTCATAACATTTTCTAGAATCATAATATAAATATTTAACGTGGTAGACTGTCAACATGCAACCTAGTGGGTAATTAAAATCTTGATGTTAAAAGTTCTACAATTAACTGGAAATAATCTCGCGATAATCTCATACATTTATCCATAATGCATGCTGGGTAAGGATAAATAAACATTGATTTTGACTGTGATTATAATTGATTTTATTTGTTAAATACCTGCCATGTGGCTTGTACTACAATCCCAGAGTGCAGCACGATATTCCACTTCCAACTTTGATGGGTAGCGTGCGTCTTCCCCTTTGTTGTCAGACGTATTGGGAAATTCACCATGTCCTCTTCAGCTACATAAAATCGCTGCAAACAAACACCACACGTACACCTACTTCAAATTTCCCCTACAAAACAGTCGACAAAAGTCAGCTCTCGAAATCAAGCACTGGGACAAGGTCATGCCCCCCGCTACCTTAAAATTGTCCTGTGTATGGAGACAAATTCTCTATGGATGGAATGACAATGGCGTCAACAAACTACCATTTTGTTTCCCTCCTAATTCCTCACGTCGAAAGCTTCATTGTCTAATGACATGCCACTGCTGACCTTTGCCCCAAGTGACCCTAGAAGTGTTTCCCCTCTAACACCATTGGATGCAACCATTCATCTGCATGAAAACACACATTATCACCCCAGCACAAATACAACAGAGAGCTGCAGTTGATAGCTCATTAAAGCTGAGGACAATTTTAGCCATCTACACATCCACTCTCCGTGAGTGTTTCTTAATAACAGTTGACTTCCACATAATGGATAAAACCCTCAGTGTTGAGATAAGACAAATATTTCATAGTTTTTATATTTTATTCTACATAAACATAAACTTTAGGGTGAGGGACAAAGTACTTTTTCTTCTAGGGAAAATTTTACTGTTTCATCTTGTCTTCTGTTTAGTAATTCATTAGCTACACACTGGGAGAATCGCACATGGGAGAATTTATATATAATGGTATTTAATATATTTTTTAAGTCTAATGTAAACCGGTATTTCAACAAGAATGAGAGATGAATAGAGTGAGAGAGCATTCATTTCTATGCTGTTTTGTTAATCTACATATCCAGTCTCTTTAGGCTGATACATGGGGTAATTGGCAAACTAGAAGAGTGATTGGCTTCTCTCTTCCACTTACTTGAAAAAGGTTGGCTGGTGAGTATTCAAATAAATACACACCCTCTGTATAAGGTTCACTGATTGCGAACACTGGGACTTGCATCTTAAGACAAAGATTCATGAGGTTGCAACCTCATCTTTTCACCACTGGGACTGTTGTGTATTTCAGTGAGCTCTCGAGTAAAACAATTTAGCAAATGCAATATCAAAATATAAAATCGGAAGAACTGTTAAATAACCTCATACACCATTTGTTTTTCTTATTTCTTCAGTTGGTGATGACCTACTTCGAGAGCAAAAGGCTGCAGTTACTCTCTTTTACAGGACAGGACAAGTACTCTAACGCAAGTGTACAAAACAATTATGTTGTGATTCAGCTCTTAAATTTTTTTTTATCAAATAAAAGATTAATTTTTTTTTTTAAGGATGAGTCTTGTGTAAACCTATTTTCAGTTATGGAAAGTTTGGACATGTTTAAGTATTTAAGTATTAAATTGCCTATATTGGTCCAAGAGTGTTCTTTTCAAAGCCCTGAAAGGTACCAACTTGTAAAATCACCTATTACCAGACTTGTTATTTCATATATTCTCTTCATACGTTAAACACGCCTGCGTAGTCTAAGTTGCTGCTGTCATTTATGATTTTGGAATCATACCTCAGGATAAACACAATTTTGCACAGAACTGCGTCTACCAAGTTGCCAGGTTATCAGGCCACTTTTGTGTGTCTTTGCTAACCCCTGGATTCAGGGACACACCAAACAGATCAGGTTCACAGATGCAGAGTTTAGGTGTCAGACTCTAGTAGCCATTCATTATTTGTCTCATCTTTCTACCTAGAAGCTTTGTGCTGTTTACACTGTTATCTTAGAATCAACAAAGAAAAAGACAGTCTTGATTAACGTTATTTACTTAGTGAACAAGAGTCATTCTACCAACCCATCAATAATGTCATTCTCATAAAGTGTAGTGAGTTGTGTCAGTCTCTGAATAACAAAAAAGGTTTAACTTGTGCTGAGGAACGTCCCTCGAGCTTCTGCTACAGACTTTTTGAGAAGAGGATGCTGGAAGATTTAGTGGCTGGAAACTATCACCCAGTTTTCTGAATATTCATAATCCCTTTTTTTGAAAGCAACATGAACCCCCCGCCCCCACCCCCTCCAACAAAACAGTCCTCGTAAATGATAGCAGGTATAATCACATTTCGGATTCATGATGTCATCGCAAAACCTCAAAAATAATGCTTATGTCTTAAGCAGAGAGAAACAGGGAGTTATTTAACATTTTGAAACCAAGCAAGTGGGCCAGCACTGGAAGCACTGTTGAAATCCAAGCCAAATTTACAATGGCACCCTCACCTGTATTTTTGACAAATTAATCCTATATTTGTTAAACTGCCCAGTGCTTAAATTTGATATGTATGAACGTGTAAAGAAATCGAGCAATGGAAAGGTAAAGATCCATTGTGTATTGTAATATCACCGTTCCACTTAACAAGACCTGGCATGTCAGGTGGGGTCTTCATTACGGAAAGCCCAGTAATGTCATTCTACAGAATAGGTGATTATATCCCAGTAAAAAAAAAAAAGTGTCTAAGAAATATGCAGATATAAATAATAACATTCAAGGGCTATATCTACAGAATCACGTAGGGATGAACCACTACAACAACCGTAGAAGGTCACTTAAAACAGACAGCTGCATATAAAACCCTTCTTTTGGAAGGAAGAGAAAATATTCTGAAATCCCAAAGCAGAGCATGAAGTTGCTACTAATGCCAGTTGAGTTCATCTACTTGACAGCCATTTGAATGTAAATAAGATCTTCACTTTCATGATTTCATTGAAAGGTGCTGGAGAAAAGTGAAGGCTTTACATGTAGGAGCTGACATACTTGTTAATAATTAATTAGGAGCGGCTGAAAGACAAGCAAGCCTTATAGTGTCCTTTAGATTCCTTCCCACGTGCAGGTTAAACGTGTTCCCATGAGTCTGACCTACATCTGGAGACATGCTCATTAAATGTGTCTGTTACTCCACAAACATGGCTATGTGCCAGTCTCTCTCCTTGCTGACATTCCCCTGCTGGCCTTTCTCACTCTGCCCCCACCTGGTCACCCAGTTCCTCTGCCTGGCATGCCGCATGAGGTCCCAGTTAACAAGGATCATTCTGGAAGGGCCTGCTGGCTTTTGGAATCATTCAGAAGGATCTTGTGTCTGTTTCCCGGTGGTCCTGAAGGGATAGAGAGATGCTATTTGGTGATTTACACTCTTCGGGGTAAAATGTAAAAAGTAAATGTATAATAAGTAGGATTTACATAGCAGAAGAGATTTGTGGTCCTCTCCTGTGGAAATGACACGATGACATGGAAACACTACAAGCAGAGGCAGTGCAAAAACTGCAACCCAGGTCTGCAGAGTTGCAAGGCAACAATAACAACCACTGCACCACCGTGCCAGACCAGGTACAGACCAACCTTGGACTTGACTGCTATACCAAGGAGCCTATATGTCTGACAGGTATTCAGCAGTGGGAGGCTATACATTTAACAGGTATTCAACAGTGGGAGGCTATACATTTAACAGGTATTCAACAGTGGGAGGCTATACATTTCATAGGTATTCAGCAGTGAGAGGCTGTACATTTAATGGGTATTCAGCAGTGGGAGGCTGTACATTTGACGGGTATTCAGCAGTGGGAGGCTGTACATTTGACGGGTATTCAGC
>JAODKF010000068.1:22697805-22713345 GCA_026779585.1 Mormyrus proboscirostris
ATTATGCATCTTAAATTATTACAATTACATGTATTATTATCATTAGAGAGTATAATTCTACTTACCATTAATGGGATGCATTTATTATTATTTTATTTATTTTTAATTTTTTGGTATTTTTTTTAACGTGGTCAGCATCGCGGGCCGCATTTGCATTTGTGACGGGCCGCAGGTTGAGAACCACTGGTTTATAGCCTACAGAAATGTATTTCTCTTGAGCTGCTTCGTTTGACATGGTGGTCTATATAAACGCTTAAAGCCGTGCTGACTGTGCCCTGTAAAATACAAGGTTATGAAGAATGTTATATCCTAGGCCATAAACCATTAGCTGACATGTATGGTGTGGCAGCGCTGCCCATCCCAAGTGGGTATCTGAGCACACAGCAGCCCGAGAGAATCCTCTGCATGCCTTTAGTCTAGGCGCTTTTAGCACTACAAGATTTTTTTGGATCACTGCTGCCACCTAGGAGTCACTCCAGCAATTACAAGTCCATAAACTGTGCCAGTCCTTTTAACTGTAACACACTAACTTTTGAAGTTACTGTATAAAAACAATACAAATAAGGGATTCGAAGCAGAGACCATTCAGGTTTGACTTTATTTGTAAACAGGTTTCATTTGGGAAGGAGGACTTGGATGGTCCTGCACAGATTGCATGTCATATCCACAAGATCTTCCAAGCTGTGTCATTTCATAATTATCGTTAACAGTAGCAGAATACTCAATGTCTGCACTACAGTAATCTTTGGTTAAATCTAGTGGCTTCCAAAATAAAAAAATAAATGTGTCAGAGGTGAAAGGGCAGTAACATCTGTACAATAACATCTGTACAATTTAACCTCAAGGGTGCCTGCAGTTCTGATCCAGTTCCCTCTAGCAGTTCAATTAAATTCAATTCAATTCAATTCTTTATTGTTGCCGTTGTATATATCAGCACAACAAGATGAGTTGGCAACTCTCGAAGCGGTGCAAATAAAAACAATTTAATGTAATATGTAAACAATATATGCAAAATGGCAGATAATGTATGTGCATATGTGCTAAAGTACAAATGTAATAAACAGTATGTGGTGATGAGATGCGTGGGAGTTACGTGTGAGGGTTCAGCTTGGTTAATGCGTTGGGGAAAAGCTGTTCTTAAATCTCGTAGTGCGGGCGCTAACTGCCCTGTATCTTCAGCCATCATGATGGCAGCAGTTCAAAGAAACGGCGTCCTCACCGAGGATGTTTGTGGCTCTATGAAGACGCACACAAGACTCTAAACTTGCCTCACAGGAGAAGATTGTGACCCTCGAACAACAACAATATGTACAGACCGTGTCCGACTGCCTTTCCTCTTGGGGTGACCCTGCCCCCCCCCCTCGCTCTAGAAACCACATAGAGGAGCCTGCAAAATCAGTCCCAACACGTGTGTGTTTGATGAGTGTCCCGGTCGTGTGTTCATTGTGGGATCGTGTGACTGGCTTATTTCTGTACTGCCCCACTACGCAGGTACCCACCTCCGCAACAACACTAGGTTCAAATATCTTACGTCAATCTGATTTCTTCAAAGCACACAGCCTCACATCTACTCAGGCTGATATCAGCCACACATGGCCACTGGTGTTTTTCATTAACCGAACTGGGATTTTTTTTTTTGGGGGGAGGGTCAGAGAACCAGAACAAAGCCCCAGACGTCTCCCTCTCCTATGGCACCAGCGCACAGGGGGGTCCGGACTCACCCCTGAGGCAAATCTCTTAATGGTTTCAATTACGTCGCTTCATACTAAATAAATACAGAGTCTGAGGTATGTTCACAGACATGTTCAGCGTTTCTAAAACATTCCATATGTCTTTGGTGCTTAAAAGCTATACAGATTACTGGGAAACCAGAGCAAAGCCCAGCAAAATGACCACAGGATATGAGTGAAGAAAAACAATGGGAACCTGCCCTAGATGGGACACGACACACATGAACACGTAGCCATGACACAACTTTCAACTTAGCAACCGCTAGCAGGCAAAAAAATAAACAGGGAATTCGTAATAGAGAGAGAATGATAAATTAGTTCCAGTCCTATACAAGAAACACTTACCTCAGGCGTGCCAAAGCATGCGCAAGATGCTAACCCAGTTAAGTAATCGTTTATTAAAAAAAAAAAACCCTTATAATCAGCTACACTTTTGCATTATTCAATATGCACAGGCTCACACAAAAGCCTCTATATTTAACCAGAGGTTCCGTTTTCAGTGAAATCTGACCACACAGGACAAACACTGCCTTTTATTGATTTGTAAAGGGTAGGGAGCCGTGAATAATCAAGCCGCAGAACTCAAAGGAGCACGTGAAGCCTAGAATACAGAACACATCATAGCTGCCGGTCACGAGGACGACGTGCAGACGGGACCTGCCCTCAGAGAGAGAGAAGGGCATTCGGGGACCTGCGGCAGAGGTGAACCTGTTAGACCTCAGCATGTTCATGCCAACAACACGCACATGTGGCCTGTGAATAACCGCGGCTCGCAGCTGCACTGAGCCAGGTGAAATTAAATGTTTCTTTTCACATATCCCATCATGCACTCTTCTGAGACACACACACACACACACACACACATAGGGTTCAGGCACAGGGTTAGCCATTTATCATTTTGAGTTAAGGGCCTCGCTCAAGGACCCAACAGACATTCAACCAAGGGCTAGATTTGAACCAACACCATTCCGGTGAGAGGCACAGAGGGTCCATGTGATAAACCACACGCCAACATCATGAGCATCTTCGGTTTTCCGGACCTGTGACATGTAATGGCGTTAAGGTAAACGGCGGCTACCATGCTCTGTTGTCAGGTTAATTAGCTGCATCATCAGGGAAATGATAGAGGTTCTCAGCAGGAGTACCTGTCATCCAGCACAGAAGCCCCCGCCGATGCCAATCTACGCCCAGTGGGGAGCAGGGCGCGGTGCCCAGGGTGCCACGTCGCGCCTGTCATGTCTGAGCAGCGCCACCTGCTCTGGCCTGCAGCTGCTGCTCCATTTGCTCCTCCGCCCTGCAACTGCCGCAGCGTGAATCCCAGCCGCCCCCAGGACCTGACACGACTCCTGGCGCTTACACAGGGGCGACTCCCAACCCCAGCCCAAAAAATAAACCTGTTACTGACAGCGTCGGGTGACGAGGTCTCATGCCAAAAAGCGGCCAGTTCCAGGGAGAGGCTTATGCTCTGGGGCCATCTGGCCACTAAGGTGATGCCTTTATCTGAAAACCACTTATGGACTCCTGCTGTTTGATTCACTGAAGTCACTGGGCTTGGGCATGCAGTTTAAACTCTCAGCAGCCGAGGCTGATAGCTAAAACCTTCCACACGAAAAAAACTACACCCCAGCGGGGTCTTTCTATTCTGTTTCCTTGGTTCCACAGTGCTAAAAGAAAACCTATTATTCCTTATTAAGATAAAGTGCAAAAAGGGTCACTGCGTTGGCCTAATTAGCGTAAATTAAGATTAGACTAATTATAGTTGCATTAGCAGCAAAGTACAAAGCAAGGTAGCCTTGAATTCACTGCCACGGTTTAAACGGCACCAATTAACCCTTTAAGCTCCCAAAATAGAAAAGCTGCCAGGCTAGAAGAGGCGAATGAATTGTGGGAATTGATCACATTTTCGTACTGAATGAGTAACACATTACACTCAATGTTAAAATGAGATTTATTTTTTGCCTTTTAAACAAGGACTATATAGAAACGAAAAGACTGCAACATAACTGTCTTAAAACAAATGAATGACAAAAAGATCTAAGACATGTAATATGTAAGTCTAGGTGAGTGGTCTTCCCTTTATGAATAACTATGAACAGAGTCACTGATCTCGTCAGCCTGGGATCTAGGGACTACAGTACTGACAGAGCACCTACAGCAATCTATGACCAACTGTTTAAACAGTAAATCAAGTGACCTGCAAAAATATGCCAGAAACTACAATGAAAGACACTGGTCAGTGAAAATGTAGGGCATTAAAATGAGCACAAATCCTATTTATGAGCATAAATCCAGTTTATTGAATAATCTGCTCTTCAGTCTTTCTTCCTCCCTGATTTCCCATATAATGTTCAAATCTAAAAATCAACTTCTTGTTTTTCTTTTTTTTTTTTTAAATTTAAAAAGCAAGTCTAGTGCAGTTTTAAAATATCACAAAAACATATTTTTGCTACTAAATGGGACAGATTTGGGGTTATTGACAGAGTTAAAGGCATCGGTGTCACCGTATGGGGGAGGGGGGTATCTTTAGTCCTTTGTGTTGCTTCTCCCTGGGGGGGGCACCATTCTGGACACCCCACCCATCCCTGTCGGGCCCTTAGGCTTGGCCAAGTTCTGTCTGTGTGCATTCTGCCTGGGGTGCAGCGCGTCATACAGGAAGTCGCCGGTCAGTTCATCCCCAGTGCTGACCTCCAGCTGATAGGGGCCGGAAATGGCAGCAGCAGCACCGGAGCCCGGGAAGGTCAGAAAGAATGAATGTCACAGTTCCAGTCACATTCATCAATCATTTATTTCCAATATAATCACAGTAAAATACCGCACCATGTCTATAAATATATGAAGAACGTCGTTATTTACCTTTTTCGCTATTTGGATATGAAGATTTTTTTCCACGGTGTCGAGAAGAGGACTTTTACAGCTGGAGTAGAGCATCCTCTCTCTGACGCTGCACTTATAACCAGGCATAGAGTAGATGAACACTGCGCAGATTGAACCACAGACACAAACACAGTCACTCAGTGTCTGCAGACCGGAATGAAACTCAATTACTCAATACAGCCACTGTCAGAGTACCCATCTACCCAGCCTGAATATGCAAGAATAGGGGGGCTTGTTTTTCCCCACATGGAGTCTGTCCAGAGCAGGGCTGCAAACTCCAGATGAGTCGGCCTGATTATTCTAACAGGAGTTTTTGCAGAGGCAGGTGCAGCCTGGCAATCGCGAATCCAAAGGCTCCCCAAATCGTCGGACTCGGCCGAACACACCGATTGGCTTCCCGAAAAGCGTCCTCACCTGTGGATTCCAGGTAGCTGCCTGCGTGGCTGTGCTTGTACAGGAAAAAATGATAGCGGGCGGAGTCTTTGGGGATCCTCTGCGGCAGGTCCTTCAGCTCGGTGGGCGTCGCGTCCGACAGCTTGATCGTTTCATTTGGGAAATCTATTTCCTGATGACGACATCCGCACAATGAGTTAAGAATGAAGAAGAGTCAAATCACACCTGTATTTAAAGACGTAAAGTGCGCTGGAGGGGGCAGTGGGTAACCCATGCTTACAAGGTCATAGGTTCTAGTCCCACGGCCAACAGAATAATCACATCAGTGTTAGACCCGTGAGTGAGGCCCTTAAGTCTAATTGCTCCAGGGATGCCGAATGTCGCTAAACCTGCTCTCTGATCCTCACTCTAGACAAAAGAATCTGCTAAATACAAATATGTAAATGCACAATATTGTACTGGGTAGTAAGTGCATTTTTGTTCAGGAAAAAAAACTGAATTTAACATGGGAAGATATGTAAATTAAGAATAACACAATAAAAACTATCAGGAATTTCCTCCAAAAAGTTACTGACATCTTGTTGGATGGCTAGATGAACACGGCTTCAGATCCCAAACCTCTCCTCTGGGGCACCTCAGCCATTCCCTTGCATTCGTTGAAATTCACCACCAACTCAATCAATCAATCCGTCACTCAATTAATTAGCTCAATGAGGTATTGATTAGCCAAACACGGTATGCTAGTGGTTGAGTCACAAAGTACTTCGGTGTTTTGGACATTGGCTGCAAATACTGGGGTGACATTAGGAGAGGGTTTGAAATGGCTAAACTGATGCACTTTGACAGACATCATATCATAGTTTTACACCAACATGAAGTTCATTTAAACACTATAAACATAACAATGGCTGGGCAAGCACAACTGAAAGATATGGGAATCCTGCTTGAAATTTAGAATTTTAAAAGCACAGGTTAAAATGATGGAATATATACTAAAATCCCCAATATGACTCAAGTCAACCAAAGTATCAGACGGCACAGCACTGCTAGGAGCGGTGGGGGGGGCAGGGAGGTGGGGGGGGAGACTAACCAGCTGAACATAGGTTAACTTCTTCTCTCGGAACTGCTCCAGAGCGCGAGTGGCATCCTGGTGGACGGGAAAAGCCACACCTTGCAACGTCTGCTGTTTGCCCTTCAGGCTGATGTCCATCTGCAATTACGCAAGACACAGAGGAGAGGGGGGTCACGGAATAGGAACCGGGCTGAGGTCTGTAGCTGAGCGGCTCGGGACGGGGGGCGCAGCGGCGGACCTTTGAATGTGATCGGCAACTGGTATTAATATTACATGGACAAATGATGAAGCTGCAAGTATTACAACAAAAATTATATCATTACCCATATGAAACCCAGATGATAAAGTCCAACGTGCAGAGATACAGTTCTATAAATGCTCTCAGTCTTCTTATACTCCGCCTTACAAGGAAATAGCAAAAGTGCACTTTACCCAGACATTATGCCTGAAAGTCAGTGCTGAGAGACAGCCCCCCTGATCTCGAGACAATGACTCATTTATTCCTTGATTCCTGTTCACTGAGGTGTGACACACCCTGTTAGACAGGAGGGTTGTGCGGCACAGGTGGAAAGTTCAGGTCCAGAAAGTACTCTTGAGTACTCGTTGAGTACTATTGAGTACTCTTTGAATGTTACTCTTTACACTCAACAACATCTTGGACCTTATTTGTACTTTCTAAACCTAAACTTTATACCTCTGCTGTGCAGATAAAATGCCAGTGGATAAAAGATCTGGTTTGACAGTGACTCCTCTCAGCAAATATATCAAATCCTGCACACTCTCACACAGCATAACACTGCATCTCTTATCCTCTCTGTAATTGGGGAGCGACTTCCTATTCCCCCATTTGTTTTGAATGTATAACTTTAAACATGTACAAACACTTCCAGTTTCCTTATAAGGTATGACTGAAGCTGTTAAATTGTGAAGACTATATTTGCTCTGACACCCAACCAGTTCCTTCCTGCTCTCATACTGCTTTAGATTATTTAAACCCAAACGGCTTTTTGGGGAAATGGATCGCATTTGTGCAAGTGTGAGGTGCGTGGTTCGCGGTTTTGCAGATGCAGATATTAAATTTCCAGTCGGCTCAGCGTGCTGCATTGAGAAGCGCTCGTGTAAGGAATTGGATGTGCAGCTATAACACCCAAACAGTAAACATATTACGCCGCGGTGAATTCAGGCACAGACAGGGGAGCCAGTGTGCTGGGGTCATCTTTGCTGTTTGCATATAGACTTTCTGGCTATCCTGAGTTACTCAACACTCCACTAATCCTGCAGTTACTTTTCAGTGGTCATGAGATGCCCTGTAATCAGTTGAGTCCCACAGTTTTGTCAGGGAAGATTCCCAAATGTTTATAGTATATTACAATAATCTCTAGACTCATAACTCAGTATCTACATCTATTTATTTCTATGCCAAACTACCATATCAAACTTACTGCACACCGTTTTCCACCAATCAAGTGGTTAACTGTGTATCTTTGACTATCTTATCAATATTATGTTTACACAGATCAGCCACAACATTAAAACCACCTAATGCTGTGTAGGTCCTCCTCTGACCCATCGATGCATTGACTCCACAAGACCTCTGAGGGTGTCCTGTGGTATCTGGCGCCAAGACGTTACCAGCAGATCCATTATGTCCTGTGAACTGTGAGGTGGGGCCTCTGTGGATCAGACTTGCTTATCCGACACATCTCACAGATTCTCGATCAGATTGAGATCCGGGGAGTTTTGAGTCCAAGCCAACACTTTGAACTCTGTTTCATGTCCCTCAAACCATTCCTGAACAATTATTGCAGTGTGGCAAAAATCTCGATGAATGAGGCCACCGCCATCAGGGAATACTATTGCCATGAAGGGGTGTATTTGGTCTGCAACAATGTTTAGGTAGGTGGTACGTCTCAATGTAACCTCCACATGAATGCCAGGACCCAAGGATTCCTGGCAGAACATTGCCCAGAGCCTCACACTGCCTCTGTCAGCTTGTCTTCTCAGTGCATCCTGGTGCCATCTCTTCCCCAGCTACACGACGCACATGCACCTGGTCGTCCACATGATATAACAGAAAATGTGACTGATCAGACCAGGCCACCTTCTTCCATTGCTCCATGGTCTGGTCCTATTGCTCACATGCCCATTGTACCCACTTTCGGTGGTGGACAGGGGTCAGCATAGATACTCTGACCAGTCTGCAGTTACGCAGCCCCATACGCAGCAAGCAGTGATGCAGTGTGGATCTGCATGGGCACTCTGACCAGTCTGCAGTTACACAGCCTCATACGCAGCAAGCAGTGATGCAGTGTGGGTCTGCATGGGCACTCTGACCAGTCTGCAGTTACGCAGCCCCATACGCAGCAAGCAGTGATACAGTGTGTTCTGACACCTTTCTATCACAGCAGGATTAACCTTTTCAGCAATTTGTGCTACAGTAGCTCTCCTGTGGGTCCTCCCCAGACGGGCCTTCGCTTCCCACATGCATCAGAGAGCCTTGGGCGCCTATGACCCTGCCTCCGGTTCACTGGTTGGGCTTCCTTGGACCACATTTAGTAGGTACTGACCACTGCATTCCAGTAACACCCCACAAGACCTGCTATTATGGAAATACTCTGAGCCAATCGTCATAACTTTGGCTCTCGTCAAAGTAGCTCAGATCCTTACACTTGCCCATTTTTCCTGATTCCAACACATCAACTTCAAGAACTGACTGTTCACTTGCTTAATATATAATGACACCCTTGAGAGGGACCACGGTATCAAGATAATCAGTGTTATTCACTTCATCTGTTAGTTGTTTTAAGGTTATGGCTGACTGGTTTGTATAACTCATTATTTATGTGTTCGTGTGTTTGCACCTCAACCAGTGAGAATGACCTGTGTGACTCTAATAAAAGATATGTTAACTTTCATAATGTATGTATGATAAAAATGTGTGATTTCAATTCAAC
Source organism: Mormyrus proboscirostris (assembly GCA_026779585.1). Classification (NCBI taxonomy): domain Eukaryota; kingdom Metazoa; phylum Chordata; class Actinopteri; order Osteoglossiformes; family Mormyridae; genus Mormyrus; species Mormyrus proboscirostris. The sequence continues at coordinate 22,706,829 of JAODKF010000068.1, forward strand.
TCTGTTCACTTTTATTCATATAGCGCATTTTCAAAACATTACATTGTCTCAAAGCGCTTTACATTGTCACTGCTGAATGCCCCCAGACAGAAAGCCAGAGGCAACATGTCATAAAAGAGTCAAACAGAAATCCTCAGGGAAGCAAATATACCTTACAATGTGTTTGCACAAGAGTGTGCGTGTTTATTTGTAAGTGCTCACAAGCATGTGTGCATATGCCTGTGGGGGCGTGTATGCGTGTGTGTGTGTGTGTGAGTATGCGTGTGCGTGTATGTGCCTGTGTGTATGTACCTGTGTGTGTGCATGTGTGTGTCTGCATGTGTGTATGTGTGCATAAGTGTGTGTGTGTGTGTGTGTGGGTGGGCGTGTCTGTGCATGTGGGGGTGTGTGTGCATGAGTGTGTGTGTGTATGTGTGCATAAGTGTGTGTGTGTGTGTGTGGGTGTGCGTGTCTGTGCATGTGGGGGTGTGTGTGCTTGAGCGTGTGTGGGTGTGTGTGTCTGTGCGTGTGGGGGTGTGTGTGCGTGAATGTGTGTGTGTGTGTCTGTGTGTGTGTGTGTGTGTGTGTGTGTGTGTGTGTCTGTGTATGCATGCTACCTCATTAAGCCTGATCTGCTTGAGCATCTCCTCAGCAGCCGTCAGGGGCAGGGGGCCGGCCTGGGAACTCAGGTACTTCCTATAGCCGCTGAGAGACACATCATCCTGGGGAGGGAGGAGACAGCCCAGCGAGAGGACGGGTTAGGCCCAAGTCACAAGCCGTCTTAATGATCGCCATGGGAACGACCTCGGGCCGGTCAGACAGCATGGCCCCGCCTACACATACCCTTGTGGTGCCAAAAATCTCATCCTTAATATGGACGCCGCCAAACTCCTTCTTCAGCGTTTCCCGAGTCGCGGCGTATAACATTTTCTGACGCACCTGTTACAAAAAAAGAGTTTCCGCATAAAAACTTGACTTGACATCAGACAGCATGCAAGCGTACGCTGTAAACGGAGCACAGTCAGTCCTCAGAGCCCCAGCAACACGCCCATAATGCATTACAGTCGGGGTTCCCAGCCTTTTGAAGACCACAGACCGGTTTACATTGTGTGAGAATTTCATGGGCCGGAAAAACAGGGGTGGGGGGGGGGGCGGCTGCAGACCAATTGGCAGGACAGATTTCATAAGTTTGACTGTTTCTATTTTTTTAAATGTACTCAGGGCCCATAAAAGAAGGCACATCATGGAAATATATATTCTATATTCTTGGCAATTCACCAAGCCATCCCAAGCCCCCAGCCAACGTTCTGTGGCCTGGTGGAATACCAGCGGGGTGGGGGGTGGGGAGGGGGTTGTAACAATATCATTTAATGTTAATGTTAAAGGGTAATGTCGACCTGATTTTTAGATTTTTAAGATTTTTTTTAGATTAATAGTCTGAGTGAAGCTATTGTACCTATTATTATGTTTATTTCTTGTAATTGTGCTGTTTAAATGTGGGTGTTTGGGACTGGTCATCCCTGTAATAGTCCTGGTCTTTTTGTTTATTTATTTTTACATTAACCACAGACTTTGAATTCATTTACATGTTTTTCTTCAGCTGAGGGAGTGCCGCTCAGTTTACCTCACAGCAGGAGTTCCCTAGGCAACAGCCTACCTGCTCAGTGGCTCCGCCTATCCCTCTTAAAAGCCACGCCCACCAGCCCTAGCACACCAGCTAAAGAGCTGCGTCGCTAAGTTCCTGTGCTGTCGGACCCACTGCCAAAGCTGGGGCTCCAGGCTTTCAAAACTTCCCTTCATGTCTCATTAGGGAGTCATCAGTTTATGACAGGGAATCAGCAGCATGTCTAGGCAGATACACTGAATCACCGGAACATTCCAATTCTACTTCATACTATATAGATGCAATAAATTATTAAAACCTGGTCTTAAATCTGTGCAGGAAATCCAGGTGGTCTGTATCTGCTGCAGGTCCCCTAAGGAGCCATCAGGCATTACACATGTCACTTACAGATGACTGGTCAGGTGACCAAGCCAGGAGGATCCATTCATAGCCCTGGCTGTTGGTGGAGTCCAGGCGGTACAGGACATAGGCAGGCATGTCGTCTTGCAGCACAGGGAGCACGAGCGAGTCATACTCCTGGTCCCACTTTCGTGTTAAATTATGGGTGGCGCACATCACAAGCTGCTCTGAAGAGGAAATGAAGGATTACCCAGAAGCCTCATGTTTCCACATGACAACACCTCCTCAGCATTTACACGAGTGAAAAGCGATCGGCTAAGCTAAAATTTTATAGCATAATTTCTGCGCACTGAGAGAACATGTATTTAGGATTTTACAACAAAGGGAGGCAACTCCAAGGCATAGAAAAATCAGCATCTACCCCAGTCTGCAACACCTGCAGTTGACCACATCCAATGTAAGTGATCGGATACTGACCATTCTCAATCACTATCTTTAGGAGTCGATAGTTTCCATTCTTCGCTTTCGCAAACAGATTTCTCACTTCCACAGAAGCTGTGAAGACATAGTACACTTACAACATGTCACTATAAGGACAACAAACCCCCACTCAACCCTGCGCTGTCAGAAAAAAAATGTACTAATTTGTACCTTTGAGGGTATAATTACTTGTTACTGGGGCTGTACCCTCAAGGCTCTGCCAGATGTACCCTTAGTTGGAGGTAAATGTAACTTTTAAGATACAGAAATGGAGTCTGAGAAAAATTTTTGTACCATTGTTGATACATTGTTGTTATTTTGTACCTTGGGGTACAAACCTTAGGGTACAAATCTGACAGTCCAGAAGGTAGCACCTGAGATGTCAACACAAATGATGAATAGCTGCCTTTTTGTTACTTTTTTCCCCATTTCGCTGCACAACACAGTGTCTCACATTTTGCTGTTACTCTTATGAATACCACAGGAATGTACTGCGTGCAACATTTTTTAAACTAGGGCCAGCTTCCTAAAAAGATTTCCTAAGTTATATTCGTGTGTAGGCTGAGTAAGATGCCCTTTCGCCGAAAACAGACGCTGTAAATTAAGTAAGTGTTCAGTATTATTTTGTAAGGGCGCCTGATCTTGGGCCAAACTCAGAGAGAGGGGCAGAGAGAGAGATCAACAAACAGCCGTCCATTCTCAATGAACTGGGGCAGCACAGCATGCACCGCATGACCCGATTACAAAGCGATTTTGTCTGAAAATAAACCCGATTCAACTTCGCCTCCTAGGAATCCAAGTTTCCAGGTGCATAATAGAACATAAGATTTAATCCAAGCTGCTTGTCATTTATACAACAGCTTTTGCGAAAATAAATAAATAAGCGCACATAAAAACAGCACCAAACCCAAACCGTCGTTTCCTTCGCCGAGTTCAGCAACAAGCAACAATGGATGTAAATTACCTCGTATTCCAGTCTGATGGGACATTTCGACCACGATCCGTCTCAGCCGTCCGCTGTCGGGATGCGCAGGATTAGGAAGAAGAAAAAGTGAACTACAGCAAAGTCAGCCCCACTACATGGTGTCGTCATCGGCCCGCAAACCACGTGACTGAGCTGTCACCGGCTTGATGTGGCCCGATCGTGTTCCACATTTTTTAATGATGCTATATAATGGGCAACATTTGTGCTCGGCGTAAGTATGGTGTATAAAAGTACGTGTCTTTTAAAGGGTGCGCCTCGTAAAACGCATACGATCTAATGAGTGCGCGAAATACAGGGTCTTACTAGACCCTAAAATTGTTTTCAGGTTTCAGTTCTGCGGTTTCTTGGGCGAATATTTCTTATGAAGCACTACAAGAACTACAATCAGAGGATTAATGACGTACCTCAAAATATTCATATAAAGATCTACTTTAGATAAATAAAGGTTCCTAATGGTCAGAAACAAATGTGTGTTTTCTGTTGATATTCAGATCTGTGTGTGTGTGTGTGTGTGTGTGTGTGTGCGAGAGATAGTGTGTGAGAGAGACAGACAGACTGAGAAAGAGATAGAGAGAGAGAGAGAGAAAGAGAGAGAGGCATGAAGTTTCCCAAATGCTTTTTGCAAACGCTCTTGTGTAATTTCATATGTGAAGATGACACGTTGGCCTGGGTCTCACAGTTACCGCATGACTGCAGCGTGAACATCTCCGCCGTGAAAAAATTAGAGTCAGTGGGGAATATGCACAATCTACCTGTTGCCTTGACAGTGCAGGCAATACGTGGAACAGGTTTTCCTCTCAAAAGAGTCCACAATGAATCCATGGCCTGGCACGCTGCTGAAAAAGAGGATCGCACAGAGATGCAGCACCGGGCAATGACGCAATAGGCTTGCGTAATATGTATTACGGGAGATTCTGCATGCATCGGATTATGGAGAGATACTACAGGATCGACCCACTTACCTGGGAGCCTTCCTGGGGGCTGCAGCTGGCTTGACTCTCACTGACAGCCCAGGATGACAGTTTGACAACATAATTCTCATCCTTACCAGTAGATGGTGGCGGCGCTCTAGCCGCGTGGAAGGAAGTAGCATGTGGGTAAACAAAGCAAACAGCAGGCTGTGTGAATAGCAGCGTGTGCCGGTTCCTGGTTCCTGCCGCTTGCCGTGGGCTAGTCTACGGCTTTCTTGTATCATGCCCCTCCGTACATAAAGCATAGCCACAAGGACCTGTCCTGTGATCCGCCTCTGTAGTTTTATATCTTTCCTGTGAGAATTAATTTGGGCCAGTGCTAAAGGCAAAGGGGTCATGGTTCGAATGACGGGGCAGCTTGCTTTATCTTATCTAATTTAATTGTATTTATCGTGTCTTAATATAAAATTATGAACATGTCTATAAAACTTCCCGTCCACCGTCCGTTTATCCAATATAAATAATTGCTTATCTAAAGCAGAGACACAGAGACGAATCTGGGCATGAGGTGATGAACACCCTGAATGGGATTACAGTCCAGTTTCTAATGCCATAGGCCTTTTGACAAATATTAAGCAGATACCGAATGCATTTTTTCATTCATAACGATTTTTCTTAGTGTGACACGGTGTTCCCTTTGAAAAGCTTAGCGTCGATGTAAAATTTTGTTAGTAAACGTCAGTGTTTTTTTTTTTTTTTTTTTTTTACAAAAGCCTGTTTTTACTTGTAGCAAAATATATCACATTTTGCTGAAATGGCCAGGCGAGTAATTTTGGCGGTCACATTTCAGTGGCAACCACCAGATGGCGCCGTCTTCAAACGTTTAATCGCTAGTGTTCGCCTTCAAGCTGTTCCAAGTTTTATCACTAGACTAGACAGATTTCTCTTGATCGAAGATAATAATTACGAGTCAAACTTCTCTTTTGTGTTAAAAAAATATTCAGTTATTAATTTTTATGCTCCCAGAAGTGAAAGAATAAAAAAAAAATACATCCACTGAGAACACAATGCAGACCTATTCATTCTAATGCATTCTAATTGAAGATGTATTAGAGATCACAATTCAATAGTAGGACTATGCTAGCGACTGAGCCTGCGCTTTTCAACAGCACCTAAAAACAAACACACACCCAAACCAGCCCACTGTCCATTCTGCACCACACTCAGCAGGACCATGGACAGTAGGTGGTTAGGGTCCCTCCTTCGGCAAAAAGGACTGAGCAAGAAACCAATTATAAGGAACAGGGTCACATGTGTGGTACAGCGGTGGCCTGGTGACGACGACCTGGAAGCAGAGCAGAGGAGGGACGCAGGCCTGAATGAATGACAGGTGAGGATGCTGTCCCACGTCCATCTCTCCCGCGTCTGACTGAAATGAACAGCTTGGGAGGGACTCTTATTTTGGAATTCCGACAGACGTGTGCTGATAGCGTTAGCCTTCCTGCACCCTTATGCAAGAGCGATAACATTGCTTTTATATGTAAAGAACAACACAGGCAGGAGTCAGGTCACACAGAATGGCAATCTCGGAGCATTCAGGACCTCCTGATGGGAAAATAAATTGACCAATCGCGGCTCGCCGTGGGTCCCGCATCAACAGAGGCTTGTCGGAAAATTCACGGGGGCCGTAACTCATGCCAAAATAGGGATGGGGGCTGACGCGCAACCTGCACACCTATCAAACCAGGCCTTGTCCGGTGCATCAAAGAAGACAGGGGCACTGGAAGGAGGGAGGAGAAGACAGCCCCAGCCGTGAGCTTGGGGGCGGGGAGACGGCGCTGGGATGCTGCTGGAGATGAAGGTCACTGAAGGAGAGGAAACCGGACCATTAAATACAGTAAATCACACTATTTCTATTAACAGTGTCCAGGCTGCTGTACGCTAACCTGTGCCCAGTGCTGCCTGAAACAGACTGCAGGACTGCACCATTATTATTTTTATTATTATTATTATTATTATTATTATTATTATTATTATGTCACTTCTTCATCCTTTTCTTTTAGCATTTTTTTCTTGCCTTCTCTCTGAGTGAGGGACCTTTCTGCAAAAATACCTTCCCTGACTACATATTGGCTTTTGGCTGAAGAAACAACCGATTTCTTGGTTCAGGCAGCATTTTGCACCCGCCCCCCCCCCCCC
>JAODKF010000068.1:22714058-22726571 GCA_026779585.1 Mormyrus proboscirostris
AGGCTGGGGGTTGGGGGAGGGGGGGGGGTTCACGCATGGTGACATGAAGAATGGAGGAACCCCCCCCTCACCCCCCCAACACTTAGCTATCCCTCTGGGAATTGCTTAGCGGGGCCCATTGGACAAGTTCTTGAGGAACACGCCATTAGCGGCTGGCGGGGGGGGGGAGGAGTCGCAATGAAGATTTAGGATCTCATCCATGTGTGACAGGGAGAGGAATCCTACCCTGAATCACGACAACGGGGCCGGATCACATGTGGAGGCAAGTGCGGTCGCCTCTGCCTCCCCGCGCGAGACGCCACCTGCCCAGCTCCCCAACACCTGCGAGCGACCGACACGCCACCGGAGAATGACTCCCACGAATGAGGCGTCAACCGAGCCAATCGTCTGAACACATCGGAGCATCGGGCCAAGAATTAAGCATTGACAAATAAGCGTGGGGCAGACAGGAATGGAGGCATTCTGCAGAGTTTTGATTTTTTTTTATTGATAAGCGCTGATAAGTGGCTGCCCTTTGACATGCATATATGGAGTCATGGAGATATTGTGCCAGAAGTGCAATAGCAGTATGAAGACTGCGGTGGAGGTGTGGTGGGTCAAATACGCACTACCACTCAAGCCAAGCAGAGAAGTCAGTCATTAAACTTTTACCGTCTATGAATAAGTCAGAATATGCTGCCTTTAATCATGGATGGAGAAAAGCCCCTGGTCTCTTGCTGGATCGTCTGTGGCGTGCAAAACCACATGACTCAAAACGGCATTCCATTAATTATCCATCGCATCGGTGGGGGAGGGGTCGTCGTCGTCTACAGTTCTACGGCAAGAACAATCACACGGCATTACAGCCCCACCGTCTGATGGAAGCTGCGGAGATATCGATCATAATTTCACATCAAGGGAACGATTGGTCTCCGTGGAAACCAGAGGAGCGTCGAGTCAGCCCGGGATCCACCGCCTTAACACAGATATAAATCCTCAGCCTAATCAAGGCGGCTATTTGCGGGTAGCTGGGATGGCGGCTCAACACGGAGCCCGCGATTCTGTTAATGAAAGCGTGTCGGTATAATCTAATGAACATTCTGCCGTGGCGGGGGGGTGTGATTTATTATCTGGCTTTAATGGGACCGTTTTGTCGTCGGCTTCCAATGAGGGGTGGCTTCACGTAACCTCAAAGTACAGGTGGCGTCCCAAGGTTAGGGGCCCCCATGAATATCAAGTGGAATCGCGAGTCGTAATCACGAATCACGCCGTCCATCGGCAACGGGCTTAAAATTCAGCCGTAGGATGAGTTAATGACCAAGAGGAGGGAAACGCGATTAGCATTCGCTCAAGACAAAAAGCCCATTTTATCCCTGGCTGCAGTCTGATAATGAGGTCTTGCCTAAACAATATCAGCGATTTCAAGCTACACCATTATGTCAGTCTGAGTTTGTCCATTTTACTTCTAATAAATAGGCTTTTATTAAGTGATCAATTTATGGTGCAACCTTAAAGAAATGTTCAGTGAGTTTTCACATTTTATTAGCATTTTGTTACACAGGAGGTGCTTTAGTGCCACATTTATTATTAAAACGATTCTAGTCAAAAGGCTGCAGATTTTCAACGGCGAGGAGGAAACGACAGAGTTACACAAATGTGCGCTAGGGGCTCTGTTAACCTCTTGCAAAGCGAATGAACTCTGGGATCTTACCACGTTTGTTGCAAATGGGAGCCGAAAAAACCAACAGCAGGCTTAGAAATGAGGCTGTAACAGAGAGGGGAAGCTGTTGGGTTCCAAAGATGCACATCTGGACCAAAGACTCTTATTGACGGCAGCCTCTGTAGATACAAGGCTGGTGACGAATCACCATGGTAATGCAAGAAATCCCTGAGCTCTGTGCTATTCTTCTAACTCCCACCAGCCAATACACACACACACACACACACACACACACAGCCCGCAGTCTCCGAAAGCCACGCAAAGTTTCCCCAAGTGTCATCACTCACAAACATAAAAGTCGTCACATGTCACAGCCACCTGCCAGCTCTTCAAGTTCTGCTCCTTCAAGATTTTTTTTTACGGTTGAACTTTTTATGGAATATATCGGGTTTCTGCGAAGGCTTGCATAGTAATCAAAATCCATTCCTAATTAATTCAGCATTTGGAAGGAAATTGTAACATTTTAGGCAATTAAGCTGAAAGCAGTTTATTTATGGTGTGCCAAGAGAATAACCCTTGGGTGTTTGTAAAGCAGAGTCACAAACGTCTCATTTTAAACATTAAATTAGACAGTTATAAAGGTCAAACACCAAGTCACAGTTGGGTATGCGACTTTTTAAACCTTATTTTTCTGGTTCAGTATTATTATTAAGTGACAAAGTCATTCCTCCAGAATGTACTGTCTTCTGGCGAGATGTTACTCTACGCTATCATAAATATTTAGGCATTTTTAAGAGCTTGTGGTACTAATTTTGTCTGTCATATTCTCGATTTGGTCATCATGACCTCATCATGACCTCATCATGCCCTCAGCAGCAGTGAAATTACAGTGTTTCTGTCACTTTCTTAGTTTCACTTTTTCTTTTCCACAAAGCGACAGGCTGTAAATATGCCCATCAGGTCAACAGAAGTCTTGCATCGTCCCCCTCCCTCCCTTCCTGTCCATCATCTCCCTCCCTTCCTCTCCCCCTCCCAACTCCTCTGCTCTCTTTGACTCAACCCCCCATTCACCCCCCCCTCAAATCTAAGCACACAGGAATAGCCATCAGTCTCATTGTTGCATAAAGAAAAACGATTTTCTCATTTTCGCTAAGTGCTTCTTGCAGTACATTTTCCCAAAAGCTTTGATTTAATAACAGGGGGGAAAAATCATTACCTGACCTTATTTTGAAAAGTTTACATAGAAAACGTTCTGGAAAATTGTACAAGAAACTCATTACAAGAAAGCGTCCATTATAATAACACAGTGTGGTTTGTTAAAAAAAACCTGCGTTCCAGACGTTCAGTACTACTCAGTTTGATCGCTGTTTTTCTTTAATAAGTCACGCCGGAACTGAACCAATCGGCAACTCCTTAGGGAATTTCAGTGTGTGTGGCTGATTTTGGGCATCTCAGGCAAACTGTTTTGTTAGACCCCCTTAGAAGAGTTTAAAGGTACCTCCAGTGTCTGGCCCTGAAGCAGCAGGAAGTTCTGGAAGGTCGTAGAAGCTTGCAGGAAGGGGGTGCGGGAGTACTGGCCAACTGTATAACCTGAGAGAGGCACAAGCGGAGCCCGCTAAGATCCGGCCTAAGGATCAGCTTGCTCTTCACATGGGCTCCCCAGTACACTCAACATGAACACTGGACATGCTCTGTGCAATGGCGAAGCCCCAAAACTGCATCTGCTGATGACACTGAAAAGCCTTACTTACTGTAGCTTAGTTAGCTCGGCCTACATTTTTAACTATGTATGTGTATTTTATTCGATCTTTTTTGAAGACTATGCAAAGGTACAAAATAGTATTTTATTAAGCATTTCTGAATGCAGAATTCACAGGCCCCTCTAGGTCGCTCTGACCTGTTGGCACAGTACACCTCAAAATGTCTGAATGCGTTCAGTTGCACGGTAACGATCTCCCGATTTTTAAAGAGGCTGAGCGAAAGGTTCCTCGCCAGTTCTTCTTCAAGTGTGACACAGTCAGGCAATGACAAACAGCAAGGAGTTACAGTTTGAAGAGGGCGCCAGGCAATAGTGAGGTAACCGTGTTTTCATTTTGCCTTGCCAGTTAAAAACAAGTAGGAGATGGTCGATTCCAGTCTATGGTACTGATATGAGAAGACAACAGTGAGCTTATCCTGCCCCTGAGCTGTATCTCGAGACCCACAGTCGACACTACAAATCCCAGAACATGCTTATTCAGCCGCCTGCCATATGCGTATAACCCAACATATATATTTTTTTTAATTACAGCCCACTGGCAGTCCAGGGGGAATATTCAGTGCATGCGATTTATAATGTGTCTTTGTCTACTTATGGGCTGCTTTCCATTTCCTCGTCCTCCCCAGTCTCCCAGCAGTAACAACAGTCATAAAGCCAGGTCACATTGTAAAACAGCTGCATTACTGCCTGAGTGATTATTCCCGTGCTTCTCGTACCCGAAGCAGCTGAAGGAGCGCAGGGCAGCAGTCAGAAATCGATTGTCCTCTGATAGACACATCAAGGTGTTCTCAATCCTCAGATACCCGTTGCGCCAAATAAATAATTATAAATCAAAATATAAAATGCAGCATTAATTTTTAATGCTATTCGCTAAATACTGAGTCTGTAAGAGCAGAATATTGATTTTATTGATTTTTTTGGATTTTGAGGGTGTGATTCTGGTGATTGCGGCATTGCGGGTCTTAATCAATGGCTGCTGTTACTCAAAAGTGATGGAATCTCGAAGACAGTGATAGCTATTGGGGGAAGATGGTGATGAGTTCTGGAAGCCCATCTATCCGTTTTCTCTACCTGCTTGCCTTGTTCCGGGTTGTGGGGGACTGGAGCTACAGGCGCGAGGCAGGTAATTACATGGGATGGGGTACTAATCCATTGCAGGGCATGGACTGGAAGCGAGGACAGAAATGATCAGGGTTGGCTTCATCCAGAGTTTTTGTGCCTCCTACCCAACAGTGATGCTTCTGAGGTGAACATTTGTGGAGCAGAGGCAGTGCACAAGACTATCTGGGTGTGTTTGAGGAGAGATGTGGAAACGCTGGGACTGCTATGCGACTGGACCATATGCTGGGGAGCACAGTGACACCCAAACGGCCGGAATTCAATCTGGGTTGCTGTCTCTCTGATCCAGTGAGTCAGTGCCCGGATCCGGCACAGTGGGGCTCAAAGAAGGTGCTGTTCTGGCAACAGGAGCCAGAAGATAAACATTTTCGTAAACATCCGCTGACAAACCGCTGGTGGTTACAGGTGCTGATGTGAGGGTCGACCCCCGAGAGCTGTGAGTCATAGCGGCTTCTCAAAAGCCTAAAAAAATAAAGGCCTGTCACAGTATCGGGGCAAAATGACAGAGGTGGGCACTTAATGGCTGTTGTTCTGTTTTCACACGTCATCAGACATACACATACTAATCCTTCAGAACGTCATGGTCTTCTTCAGTTCTGTATAGGCTCACACCTACGCAAGAGAGCATGGCTACCCCTCCTACTTTGAGTGCTGCACTGTGGACTTCCACTCTGCCAGAGAGGCTGATGGGAAATGTGTTTTTTTGTCTCCCTATACCACAATTTTTGTGGCATGTGTTCTCTCCACTGAATTTAACCATCCATCTATGCCCAGCACATTCTTGTTTTGAACATTGAATCCTTCATATTTAACAATATATTAATTAAATGTGACCAATGGGGACACTATTATGGCCTTCCAAGCTCTCCTGTGGAGTACGTAGGACAGAAAAGGTACACCATAATTGGGACATTTTAACAGCCAAAATTATATAACATACCAACTGTATGCATGAATTATTCATGCCATTTCTCTAAAGTGCCATGCCATCAGAACATTTTCCTGCGAGTCGTTTTCTTTATCACCCTCTGCAGGAAAAAAAAAAAAACTATCCTCAGCTTCCAGGAGGATTCTCAGCCCAAAATTCTGCTAGAAAAAAAAAATTAATTGAGTATGTTGTGAAAGCAAAACCATAAGACCGTGATATGCTGGATCTATGCCATGGGAGTAAGAGATGTCCCAGCACTGACAGAGAAAGGTTGTGCTTCTGAAAGTGAAGGAAACGCAGACATTTCAATGAAGCATGATCAGTAACTTTAGCACGCTAGACCTGTGTAATGTGTATAGTATGCTTACGTGTAGCATGCTGCACGTGTCATGTGTGGCGTGTTTAATTTGCTTAGCATGCTGTATGTGGTGTGTGTAATGTGTTTAGTATATGCTTAACATGCTGTACAGTATGTGGCATGTAGTGTGTTTGGATTGTTTGTCTTTAGAAATTGCTTGGCATGTTTATCATATTTGCCTTTGGCTGGGATGCCTAATTTATTGGCCACGCTGGAGTTTATGAGACTTCCAACTTGATTGCTTCCTGTCCATGGAGCGACATGAACACTTGATTTGTTTATGATTACCGAGCTCATCGTTTTCCCACTGGTTACACAGCGACTCTTTGTCACAAATTGCCCGAATGTCAGCTGCCAGAGTACTCATCTTCCTGGCCCCTTATTTACCCGTTTTTAACTAATTTGGACACCGAGTGACTCATTCACTCGTGTGTGTGTGCAATCCTGACGCAACGGGGGCGACTCAATCTTGTCCACATTCTCCACCTGTTTCATTCATTCTTCCTCAAGTGCTCCATCAGCATTCACATCAATCTGCTTTTGATTAGATCTCAATATTCTGTCTAGTGCGCTGTTCATATCCATCATTCTTCTTTATTATTCCAATTACTGCAGGCCATTATTGCTGGCTATCCCAACCATCCATCTATCTTCTTCCGCGTCTTCAAAAAGACCACCACTGTCGTCGCCTTGAAAATAATGTTATTCATCTACATCTGTGCTTCATTCATATAGCATCATCTTCTGCTGTTTTTTAAGAAGTAAACAAGTGTTTTGTAATGTATTTGATTCTTAAATTACAGAGCATGTGGTTTGAAATTGCGGGCTTTTTCGCCTCCAAACTCTTTGTGCGTATTTTTATGAATATACTTACAGTGATGACACAAGCTGGATAAGCAACCACTCTGGAAATCAGAGGGAGCTGAAGCACAGTGTGTCGAAAATCCCCTACGCAGATCACTGAGAGAGCGCAGTGACACCTACTTACTGGAATCTTAACAGAACGTTAGTAATTGCATCTTGGGTGTGTGTGTATATTTTATATGCTTGTCTACAGTGCTGTTGTTTTCAGTTTCCATTCTTGTTGTTGCTGTCGTTATTTTGCAGCATGCATCAGTCCATCCATCAGTCCATCCATCCATCCATCCATTCTATACCTACTTATCCTATGCAGGATCATAGGGTTCCAGAGCCAATCTTGGAAGCTTCAGGCACAAAGCAGGGAATAACCCAGGATGGAGTGCCAACCCATAGCAGGGCAATTGTTACAGTTGGCTTCAACCAGAGTTTTAGTGCCCCCTGCTCAGCGATGAGACCTCTGAGGTAAACATTTGTGGAGTAAGTAAGATCTGGGCATGTTTGAGGGAATGTGTATAAGCTCTGGGCTGCCGTGTGATTGGACCACATGCTGAGGGACACGCAAACATCTTGCAGCATCTGGAGGAGCAAACCAATTAAGAATTTCATTGGTAGATACTACACATCTGACAATACATCGCTGAACCATGAATTTTGTATGGTAGTAAGACCCAGCGTGCATGATCCTGGTGTAAAATACAAAAAAAACTGCAAGTAGGGACACCGTACATTTCATCTTTCCAAGGGAGAACTTACTTGGAATTTCCACTCAGCAAAAAGCTGTAAGTCACTGTACAAAATAATTCCACATTCGTTGAGTTCCAGCTCTGTTGCAGGTACCTCAGGGCCTCAAAAATCACGTGCTCAGCACATTACAGACAGGCATCTCAGGAACACATCACACCAGATGGGCCACCTTCTCCAAGGCAGCATGGGATCACCTCTCAAGATCTCCAACACAATTTTCTACATAATGAGCAAAGGATGTCAGGGGTTGAACATCATTATGTGGAAGTTGTGTGACTGTCGCTGGTAGCAGAGGCTATTGTTGCAAGCTTCTCTTTTGTCAGACCAGGTTAATAGCCCACCATTAACCGGTGACTCTGACAGCATTCCGGTTCTATTATACCTCCAGACCGGGAGGAACATCTGACTGATCTTGGACCTGATTTTGGACTGACTTCCTCTGGCTCTGCTTCAGTGACAGGGCAGACAGCCTGAGACACATGCATATACCTACCAACCTGCCAAATCCATAAAGGCTCCCGTTAGCGCTCGTCGTCGCCACCCGGAGGTTGTCACGCCACAGATACGGCAGAGGGCGACATGAAGGGGAAAAATGTTAAATCGCCAAAATGTTCTTCAGCTCACACATTGCGTCGCATATTTATTCAGCTTAATAAATTAACCGTGCCTTGTTGCTTTGACAAGCTAATTAAATGTCCCTGACAGAAATTGGGTCCGCATTCATCCAATTTTATATCTAGCCAAAGAAGGATGGATGACTAAATTCATACCTAGAAATGTCATAAGATGTTAATCATTTCGCTTCATGAAAGTGAAAGTTGGAAAACATGTAAAATGAACGAGGACATTTTATAACCACATTCAATTTGACTTTGAAATGTTGAATGTGGCTGTGGAGGGGATCCTGAAGTCTAGCCCTGCCTAAATGGTGCACGAGGTAATTAAGCAATTTAGAGAAGCCTTTGGACATGAGGGATGAAACCAGAATTGACCTTGTGAGACAACCACAAAACGGACGCACTAGTCAGCTTCCGGTTCCGGTCGCCGGATTTGGATGTGTGATAGAGGCAGGTTTTCCATAAGCTCTATGGTCATTGATAGCTCAAGGTCAAGGTGCTTCCACGTGTCTGGACTTTGCTTCATAAAACCAATACTCTCAAATCTCAGGACTTAAGAAAAAACATTTGATAATGATTGATGGTGATAGAGGATCAGCATCACAGTCATGGGTTTTAAAACCTTGGATTTGTCAGACCTTGTAATGGCCATTGGAGTATACAGCAACACCGTTGCAAGGCGAGTATCGCAGCGTTCATCGGAGGCCGGCTTTTTCAGTTAGCGAGTTGTCATGGTAGCCAAGGATGAGCCAAACAGCATGATCTCCACACCCCCGGCGTCGTGCCCTAGGAAGTGTCAGGAACGCGACTCCGCTCAGCCATTCCCTCGCTTACGGGCCGTCAGACGTTCGATGTCACTCCGATAAGGTTGAGTGGACCCGCGTGCTTGCTTCCTCAATGCCATCCAGCACGTGCAATCGACAGCCTTCACTTTCTGTGCCGACGAAGGACAAACTGAACCAATGGAAGCAATTTTGTCAGTAGCGATATTGTATGTTTTTCTTTTGCTACTTTGATGCATTTCATATTGTGACACTGACCTCTGATTTTGTGAAGCGGCTTTTTTTTTGTATTAATAGGTATCAGTTAATGGAAGGAGAGGAGGATTTCAGAGGCATTATATCAAACAGAATGGCCTATGTAAGATATTGGTGTGAAAGCGGCTTCATATTTCGGTCACACAGTGAAAGTTAAATCTAATATAAATAGCGTGCCTTAAGGTCTCAGCATGGCCTGCCCACGCAATCGATATTTTATATCATCTTGGATTCATTTGTACTCTGGCCAACTTAGATTTAGTCTTATACCCATGTCTGCGGGCATGTGCATCTCGCGAACAAGCCGGTCTTGTTTTGGGAAAACGACCAGATGTTTTACTACAGAAGCAGTGGGCTGCTGTAAAAAAGCCAGCTTTTGTCCTGAATCACAGCGACGACGATACCAATGTAAACACTGGCCACAGCCCAGTTGAAACTCCAGTGAGAAGATAGCAGCCATACACAGACCAATACAGTAAGCAGCTCCCACAGTAGTGTCTGGCTCCCAGAATGTCACCTTAATTCAGTGGCTTTCACACCTCCGGGATGCTGGTCAGGCGACTGGTCTCGAGGGGCCAGTCTGGCTTTAAAAAGCTGGGTTTTTATTGGAAACTACTTACATATAGAGGACAGATATTTATTTAGTTCAAGAGAGGATCAGTCAGCATCCCACTGGGGTTAAAGGTTCTTGCACAAGAGCTGAACTGCAACATCACTATGTCAGCCTCGGGATTCGAATCAGCGACCCTCTGATGACAAGCACAGAATATGCAGCCTGCAGAGCCACACGGCATTCCCATGTGGCAGCATTTACAGCAGCTGCTGGTTCATGTGGTCAACTGGTTTGCCGAAATGGGAGCTGCATGGACTCGAACCTGCAACCAATCAGTTCAGTTCCTTAGTCACTGCCCGGGGCCATTGCCAGAGACTGGCCGGTGGACCAGGTAGGACTTTGGCGCTGGAAGAAGGTCCGCAGTGACGTGTGCAGTATCTGTGTTCTTGTTCTCCTCAGGACAGGCAGGCTCTACCTGTAAATGTTTTTTTCTGGAGTCTACCATTACCACCAAGGAGAGAAATGAGATATCGATTTCTTGCACCGTGTAATCAAAACGAGAAAAACCGGCTAAGCCTTAACTTAACTTTAACTTGTTTAAAACAAGGTCGAGTGGAGTTTTTGTCCCTCTGTGATAAATGAACTATTTATATTTGTCTCACTGGCTCCCGGGATAGCCTGGGCAGTCAGCCTTCCATGTCACACCTTCAGATTTAAGGGCCTGAATCCTAGTGGCCTTCCCAGGAAGCCCAGGGCGTGATGAAAGGGACATCCCGAACGGGATGCCAGTGCGTGGCAAGACTCAGACCCACACAATCACATACTAAAAGCGATTTTCAGGCACCTTTACGTCATCACATGTTTTTGAACTGTGTGAGGGAATCAGAATAGCCTGTGAACACCCACAGGAACCTAGGAGGGGCACACTGTGTGCACACACGGGGCCAGGGCACAAGGCAAAGCCGTGCGGGAGCGAGTGCCGCTCACCCAACACAACTTTCTAAGGAGCCATATTGTAGTGTTTCTCAGGTAGTGGGTTGTGAGCTGATTTTCAATTATTGTCATCCCTCCTCTCTTTCGGAGTCAGCAATTTTCACCATTGCTAGCACCCACCCATGAATTTGGACCATGATTTACTGACCATGGAACAGTGTGGGTTATGGATTTTATTGTCTTGCCAGCCTTACACAAGTATACAGTAGTACGAGACAAACACCAATGCCTTATTATGCTTAGACAACTGTAAAAATAATATGGATGGACAGAAATTTCTTGAACAAAGTCCCTGGTGTGTTCCTGGAGTAGATGTACTGTGACCCAAAGAAGCCTTAAAGGCTCTCCAACGCATTTTGAGTCGGGCATCCAAATCTTGCCTTGCTGAAATCTTCCCTCCAAATACCTGCTTACCTGAGCTGACATTGTCCATCCCGGGTGTCACGTCAAAGTTTTCTGCAGAAGCTCATCAAAGGGACACAGACAGTAAAACTTACAGACCTGTGTAGATCTCCTCCCGGACGACCGTGCCAAAAGGGGGTGGATAAAACAGCCCCCACCGCTCGTCTGAGGGCGTGCATGTGGTGCCGGCCGATGCTAACGTTCCGGCCAGATGGGCTGAGAACACGACGCAGAGTTTTGGACGCGATTCAGTGTGGATCAGTGAGTCATATTTGTTCAGTACTACATGTGCTCTAAGAAGTGGGAGACTGTCCATGCGTCTGTGCACAAACCAGAGCCCGATGACAGAGGCCGCAATGTGATTGGAGGTCTTCATTACAGCAGTGTCTCCCAGCCCAATCCGCAGGGACCCCCAGACAGTCCATGTTTTTGTTCCCGCTCAGCTCGCAGGAGTGTTAAGGTTACCTTAAGAGTTGGGGGGGGGGGGGGGGGACAGTGGACTGTCTAGGGGTCTGCAAGGACCAGGTTGGGAAACATTGCATTATAGAAGAAAGTCCTGCGAGTGCCTGTAAAACGGAAAAACTAAATCTCAATGTTTAATTAGGCTTTTCTGAAAATGTGGTATATTTTAATTCATGTACTGCAGCATTTATATATTTATGAACGTAATCATGGACTTCCCTCAGTCTGTCATCAGAAACGTAAATAATTTGTTTAATTTTACGGCAATGAAACTGTTTTTTTTGAGACTTCAGAGTTAAAAACGCCATTACTAAATTAACAAACAGGCTGACCTGTATGCTTTCAACCCCCCCGCACAATTTTGTCCCAATCTTGAATTAGCCGGTTGGCTCCATTACAGTCTCCCCCCCGCCCCATGCAGGATTAGCACACACCTCCTCCAGCCACCTCCTCTTCTCGCTCCTTGCGCTGCAGGTCTTCTCGAGTGATGTGACAGAGGGAGTCACTGATTTCCACCCACAGTCCTTCCGGGGACGGTAGGTGTCAGCGGAGAGGAAGCCAGCCGCCGCGCTCCCCCAGCACCACGCCAGCCAGCCTGCAGTTCCGGAGGCTCCCGGACACAGATGACTAACGCATCCCAGCAGGCATCGAACCCCAAACTCTGCTGCAGGACACACGCTGATTCCACCTATGCAGCACTCAGGAGGCGCCGGTTTACTCCCTTGCAGAGAAATGCGGCTTAGAACAGCACTGCGACCCAGTACTGCATAAGTGTTTAGAGAAGATGGACGGATGGGTGGATGGGTGGATGTTTTTAAAAAAATCAATTGATCATTTCAAAATCAACCAATCAACTGATGGCTGCCTACCTAGTATTTAGACTTAGGGCTGGATAAGGGTTAGGGATTAGAGTTTTCCCCTTATAAATGAATGGAGAGTCTCCACAAAGATATAATTGCAAACCTGTGTGTGTGTGTGTGTGTGTGTGTGTGTGTGTTTGTGTGTGTGTGTCACACAAGTAGCTGCCCTCTTCATGTATTT
>JAODKF010000068.1:22741372-22762291 GCA_026779585.1 Mormyrus proboscirostris
AGGAAGTTAATAGACACACGGGAAGTGGGTACAGAGGAAGTTAACAGGCACACAGGAAGTGGGACAAAGGAAGTTAACAGACACATGGGAAGTGGGTACAGATGAAGTTAACAGGCACAAAGAAAGTGGGTACAGAGGAAATTAACAGGCACACAGGAAGTGGGACAAAGGGAGTTAATAGACACACGGGAAGTGGGTACAGAGGAAGTTAACAGGCACACAGGAAGTGGGACAAAGGAAGTTAGACACACGGGAAGTGGGTACAGAGGAAGTTAACGGACACAAAGGAAGTGGGTACAGAGGAAATTAACAGGCACATAGGAAGTGGGACAAAGGAAGTTAATAGACACACAGAAAGTGGATACAGAGAAAGTTAACAGGCACACGGAAAGTGGGTACAGAAGAAGTTAACAGGCACACAGGAAGTGGGCACTGAAGGAGTTAACAGAAACACAGGAAGTAGGCATAAAGGACGTTAACAGAGGGCAGTACGTGACAGGCTCACCTTTGCAAATTGTGCCATTGCCAGTGTATCCTGGTTTACAGGAGCAGCTGTGCCCCCCGACGGTGTTGAAGCACAGTGCATTCTCATCGCAGCTGTGGCTCCCACTCTGGCACTCATCATGCTCTGCAAGATGGGGGGAGGGTGTCGACATGTTAGCAACCTGCCCCCATGTTCGGTTTAGCAGCGACGGGAAAGAATTTACCCATGAATCTACAGATAACAGCCAGGAACACCATGTATCGATAATACCCTTCAGCTAACACAATAACGACCTCAAGAAACACTGGCTCAATTTCCCGTCTTTCTGGTGAGTGACACTGTGAGTAACAGTCTCAGTTTGTCCTTCAAGTGACCTTGAAATCAAAACAAGTTCCCCCAGGCAACAGCATCCCTGATGCTCTGTAGCATTCAATCTATTGATAGGTAGACACTGAAACACTTAAATTTACATTCAGGAAAGTGTACTTATAAATTGTATTCAGGAAACTCAAGAACAAAAATACATTGGTCTTGGTCTTGTCTCGGTCATACCATGTTTTGGTCTTGGTCTTGTCCTGCTGTCGATACACTCTGGTCTTAGTAATGACTTTTTGTTGGTTTTGGTGGTCTAGACAACATTACTAGTTACATGTGGTTTTCAGATTGAAAAACAAATAACTTTAAAGAAACAATGTGTTTTTACAGCATACTGTATGCAGCAGCAAAACAGTGGTGCTGTATTCGTATATCATGTGAGGCTTTGCAGGTGGTACGCTCTTCTAATGCATCTGCCTGCTCTCGGCATGTAGCCTGATCCCATACTGCAGCCTCCCCGGCACTGGTTTCTGGTAAAATCTGGATCTCTATAACTGGAACACTAAAACTGTCCGAATGCCAAAACTGCAGAAACGCAGGGAAAAAAGTTGTATATAAAATATTAGTATGAATGATGTATATTTTATTCCAAAACCTAAATTGGGCATATTAACTGGGTGTTCCAATTCTGGATGTGAGCAAAAACAGGCAGAATAACACTGGGCATATGTCCTAGCAGGAGATGGGTGGAGAGCACTGTGTTTCACTGCAGAGTGACTAACAGACAATGAGCACCCTGTAACAACAGCGTCTACTTACACAATCTGTAAACCTGTCATTATTCTACAATATGTTCCACTATATAGATCATGATGTACCAAAAATAACAGTATCCGCTTTATACTGTACAATCCACAGTTGCATTTTTATTCTCAGGCACCATGTCTGTTGTAAGGCTATCTCTAAATAAATACTGATGGAACCCAAAAGGAAGCAAGAAAGTGACCAATCAGAAGGGATTAAAAACTGCTAGTGATTGACATGGCAGGTTTATGCCTGAACCACCATCGACAGGAAACTTGATTCTGCTGGAATTACCTTTCAGCTTTTTTTTTTAGGTTGTTCAGATGTGTTGGGCAAGCTGAAGCTCGTAGGAGTTTTACGTACACAAAATTTTGTTGAGGGCAGAATGAAAAATGATTGGTTCAGAGAGATAGCCAATCAGATTGTAGAGTAGGTGAGCCTAAGCAGCTAGAGGAGGTGGGACCAAGCATCTGATTGGTTGATCCACCTATTCTATAATCTGATTGGTTATCTATCTAAACTAATCATTTTTCTTGCTACCCTAAGGACATTTTTGTGTAAGTAAAACTCCCAAGCTGAATGATCATTGCTGGCTGCATTGGTGCTGTTCTCTCAAAGTACTAAATATTGCAAAAAAATAAAAATAAACAAATCGGTGACAGCTTCTCAGACAAACTGGGCAGGAATATGTCACCAATAAAATGCGTTCGCCAAGTAGATCAAGGCAATCAAGCAGACCTGCTTTCATCTCCGATGACAGAGACACACAGAGAATAGTCAGAGCGGGACGAGCAAATGGATATGACTTCGCTGCCTGCCGTTCCCTGAAGCTCCCAATTACACACGCCACTTTTAGAGGTGCATTTCTATTGAGCGCATTGATTGGCCACCTTGACTCTGTAACGGACAAGCAGTTCGGATGATGGATGGAAAGGCATACATACTGTATGCAGACACAGAAATGCTATTTGGCGACAGCTTAGGTACAGCCTCCCGACCAAGAGGCTGACTCAGGGTTCTCAGCCATCTGTGACAGGGCTCGCTCTTTCATTATGGGGATTAACAGCTCTTGGTGGATAGCCTGGATTCCAAAGGTCACTATGGCGACGAAAAGAGTCCATCTGACCATCAGGGTCTCCAAATGCTTGGAAGAGAGAGGGCCTCATCTGCTAGCAGCCTTTACAGTAACTACAGTTCTTTCAAAGATCGAGTCACCACCACCCTCTATATTTCCAAGGTTTTCTACATGCCTGGTGCCTCTTTATGTTGTATGTTCTTATGCTGCACTTCTGCTCCTTGAATGGACTTATTAGGTTCCCGCTTGGTTTAGTAGAGGTTGTGTAGCTCGTACTCTGCTACTGCTTACAGTTGAACCTGAGCATTGAAGCTCAGTCTAGCCACACCTACGCCTAGTCGCTCTCTCAGCAGCATGTATGCTTGCAATGTGCCATATGCCCCCACTTGCATATCACTTTAGACAAAAGCATCTGCTAAATGCATTGATGTATAACGGTCGTCCTTCTGAATCTCTGCCTGAACCTCAGAACAGGTATCCGACTGCTGCCAGTCACCTGGGTCTGGAGTCTGTCTCATACAGACAGTAATGGGACACAAGTTCTAAAAGTGCACTCCGAAATGAAACCTCCCCAAGTCATTGAAGGTTTTCGGATCACATTTCTAAACCCCCAAGTGTATTAAACTCCAAAGCAGAACTGCAAAGAGTAATAGGGCTGAACATCTTTCAAATGGTCCAATTTTATTCTTGTTTTCTGTTTTTTTTTTCCCCAAAAGTGTAACCTGATTTAAAAAAGACCTACAATATGGAAGTCACTTAAAAAGCAGATACCAAAATGCTATGGTGGGGGGGGGCAGCTTGCTGTCCTAAATACATATTACATGAGAAAGTAAAGACTTTTCCATCCCAAAGGTGTGTGTATTTCTTTCTAATTTAGTGACAGGCCATGTAATGGACTGCATGCCAAAGCAGAAAAACTGGAATCACACTGCCAGGCTCACGGTGAGCCTCCACCAGACCCTGAGCACAACTGCGATTTATTCACCTTAACAGACATGTTTGTCCAAAATGAGATTTTTGTTTTTCTGAGAGAGCAGTGTCTGGAGTAACCTCAGCCTCACTCTGCTGACCCTCAGAATTGGACTGGCAACCATCCGATTACAGGCAAGGTGTCATAACCTGCTGGGCCACATACTGCCCCCAAGGCTAGAGCACCCCCCCCCACATCAGTCAAGGGCAAAAGTGAGGTGTGGAGTCACGTGTGACAGGAGCCAGAACAAAGTGACAGTGTAGGAGATGAGGGTCAGGAGCTAAAAAACATTCACCAACACCAGGAAAAAGTATAAACTAGAAGTTCTACCTAATTTAAGGGAAGGGACCTGACACCAGGAAGCAACAAAACTGAGTCCCAAGCAGCTGGAATCCTTATATAAACAGCAGAGCTTTTTAACTGGCAGCACTTCCAGGTTGGGTCATAGGATGTGGAAAGGTCTCCACAGCACCTGTGACCATTCAAACACAGCTCCCTCTGCAGGACTGGAGGAAACATCACAGTTTCCCCTCATTTTACAAAATAAGTTGGTTTAGAACGCAGTAGTATTTGTGTACACTGTGATGTTCCTTATTCTCCTTGTTTGTAAGATGTCTCTTGAATAAAAATGAGGTCTCACTGCACTGTCTCCAGCCAGACTCCTCTGAGACATAACTGCTAGCCACTAGTTTCAGCTAATAGTCTCACACTGCTGCCAGAATTCAGTTCAAACACAGAACCCTACAAACGACATCGCTAAATAGTTTTACGATTCAGTTACAGCTTGTTTTAAACATCTATATAAAGATGGCCTATTTAACTTCAAGTTCTTATAGAAAAAATATAATACATGTCCCTTAGAGTTACTATGGCAGCATATCATTATGTATGAATGATTATAAAACAATAACCTAGTTCAGGTTTGACTCCCAGTGCCGATTCAAGGGTGTTTCTAAACATGCACCGATTTGTATGTAGTCGCACGTAGTAATTTTTCATTGTTTGTTACTGGCCATGATCTACGACCACACTGACGTTAATCCTCCAACCCAAGGTGTAAACAGGGCACAGCCACGTTTGCTACATCTGTAAATCAGCTTATCCAACCCGCTTCCTCTCGTGTGTGACATGCTAATTAGGCGCGTGATCCCTCACGCGTGTGCTGATCATCATATGTACGGATCGGCTGGTTCCCATGAGCTGCAAAAGAGCCTGCTTCTGAGCCTATTTGCATCCTTCCTTGATTGTGTGGTACTTTTTGCTAATTGGTATTTTCCTTCCTGGGATTTAAACCAGGTGATAAAACGATGTTTTTAAGGGGTGACCATCACATACCTCTTACCTATTACAATCAAACCAGCTTTACATCAGAGTGTAGGACTCTGGAAACAATGCTGGTTAGATCTGACAAGCTGTTAGTACAGCAATGTGACCATGTGACTTTTACATCACATGCTACCTCAGCTATTTAATGGAGCTCTGGTCCTTGGGGAAGTGTGTGAATCATCATCAGTGGGTGTGGAACCTAAGGGCAGCTCTGGTCTGGGATCAGCTCAGCAGGGTGGAGAGTGGGAAAAGGATCAGGAGCGTGAAGATCAAACGGGACTGTAGGAAAGAATCGGACGCCTTTACAAGCCGACCCGTCCCGTGCACAGCGGCAGCTCGACGCTTATAATTCAGTCTGAATTGCCCGTTCCCCCCCCACTCCGGAGGAGAGGCTTAAACAGATCACAGGTTCACCGGCGCCACGGGGCTCAGTGAGGGTGTCTCAGAGGAACTGCGAACTGTGGTATGCACTCCGCTGCCGACAGAACGATCTAGAAGAGTTGTGCAGGTTGGGGGGGGGGGGGGGTCGTTCTCATGGTGCAGAGAGAAGCACCGTAGATGTGCTGCAGGATCTCTGAAATGCTCCCGGGAGCATCTCTGGTCCTGCTCGCTCACGGCGTGGGGCCAAAATGATGGGTCAGGTGACCAACCCCCGTATTAATCACAGCCAATCACACCGGCGATATGCAGAATCAGAGGTGACCCTGGACAGCGGGGGTCTCCATCAGAGCATATCCCTGGGGGTCATTCTGTCCAGATACTTAATAAATCGGCCTGAGTGTTTTTTTTTTTGAACTAGAGACTAATGGAGACTAATGGAGACGACTGTATTGTTGGTGCTAAGCCTCGGGGCCATTAAAGTATCAGGAAAAGGTGTTTGATATTGCTGATACTCATAGTGACTTGGACTGTATGTTCCACTTGAACAGTACAGATCCCCATTAGAGTTAATTATAGTCATTTAGTCAAGAACCGACATTGAATTATGATTAATGATTGGTCGTATTGATGCCATCGCAGGACATGTGACCCAATCGTTTGGGAACGTATCTGTTTATCCCAGTCTGCTGGGGATTGGGCCCGCCCACCGTGAAGAGCTCACCTGTGCAGGAGTAGTCGTCGATCCGGACGTAGCCAGCGAGGCAGACGCACAGGAAGGAGCCGGCTGTGTTGACGCACACTGTGTTCTCACGACAGTAGTGCCTACCCTCCGCACACTCGTCCACATCTGCAGAAAAACAGCACGATGGCAGAGACAGGAGAATGTGTCAGTTTTAAGGCCTCAAACACTACCGGGGTCCTCTGATGGAGCACGACCAAAGAGTTTTGTTCAACGAGAATTTGTCCGGAAGGCATTCGTTGGCCTGCCTAGACCTTCTGCGCGACCTGTTTAACGATATAATTGCCTGACCTCATCCTTGACTTCTTCTGTAGACCCTTCAAACTTCGCCCGACAATGCACCTGGATAAATACCATCTGTTCACTCTGACTGGCCACTGCAAAAGCGAACATTGAGTTTCCTGAAAGAACTCTACTCTACAGAGAACCCTTACTTGCAAATTTCTTCATCTCTGTTCCTTTATCTACACAAACGCCAGCGATCATCCCCCCCCCCATCTCCACGCGTCTGCCAAGTGTGGTTTTATAATCCACCGCTTTCCTTCACACCTTCATTCCTCCTCGCTTTCTCTCACATCTCCCGTCGCAGTGTCCTCCCCTCATCTGTGTTTCCTCCGGCTAAAAAAAGATGGCCGCCGTCATCGGCATCAGGAAGATGCTCAGAAGCATCGAAACATCGATAAGATGTATCGGAGGGTCGCTGTGTGGTGCCCACACACACACACACACACAATATATATATATATATATATATATTGTTATGTAACAATGAAAACATATCTGTTAGGGATCTCTTGCAGTCGATATTAATGCAGTGTAATATAGACCACAAGCCTGACGTTCACTTTTTCAGGATCCTGCCACTGGAATGGGACACAATTCAGGATTCCCAGGCTAGGGGAACAGAACAACAGGCTTTGTTACCCCGGTGATTCTGACATCATGAGCAGCCAAAGCAGCCAGTCATAACCGGCTAGTGCTGTGATGTCAGTGCTTCCACCTGCATCTCTTATGCCTCGGTTTCTATCCATCTCAAGGAGGGGCCACAGGCAGCTACCAAGAGGAATGGGCTATGCAGTCCCCAGGTAAACTGATCCAGGGTCAGTGTGCTACTGCATACCTCTACAGTGTAACTCATTCACCATAAGATCATAATGAAAATAACGGCTGGGGATAATTATAGGTATTATTGGTGTAATTAACAGAGCTACAAATCAGCACTGTTAGAATGTGACATGTAACGAGCTGTTGGGAGCCACACCACAGCAATAAAACTCAGCACAATTATCGACTGGTCTCAGTCTCACTCTCCTGTTTCCATTAATTATGTATTTTTTTTACTGCAAGAAGTACAACAGCAGTTCCCACTCTGGGACAATGGAGTTTAATTGTCGCAAGGCGAGTCGTATCATTAACAAGCTCCAAGTGACTTTTTTCATGCCTTTTAAACGTAAGACTGTGCCAAGACCAGTGGAAATCCCCTGAAGGTTAGTGCTACACTTCTTCTTAATGTTTTCTTTATTTATGAGGCTTTAATTATGTCACGTCTCCTTTGGCTCAGTGTGGAGAGAGTCTGGTACGTCAGCGAGACTGAGATGCACCGTGCTTCCGCCGGTTCCACACAGGACTAGCATGACAATCGCATAAACAGCATGTAGTTTCTGCGATACGGTCTCCATGGAGTTATCATTTTGAGTCATCGCCTTTAGAAAAGCGCAGCCTCAGCTACAGAATCACCAAAGGTTCTTTCAGTGGCAGGAAAAACACTCGCATGAAACCTTCAGCTTTCATTGACGTTAAAACAAGCGGCGACGCCACACGGCAGTGAAATACGATGTCGGACGTCTGCAAAACACGGCAAGCCGTCGGACTTCTTCATACGGTGACCCACATGCTTCGAGACAGCTGCTCAAGTGGACAGATTAGCAACAACTGCCAAGAACAGGCTTGGGAGGTGTTACGGTAATATGGCTGAGCTCTCTGTGACTGTGAATCTTCATACACAACTGGTTGGTTGAAACAAAATTTTAGTTGGGATTTTTACTTTCACATGCACCTCTGCACTTTGAGCTACGTTAACTACTTTAAAACTCAAAGGCTCCTGTGTTGGGTTAAATAGTTCGGTTCCTCTTGTACTTTGATTGGTTCGTTTCCTTGTTTGAAAGATTCATCCAGCTCTTTCACATTAACATTAGTGACACGTGCATGGTTATACAGTAGGAGACTGACCGATCGGCACACAGCAATAATTCAGTGCTAAAGTGAAATCCAGGTCCTTTTGATTGAAATGGTAATTTACAAACCCTGTCCCAGCCCTTTCTTGACATGGATTAGGTGGCAGCCCTATTCTTAAACCAACCCCTGAGCACAAGCCTAGTTTGACACATTCATACAGTCAGATTCTAGCTGGATAATTCAGGTGCCAAATTTGTCTGCTCAATGGAAAAACAACAGGAACATGCTGGGATAGGCACACTGTTACATTAACAAACAGAAACATTTCCCCTGGAGATACTTAATGTCTGTATATCTGGGTGGTAGACTATATATACTGCTTTATTTATACGTAACTCTCATTCAAACTAACACTTGTTTGGTTTGTAAATACGTATGTTTGACTTTTTGAACGAATTCTGATTCATACCATGCGCCAAGTCAATCATAAAAATACACAACACCTCCATTATCCAGTTCTGCAAACCTATACTGGAACAGACAATGCAGTCACTGGGCTGTACAAACTCAGTCAGGCTGCCTCCACACTGCTGATCATCATCACTATATGGGGATTTGCACACGTAACACATGATCGAACCCTGGGCTCTAGCACTGGACCGACTTAGAAGAAAATACACACACTAAAGGATTAGGAGTCTCTCGTGAGTTGATTCCGGTCCCTGATTCACGAGAGCAAGTCGATAATATCAGTGTGGAGCAAATGAACACAGCTTACAGACAGAACTGTGTGGTCATGCTTGCTTTGCTGCTATGACAAAACGGTGAAAAAAACCTACTTTGTTTACAAGCAAAGTGCTCCATGGCACTGTGACAAAACAACAATAATATCATGCAATGTTGCATTTGCTGTTTATTTTTACCTAGTTATGTTTTTTGGTTTAAAGCGACCGACAGTGAAAAACATGGCTGCATCACCTCAGGCCCAGCCAACACTAGGCAAGGACCATATTTCACTGACATTGGTGGCCTCATTATCAATTGGGGTGGGGGGGTGCTCTTCGGGTCTCATTTGCTGGTGTTTTTCCCAGGATTCTTTGAGAATTCAGTTGCGGGCCCACCTATTCCCACAAAAAGCAGCCCCTTACCGGGGACGCTGTCAGTGCAACCTGGAGTTATGCCTTTGTTCCCCGGTGACCCCCCGGCGTGCCGTCACACTCTCATTCCTCTTCCGAGACGCTTCCGAGACACGAAGCGAGAACAAACCCGCCGCCTCGTTTACAGCGGGACACACGCCAGGGAGACGGGGCGGTGTTTTGACAGGAGCAGATCTTGCCGGAAGGCAGCCGAAGTTTTGGCAGCGTGAAGGCTTTCCGGAGCATTGCTGGATAGGTGCTCCGCGAAGTGGGGAAGGGGATGTTAAATTAAGAACATTCCAAAACGAATGACCGCCGCGATGAATCACAGAAGTGCCCCTCGATGCTTCGTTACTGCCAGAAAACAGCCTTTTGCCCGAAAGATGACTCCGACGGCGTGATTTGCAATTGAGTGATATGCCGTTCGGCACGACAAGGATACGGTCATATGGACCCTTTAAATTGGACTGCATGCATGATGAGGGCCAATGCATTGTCCCAAGAGAGAAGAACATTTTTGTATGACTGTAAGCATTTTCTGACAAAAAATAAAAAATAAACAAACAAACATGAATGTCCCAAGGATCTATTATTACATCCAAAGTCCATACAGGATAAATGCTGGTGGACAACAATAGCTTAAGAACTGTGGACATGGCAAAGTGGGATAATTCCTACAGGAAAGCTTTAGGGACAACATATTTCTGTTCTGATCCCAGCACAAACACACCTCAGTCAGCCAGTCAGCTATTCATCCAGTCCTTCATCACTCGATTCAAGATTGTTGGTGCAAGACAGAACAAAAACATACAGTCTCTCAGATCCCATGACGATACTGCAAATGATCATCCGCAGGGCTCCGGCCCGTCAAATGTTCCCTCTTACGGTACCCTCAAGATTAATCAGTGAGTATGAGGCTAATTAAAATGCTTCCCAAAAGCATATAAAAGCAGCCAGTACGTGTTAACGCAAGTTAAACAAGCATCACAGTAGGACCGACGCAGATGATGCCTCTTTAGCTCGCAGCAATGGCTCATCCTGGTCCTTGACACCGTGTTGCTATGTTGCTACTTAACACAGTCCTGGAAAATACCATTCCTGCAGTGTTGAGTTATTGAGCACGTCATTGCAATCTGACAGAACAGCTCTTGGGCTGAGAAAGCCTTATGCCCCAGAGTATTCATGCCAGTACTTTCATAAAACATTTAGCGAGAAATGATCTCACCATCTTTTTTGGGGGGGGGGCAAGGCTGAGGCACATCTTTAGTTCTCCAGGAAGGTTGTCAAAAATGTTCATACTTACAACCCCCCCCCCCCCACAACCAATTAAAACTTATTGCATTCATTTAGTGGTAGAAGAATTTCCACACATGGAGGACTGTGAAAATACACGTTTATCAAATATTTTCTTCGTGTTTGTCAAACGTTTCTCTGATTCTATGTTCGTCAATCTCTAGGACATCCTGAGGTCTCTATCACAGGGTGTGTCCTCCTTCTTCATTTGCCACCCACGCTTCAGGTCACCCGCCCCTCAAACCGAGGGCCAATCAGGGTGCATCCAGTAGCCTGACATCCTCTGATAGGTGTATGCTGCACCCAGCATTTGAGCCACCCCGAATGTTTGGAAGCGGGAACTTGACAACTGTGCAGACGCTCCGAGCCGGAGTGAGTAGCAGGCCGAACGCTTGCATGTTAAATCCGCTGAAGGCTTTTATTCTGCCTGCGTTGTTAAAAATCCCCGACCCCCCCAACTGCCAATCAGCTGTGGGATGCGAGCAGGAAGCCCCCTGTGCTCTACAATCATGCCACCTCACGATTCTCCAGACCAAACACCAACAATCGAAATGGGAATGGAAGCCTAGCTGCTAGTTAATTTGTCTTTCTGTTTCTATGATGGATTCCAAATCATCCCTCTATCCCATCTATCCATATTCTAGTCAAGGCTGCGTAGGGACCTGGAGCCTATTTTATGCAGCAAAGGGCACAAGGCTGGGGTACACCCCAACTGAGAGGCAAGCCCATCACAGGTCACGTACATGCACTCCTACACTATTACAGACTCCAGTTAGCATAAGTGCATGTCTTTGGATGGCAGGAGGAGACAACAATGGATTCTACTGCACATTTTAATTGAGCAAAATATTAAAACCCACTCTGCAGCACATGTTCACCGATTATCATGGGTGCAAATGTGCACCGAAGAGTCTTCCTGGACGACGGCCACTTAACATGCAGTTAAGTACTTTATGGCACGTTTTATGCCATCTAACAGCAGAAACGGGGACCTCACAGCCAAAACTATGGGCCGGAGAAGGGAAGTCCCAGGAGCAGGGTGGGCCAAAAAAAACCGTGCCGTGTCATTTCCTGCTGTCCCACGGCAGTCTCCCGCCCGCAGTACACATTAATCATGTATGTGCGGGTTGAAGGCATGAACCCATCGTGGCGGAGTGGGGTGGAGATCCTTCACACCACCTGCTACACTGAGCAAACAATAATCCTGAGGAGAGCCGGCTTCTGGAGCAGAAATACATCAGGAGACTGCATTTACAAGCCCTTTGGGACCAAGGAGCCGGCCCATAAAAGATATAAACTGATACCCAACTGCCGGATAACGAGATACACGAGACTAGTCAGCAGGTAGGGAGATACTGGAATGTGCAACGCGTGCAGGAACCGGGAAATTTACGACTGTGCTCAGCAAAACGTGCCACGTTCGGGATGTCAGGCATCTCAGGTAGGATCTCTGCGAGGGAGGGGTCGGCACCCTGGCGATGAGCCCGGGAGGTGGTTGCCGTGGTTACATACCCTCACAGTAAGCCTCGTCGGCACGCAGTGGCCGAAAGCCGTCCCGGCACCGGCAGCAGGCCGCCGCCTCCAGGTTGATGCAGTCCGAGTTCTCCATGCAGCCATGACCTTCAGCACAGAAGTCGTGCCCTAGGGCACAGAGGGCACGAGTGGTTGGGGAGTGGAAGTAGCTTATCAGAGGGTCACATCTGCTTGCTGTGACCCAGAATATCGTAACTTCCTGTTAACTGCCCTGATTTTAACCCAGCCAATCAGGAACTGCTGATCAGGAGCAGTGAATCAACTAATCTGTTCTTGGCTATTATACATTTATATGTGTTTATTTAGCTAATTCTTTTGTGAAACGCAACATACAATTGGTCACAAAGTCCCTGGAGTAGCTGGGGCAAAGGGACTAGCTCAGGGACCCAACAGTGACATCTCTCTGCCAATCCTGGGATTCGATCCGTCAATCTTCCAATCACAGGTATGGAGTACGCTTGTTCTGGCAGTGTTTGCAAGTGTCAACGCCTCCCCACCTCTGCAGACTCTGCAGCATCGGTCTGTGAGGGTGATCTGCTCTGATTCCAAGCAATTCAGCTCCGGGCAGCCAGGGGGCTCCACTCGACGCATCGCCCTATCCTGATCGCAGACGCAACCATTATCAACCAGAGGCTAAAGCTCCTGAAAAAAAGCACTGTTGAGGTTATAAGTATTACTCACCTGGCATTCGAACAGAGTACATGTTCCTGAGGGGTGATGCATGGCCTTTCTGTCCCCTTCCACATACACTCTTCCACCGAACAGGCACACCACTGAACACAGAAACAAGACAGTAAAACAGGACCACCTGTGCTCAGGTGTTGCAGCAGTGAGCCTTACCACGCTGACGATGTGAACACACACACACACACACACACACACACACACCCTCAGGATGGAATTAGCTCCATTTCAGAAGCATCTACTGTGTTCACAGCTCACTCACAGCTAACAATTTCAGTGTGTGAAATTAAAAACTGCAGTTTACTAACAGAGCAGAAAAGGAAACAGGTTTTTGCTTTTTATATCAGTGTTATTTTCTTTGTTTCTGAGTTTAATTTAGTTTGTCTTTATATAGTTCCCTTCTCAACATAGTTCCCCCAGTGTCATTAATGGACATACAAAAGCTGAGGGTAACAATAGTAAATAAAAACAAAAAGGAACAAAAGCAATGGTTACATGGTCCTGGCAAGCAGGACAAGCAGGAGGGAAATTGTATTTGCATGTGTGATGTTTGTTTTTTTTTCTCTTTTGAAGGAAAATTAGATGGGCATTTGAAGATTTAACCTGAAGATTGGCAGATCACATTCCAAAAAGGGTCTTTCTTTAATCCCTGTGAGCTTGGAACTTAACACAAACCGCTCAAGTAAAACATTCAGCCGCAGTAAAAGGATGAAATTACAGGTCACGCAGAATACAAATGGGTGCAAACCAACAAAATGATGATTTGTTTTGCCCTGTTGCAGGTGAAGACTTGAACTGACCTTCTGTCTCAAAAAATATACCTGTTACCGAAAATTACTGAAAATTGGTTGCAAAAGACCAAAGTCAGATTTACCAAAAGTATCTTCTCACGGACAAATGTATCTGTCCAAGTATAAAAGCTTATTAACCTGCCATTTAACAGTGAAATGGCAGATTTTAAGCAAAGAGACAAGCATATTGGGGGTGTGGAGTAGTCTAAGTGCTTTTCAGGGATGACACACCCCCCCACCACCAAAAAGACGTGACCTAAAGAAACCACTTATTC
The DNA here is from genome assembly GCA_026779585.1 of Mormyrus proboscirostris. Taxonomy (NCBI): domain Eukaryota; kingdom Metazoa; phylum Chordata; class Actinopteri; order Osteoglossiformes; family Mormyridae; genus Mormyrus; species Mormyrus proboscirostris. The sequence goes on from JAODKF010000068.1 coordinate 22,755,354, forward strand.
TACCAGATAAAGAACTGGATGAACATACAAAACACCATGGACCTAAAACTGCAGCCTCAAGGCTAATCAGCTCCTTCCCCAGATGAATCTCCGCAGCTGCCCATAAACACACTTGCACGACGCCATGTGCAAAAACCAGGCAAAGGACTCCAGAGAGTGTATCTGTGGCATGAAGGCACGTTTGATGTTTAATCCATGCCTCCTGAAACACAGAGCTTCCATGTTCCACAACACCAGGAGCAGAACAACAGCTGAGAAAAGTGTCCTCAGCGTATGGATTAGAAGCAAAGTCCTCCTTTAGCATAATTAAAATGCTAATACATATTTGACTCATATTAGTAACTGCTAATAGATTTAATCACCAGTAAATTACAGATTATTGTAGATGTACAAAACTCTCTTCTTTAAACTGTTAGACTTCTTCAGTTCTAAATTTGAATAGCAGCCACAGCAGATAATAGATAGATTACATAGATAGATAGATAGATTAGATAGATAGATAATTTGACGCCCCCTGTCTAGGTACCCTAATAAAACAGAATTATTTATATGACTGTGATATATTAAATGCCCAATTTTTTCTGCTAAATGGCTACTGGTAAAATGTATATAGATATAAATTAAATGTTATTTCTGCAGGAGACAGTCTGCAGAAGGGCTTTGAACATGTCCTTTTATCTGGAAAAAAAAATCACCATCTACTGGAGAAAAATCGTTAAAACAAGAAAACAGACCAAAGACACATAGTTATCAGAAAACCCCCAGACTGGTAAACACAGGAGAGATAATTTCATTACTTAAACTTTGATTTTTGTGGTTCATATTTAAGTCTCTTCTAAACATCTGTGTTTGGAAACCTCGTCCTGAATTATTTATGTGGATGCAAATGCAAACGTCTCCAGAGACGCAATGCAGGGTAGCCTAGCAACACGGAGACACGGTCAGCCGGTGACGGCCAATCACGTCGGGAGATGGCGCGGAGGTTTGGAGATGCGGCTAGGGATCGCGGGTCTACTCACGCTGGCATTCCTGGCAGCACGAACCATTCACATAAACGGGGGTGGCATCAGGCGGACACTGGGCAGGGGGGCAGGTAATGGTCTCACATTTAACCGTGCCGTTCTGGAGAGGAAGGAAGAAAAAAAAACACTCTATCATCTCACTCTCAAAATGCAAGACTTTTTGAAACATCTTCATATAAACCTGCTTTCAAAAAGGCCTCTGCTGACACCTGAGGGATGACAGAACAGTTTTATCATAAGGTCTGTGTTTTAGTTTGGATGTAAATTAATCCAAGTTTAGGGTTAAACCCTCTGAACCAGGCCTTCTGATAAGCTTGGTAAGGACTCTGCCTATGGCTCAGATCATGGCCTGTAACTGGAGCTCCAGGGAAAAGGCAGATCTCATTGCGTGAAGGGATTAACAGGCCAGGGTATCTCGGCTGCTCACTACAAGAGTGCCTTTGACTGATCGATGCGATGAGCCGCGCTGGTCCTCCAATCAGTGTCTGGCTCTCCTGCATGGTGCCATTTGATTCTCAGTGTGAAAAGGCAGCTACCTGAGGCTGGCAGGCAGTAATACCGCAGGGTCTCACAAATAAACCGATGGATAATATTTCTGAAGGAAATAAAGCCACAGTGGAAGCAGAAAGATCCCGCTGCGGGTGAAAGAGGAGAATACCATGCAGGAGCAGTTTCTGCAGCCGTCTGCCCAGGCCTCGCCCTCTCTGTAGACCACGCCTTTTACATTGCAGGTGCGCTCGCAGTAGCACCGGTCCAGGTCGGTCATCTTATCTTCAGCTAGAGCCAACTGTCCAAAGAAACAGACAAGCCACTGTCAGGGTCAGCATGCAGTTGATTGTGTGCGTCAGCAGATTCACATCAAGAATTCAACTGAGCTTGCTTTTCATGTATAACTTTCCAATTAATCAACTATTTCATTACCACAACTGACTTACAGATACGGCAACTCATACATGATTACAAATGTGCAATGATGGGTAACATTTTACATGAACTGCACCTTTGTAATACGTTCATTATGCATTGATGGAACATTCAATGGATCTTCATAAAGCATCCATAATTCATTCGAACATTTGGTGCACCTTCACAATGGCTTTATAATGCATTCGTAGAACATTCAGTGCACCTTCATAAAGCATCCATAATGTATTCATGGAACATTCAGTGCACCTTCACAATGCCTTTATAATGCATTCGTAGAACATTCAGCGCACTTTCATAATGTATGCATAATGCTCTGCTCTCCTCTAGCAGAAGTGAGACATTTCGATCAATACCTTGCTGGATGTTTTGGCCAAGATGTCCTGCAGCTCCATTATCTTCTGTACGAGTCCATGGAAGTCGTTGCAAGTGGGGCAGGCTGAGTAGAGAAGCATTACTGAACCCTCACAATTTGAGACACTTTATTTAGGATAAACCACCTGGAGTTTGAAAATCAGGAAACGCAATCGAGTCAAAAACTTACTGCGGTTCAAGTCAGGGCACTGTGAAATGTACCCCTGAGGGATCATAAGCAGTTGGACATCCTGCATTATCCCCTGCAAGCAACAAGAAATGAGCTTATGAGATCAGCTTATCAGAAGGCCTGGTTAGCATGCTGCTGCTAACTTCGAGTGATAGTCACGTCGTTCTGCTAGCTTGGCCATAAAGTCATATAGGAGGGTGTTGGATGTTCCATTGAAACCATGTGAATAGTGATTAAGTCATGTAATTAGCAAGGAATTTGTACTCTGTGGTCAATTTTCCATTAACTGTGAGGAGCAAAGGCTGCAGACATTACTAGTGATGTTTTCTAAATACTGTCCAAATGATTGACTTATATGATACAGGACATTGGGAGGAAGAAACTATTTTTGGTGTGCTTTGGGTTGATTTTTACATCTGATATATTTAGTTGTATCATGTCAAAATTAGATCAGAAGCCACAGAAACCTACAAAACTCTGATCTTAATCGTATTTCGCCTTCAAACAAACAAGACAAATTTCTGAATAGTTATACCAAAGAGCTGATAAATTTGACAGTCAAAAAATAACCAGAAGAAAAGTCCTTGAGTTCATAAAATCACAACAATATGAACTAATAAAACCTCAGAAGATCCGGAGACTTAAGATGCTTGTTAGGGTCATAGCTGCCAGGCTGGTTTCTCTAATGGGTCTAAGGATGGGGCCCAAGAGTTGGAACTGGAGTCTTAACAGGATCTGATGAATGTGCATGATCTTGATGTGGGCCTTGAACTGAGAAGCTGCTGGGTAAGTACCTTAAACAGAGCGTGGCCACTGCCCCTCTGTCCAAGCCAGAGTGTAGCCTCCTCTGGTAAGTCCATGGCTGGGGGCTCCAACACTCTCTCATACACCCTGAAACAGACCAAGGGATGTTGGCTGATGGGGGAGGGGCTTTCTGGACATGGAGACACCCACTGGGCCGGGCTTGTTTACCTGTTGCAGTCCACATGCAGCTGGAGGTGGGAGGCGCTCAGAGCCACTGACAGCTTGTGCCACTGGCCATCCGCCAGAGCGTAGGGGAAGATCTCGGTGCGAGGCTGATGGCCCTGGGACCGGTAGTGCAGGCGGACCTCGCTTCGCTGTCCACTGCTTTCCAGCTCCAGGAACCTAAGAGGCATCACAGAGGGCGGAAAAATGGCTACAATACAGGGCATTACAGAGACCATCTGCCTTTAATCCAGCTGATCCCATAAATATCCAGATCCTTAAATATAATACTATTGTGCCACATTAAGCTCAAATATAAGTGCCAACCTTTTGATCAGCAGGATGTGAGAAATATCCCAGATCAGATTACAGATGCTTAATAGAAAACTGTCGCCACCATCAGCAGTTGTTTGTTAACTGCTGGGGTGATGGGTAATGGCAGTAAAATTTGTCCTTGGGGGGTAGTGGGGGTGGGGGGTGCCTGTGGATCAATCGGTGGGCAGGAGTTAAGTTTAGTTGCATCAGGTGCAATCAGAACGTGCAAATGTCAGGTGTGGCTTGAAAGTATATAGTTCACGGGCGTCAAACTCCGGTCCTGGGGTGCAGAACCCTGCACGTCTTTGGGTTTCCCCTCATTTATCACACCTGATTCAACTCCTTGTGCTAATTATCACACAGCTTTTGAGCTGAATCATTTGTGGTGGAACAGGGAAAGAACTAAGATACGCAGGACTCCGGCCCCCCAGAACTGGAGTTTGACACCCCGATATGTTTTTAACCCCCAGCGTTCTGCAAGCTCGGTGGAATACTGAAACCAGCAGGTGAGAGACCCTGCTTCATTTCATCAGATCGGCTGAAGAAGAGCATAATCCTTCCTGCCCGTGTTACAGGGAAAACAGGAAACAATAAGCCGAGGGGAAACGCCACCGCAGTGTGAGCTCCTGAATCACATTACGCTAAAACTGATATTCTGAGTCTAAACCGATCGAAACCTGACCAGCTGCATTAGATGCTCTGGTCAGGCAGACAGAAGGATTACTCCCCCCCCGCCTCCCAGACACCGCCTGTAAGCTCTTAGGCGTCCACCAAGAGCCCGACTGACACCTAAACAATCGGGCGCCTCTGAGCGTGCAAGTCCCCCGAGACGAGCCCCCCCCCCCGTACAGCAGCACCCCCAGGTCTCTGGCCTTCGCGCTTCACTTCACCGACGTCCGTCATGCGGTCACTGGCTGACGCTTGGAAGGATCAAGATCAATAAATGGGAAATAATAAGAAAAAATAACGTCTGATCCCCTTTTCGGCGAGCGACGTGATTGTTTTCTCGAAGTGCCCTGCTCAACAAAGGATCTGAAAATACTTCTGACCTCAGCAAATATAGATTTTTTTTTAATAGCTTAATACAGAAAGTGGAGTTGTGGCATTGCCTGGAAATATTTATTTGTAAAAATACAAAACATGAAAGCCTGATGACATCCTGAGCAAAGTTTATTAATCACTGTAAAATGAAACACGCTTAGAAAAATCAAAGTGGAAGGATTTACACAGCTGTCAGTCACCCTCTGGTGCCAGTGGGTGGAGTCATACTGCTGTCAATCACCCTGGAGTGCCGATGGATCGTGTCGAACTGTTGTCAATCATTCTGCAGTGTCAAGGCGTGATGTCATATTCTTTTCAGTCACCCAATAGTGTCAATGAGTGATGTCATACTGCTGTCAGTTACCCTCCACTGTCAATGGATGATATCATATTCTTGTCATTCACCCAATAGTGTCAATGAGTGATGTCATACTGCTGTCAGTTACCCACTGTTAATGGGTGGTGTTATACTACTATCAGCCACCTTGTAGAGATGTATGATCTTTTAAATGTCTCAGTTTCTTTGTAGGACATAGCCTCGCCTTTTATGCCATAGGACAAGATCCCGCCCCCCAAGGCACTGGGCTAATCACCTGAGAGAACCTACCTGTGCTCGGCGTTTCGGATGGACAGGATGACTCCTGAGCTGGCACGATCCTGCCGCAGGGTCACCAGCAGCGTGAACTCGGTGCTGCCACGCAGCTTCTGCCACATGCGGCGGGAGGCATCGGGTGAGGAGCTCACACTTCGCCGTGAGTCTGAGGGGAGAGGGCGGGAAATGGGCAGGGCATATGAGTATACAGGGAAGTGAAGTGGTGGGGCATATGAGGAGGCAGGAGGTGAAGGGGTGGGGATATGAGGAAGGAGGGAGGTGAAGGGGGCGGGGCATATGAGGAGGCAGGGAGGTGAAGTAGTGGGGTCAGAACAGTTCTAAGCCCCGAACAGCAACTTGCATTGGTGAGTCAGAGAACGACTTTACTCCATAGCACAGTGGCTACAGAACAAGCCTAGGGGCACGCAATTCCCAAGTTTGAATCACAGAAGCTGCACCCAGAGTGCTGGAATATAATAAGCCGTATGAATAATTAAAATGGGGTAAGCCCATTTTAAACAATAAATTATAGTAATTCCACACAGCTCAAACAAGCTTATTCAGAGTCAAATACCCAGATGCTCTTTTTCTTAAGACTGGACAGAATTTTCACAAGGATGGAGGTCAAAGCGTAGCCTGCAGCTTAAACTTCTCTGTGTGATAAAACTCTGGATTAAAAATGCATTAAAAATCAAAAGTAACCAAACATTACAGACTTTTAGCAGAATGAGTGTGGTCCCCCCCCCTCCATCCTGCAGAAACTAAAAACCCTCCCCACTAAAGAGGAGCCCCAATCAGCCTCTGTACTGGGGCGGGGCACAGAGGGGGTACGATGTGTGAGGGGGCCACTGTAACTGCACCTCCCTGACATTTAATAGCCGGAGGAAAACCAGTTCCTGTCCACAAAGAACCATGTAGCAAGATATTCTGGCTACTAGTCGAGCACATCATCCAAGGTGCTGCTCATCTGGGGTTGCGGATGGAGATTATCTGTCTGCAGGAAGCTGGAACTTCTTTTAATTAAAATTTGTAGAATTCCCCTGGAACATAGTAGGGTAGGGTAAAATCCCAGGGGATTGATGACAGGGGAATGCCGACAGGGCAGTGCCGTTACCTCCCTCACAGTCACATGTCAAAGCCAAGCCCAGGAGGGGGCAATAGCCAGCCTCATTCTTAACCACCGAATCAGCCCCCCATCTGGAACTTTGGCTCAAAAAACCCCCATCACAGGGCAGACGTTCTGACTATACTGTGTCTGCTGACAGCGGGGGCTCAGTTTGAAACTGCTGTATTCCTGTTCAAGCTAGGCTAGAATTTATGAACGGTCCATGAAGTTTTAGCATGCAGTATCAGCCAGTACAGACACTAATCACATTTCCTTCTGTGTGGCTGTACGGAGCCATTCTACAGACACTAATCACATTTGCTTCTGTGCGGCTGTACGGAGCCATTCTACGGACACTAATCACATTTCCTTCTGTGTGGCTGTACGGAGCCATTCTACAGACACTAATCACATTTGCTTCTGTGCGGC
>JAODKF010000068.1:22785916-22804343 GCA_026779585.1 Mormyrus proboscirostris
AAAACGCGGCATCCTGGTCCTCTGCTGTGGCCCTCCACAGGGGTGACAGGAGCCGCACGATGACACTCTGCACCGTGCTCATCATGTCTCCGGCTTTCTGGCGGCGGAAGGAAAGCAGCGCGTAACAAACGCTAAGACTGGCGAAACGTCCAGCACAATCACTGCACAATATGGCCTGAACCCAAGCATAATACACTTTTAGTACCTTTCAGGCTCCAAACGGCATTGTTTTTGTCATTTCATTGCATCAAATACTTATGGAATGTGATGTGTGTATGAGGCCTACTTCTTGGGGTGGTACTTTAGCATGAGTTGCTGGGCCTGCCCTAGATCTCCACTCGTCCTCTACTCGCCCCGTAGCCGGTATTTGTGCTGAAACTGACATTTCATTTTGATAGTTCCGTTTTTAAAATAAAATTTTGCTACCACGGGATATTTTTGAAATGGCTTTTAAAAAAACCACCTCCCACGACGTTCCAAACCGACCCTATTCTTTGTGAGAACCTAGAATCTCCCAACCCGACAGGCATCGGAACAATGTTTTAATTGTTAAAACAAAGAATCTGATTCATAATTATATATAGCCTGGGTTATTTTCTCACCAACGCGAGTATAATTCAAATAATATGTTCAATCAGAAGACATATCAGACCCGCACAAGGGTGACGAAACTGGTTCAGAGAAATTCAATTCGATCGTCTCTTCAGCGCTGTATTAATTTCTATTTTAAGTGAGATTGACGTAAAATAAACCTCTACGCGCTCATTCACACTGCCGGGAGCGTCGTCTCCCCCATAGGGTCACCCCTGTCACGGAAGGAGGCACACGTGGCGCTACCGGTTTAAACACTAGGACATCTAATCTCAAACTGGGAGCCGTGCTCCCATCAAGCAGCGTGCATGCAGAACTTCACCGGATAAAAAAAAAGATGCTATCGGCCGGCCTCCAGGCAGCATGGATCAACGAAGAGCTGCAGCCCCGAGATCAACGCCCCGGGTTGAATGAGGTTATTCCACCAAATGCATTATTGAAACGTCCGATGCACTGAGCAGGCGTGATACAATAATAAAAACCGTCACTTGTGATTTGTCGCTGCCATTAAAAGTTTTTAAAAATGAGGAAAACCGGTTACAGAATATGGATGGATGGATGTCAGCTTCTGTCATTAAACGCTCTGAATAGGCATCATGGCACCCAATCAACCTTTTCAAAAAAAGCAATGCATCTGGCATAGTTCTGTTAGAAATTACCTAGTTTGTCTTGCTAGATCTTACTTAGCTATTGTAGTAAAGCGCCGGTAAACGGCGCAAACGACAGGTGCTCGCACCAGTAAAACGCCTTATTCAGTTGAAATGTTAATTATGCCATGTTTAACAGAGATGCTGCGCATTAATTGGGTCAATAACAGCAGATTTGCTAATTGCTTTAGCATTCCGACGTGGAAAACTTTGGAGCCTAATTAGATTTAATTTTTAGTAATTCCGCCCCTGGAAAATAACTATTTCCGATGGGCCGCGTTTCAGCTACAACTTTCTCATAAATCACTGAGAATCTTAACAGTACTGGATGAGACCCGAAATGTTTAAAGATTTTAAAGCAGCAAACTAAACGTTTAGCTCGCACGGCCTAGTTAGCGAGCCTAGGGGATAAGGATGCGAGACTCAAATATCGCTTCTTTTGGTCTGAATGTTTCATTTTGAGAATAAAAATATTTTACCTAGTAATTAAAATATTTATATTATTATAGGGAGCAGAACATCAACAACTACCAGGGTGTCAGTCAACCAGCTTCTGATACCGTCCGTGACAAAGCGAACAACACGGTTTACTCGGAATTAATTTTTTTCAAAGGCTACACATTTGGTGAGCAAAAGCAGCAGGCTGAAGGGATAAACTCAACATACTATTGTTTTCTGAACAAAAACCTGTGAATGAGGAAAATCGAGAAGCTGCAGGGAGCTGAAGCACCAACGACATCCATCCATCCACTTTCCGTACTCACTCCTCTTACGTCGCGTCACGAGCCTATTCCGGGCGCGAGGCGGGGAAGAACCCAAGGCGGGGATTTCACCTGTTAATCTATCATACTGTAAAAAGATAAGTGTGGGTCTGTAGATAAGTTAGCAAAGCCAATTTCAAGAATTTTGAACAATGTTTTGTTCAATGTTAAAATAAAGATAATCTGATTCATAGTTACATATGGCATATAATGTGTTTTTTCGCTCTCGTAACTTAAGGTAAGTAATGAGAGCGAAAACTGTAAGAACTGTCTACTGCTACGTACACTACCTACATTAGTACACTGCAGTGAGTTCCTTCACCAGTCAATACCAGTCAATTCTCAGCACCACCTGATGGTGTCTGCTGGTTCCATCTGGAATTTGAACTAACCTTCTGATGTCACAGAATGTGGTAACGTTCATTTTTTGTGATTAGCCATCTTCCTGTCTCTTGTGAGTAAGACATAAACAAAAGGTCCAGCAGCACAGCAAAGTGTACCAAAGAACAGAAGATAAACAAAACTGAAATAACAACTTCATACATACTAGCCATAACTTAAGAACAGTATATTAAAAAGACAGTCCAATGCTATTTTAAGACTGAATTTATGTCATTTACTATCCAGAAAGCATTTGAGGATTTTTTTCTTATAGTAGATGGAAGGGTTACGGTTTATGTGAGTCCCCTGGGATTTAAACCCATAACCTCCACATTGTTCACACAATGTTCTACTTGTTCAGCTACAGGAGCATACACAGGCACATCTCTTGTCAGAACCTGTTGACTTGGTAGGACCCCACTAAAGAGTGATGACCCCATCCCACAGAGCTACAAGTTCACATCCTCCATGTTCTTGCTGATGCCAGCCTTCTCGAGAAACAGCCCAACCACTCATCCCCCAGCACGATAATCCAGCAGCCCGATGGGTAGTGATGTCACACCCTTATCTCCTTCCTTAACTGTTGCCCTAGATATTCATCAGAAGATTGTGAAACCATTTTCACAATCTTTTATATCAGCCTTGTGAAAATTGTGTCACCACAGATACAGCCCAGTCCTCATTAAGACAATGTTTTAACGTGCTGGTCTTAAAAGATTCATAACCCTTGATTTTTATTTCCAAATATTATTACAGTAATCGTTCTCTACTCGGGTAAAAAAAAAAAATCAGAATGGAAAATTCATTTAACAACCATATGAATCTTCAGAGTTTTATATATGCCTGCTTATTCTTCTTGGGTCAGATTTAAGCATTTTTTTTAAATCTCATACTGGGACAATGGATAAAAATTGAGTATTTATTATTTTCTAGTGTGGTTTCTCACAAGGAACACTGCATATAAGCAGTAGAACACTTTGTTTGTTCTTTTGCATTTATTCATTTGCATAGGTGCTATGCAGAATGGTTATTTACAGCATTTTTTGTGTTTTCTAATCGCATCACAGCTTAAAAATTTAGTACTCATATGACCATACATATGGGAGAATAAACAACTTTTGTTTATTCATTTAACATTGCTAACAAAGGAAAATTGAATATCAGAGGTTAGTCAGCCGTTGTTCGTTTGATTTTGGCCAAAATAAAACGTTTTTTCTTATTTTTTTGTGACCAATTTTATCTCTCAGATGTGGATTCGTTGCTTTCTCGTTGCTCATTATATCCACGAGAGGGCAGTGTGCATATGTCTCAAAGGTTACGCAAGTAAGACTGGACTGTGGCTATAATGTAAATTCCTAATTCCGTCTCAGATGAAAAACATTTCTGATTTCATTAAGTGTTCCAGGAGCTTTCGAAGTTGTCTTCAAGGAAGAAAGGCAGGCATCACTCACGCTAATTGGACATTGTTTGTCTTTAGATGTTACAAAAAGGTCATGTCCCTACTAGGATGAGCGTAGGGGGTAGGGGATGGGTTAGAATGGAATGCTTTGGGGTCATATTGCAAACCAAGGCAGTATTGATGGAAGAGGATATTGGTAGCAGACTGCATTCATCGCATTCCAATAGTGAAGGACATTGTAAAGGTGAATTGCTTTGAACTGACATTCCTCCTGCAGGACAATAATGTCATCTGTAAAAGGTGCCGCTTATCAAACCAGTATCTTCTCTAACGCTAGTTATTTTGTATTGTCTGTGTCTCAAATAAAAGAAAAAAAAACTTATCCTGATCACACTTGAGTTCTTTCTTTTAATTTCCACACAAGGTGTTTATAAACTTGGCGTAATTAGACTAATGAGCCAGTCACTGCAGCTCTGAACAAATGTAGGGTTCATAATTTAATTGCAAGCAATTCAAATTTGCATATTTTCAGGATATTTCAGACGATTCTTTGAATAATCACAAAGCAGACCGAGGCTGTTCTAGAATTATCCAATAGACAAAGTTAACACATTTACTAAAAATTGAGGACTTTAGTATCAGTTATTGATCCTCAATTTTCATATTATCATATATGTATACATACATACATACACAATATATATATATCAATATATATCACATCACTACATCGCTTCGTGAAAGAAATAACTGAGTAGCGGTCGTTTGTGGGGGTTGGAGTAACGAAGAATTTGAGATACAGCGAGACAGCTACAGTACGGGAGCAGCTCCGATAACCCCGCCCACCTTGGGCTCAGATCCCTTACCCGGTTTCAGAGCGCCTCAGCTCAGAGGAGGCAAAGGAGAGAGCCGGGCGTCACGGTAGCGGAGTATTATGGCAGAGATTCTGCACGGAACCTCCACTTTCAGGATCCCGAATGTTGTACGTTTCTGACAAGGACTCGGGCATGGATCTAGCACACGATGGACTGGGCAGCCGCTTACGGGACAGAATTAGACAGAATTAGGCTTCGCTATATTTGAATGAATTGAACGCGCTGGAGACGACTGTTTGCTATTAATAATTTTAATACTGAAAGTATATGTCCGGGTATCTGATATAACCTAACAAGAGAAATAGAAGAAATTGGTTTAATGTATATCATTACATCTTCATCACTTTGAACTTTTCAGTAAAAGTGATTGTTACACAGATTACTGTAATTTGACATTTTTTAAAATTAATGGTTCAAATCTCAAAATGCGTGCACGCGTCTCATTTTTTAAAAGTCTTTGACTCATTGATACGAATTTGCGTTTAATATCTGTTAGAGTTTCTGTTTTTTATTAAGCTTTGTAAATGTACCGGGCATGTTTAAGGTTAGGCACTGTTTTAGAAATCATATTAACCCTAAAGCTTCATCTATAAATAGCCATTGGCTTATTTATTACATATTATAGATATCAGTATATTAAGTAATCGACTTATTTTAAAAAGTGATAGCAAGGTGTCGGAGTTGCAGCGCACAGGATGGAGAGTACCTCTCTGTCATCAAACCGGCGGTGTCGTTTGGGGGCCGAGAAAACACAGATTTCTGCAGGAAAGCATCGTAGGGAAGACGCGGCCCTATGTGCAGATTACTCCGGGAAGCCGGCGCAGAAAGCCTGCGAGATCCGACGGGGCCCCAGCGTTAAGAAGCACCACCATAAACACAACCTGAAACACCGGTACGAGTTGCTGGAGACTCTGGGGAGGGGGACGTACGGCAAAGTGAAAAGGGCCGTGGAGAGGCAGACCGGGAGAGAGGTAAGTGTTACAACCGTCAGCAGACGCCGAAACGTTTAGTCGCTTAGCAAGCAATCTAAGAGTGGCCGGAAATCGCATGGTAGCTTCTAATTTTGGCAAAACGCATGACTTACTTTCTGGCCTTGGTGTAATTTACTGCGATTTGTTTGGCAATTACCAATCATACAATTAACGCTGCATGTTCTTCCAAGTGCGGTTGCCAGTACAGCAGAGAAAACTGTGGTTACAAATTGAGGCCCCCGTAATGAATGTTAACGTAGGTAGCTGATCCCAGCGGGACTTCCCGATGCCAGAGCCCGCAGGGAGCTCGGTCACTCGACCTTGTCCTCGCCTCTGATCGTGACGGATATTTGACAGAGAGCCATTGACATAACTGCTGTGGCTTAAACGACCGGAAGGGCCACACTTCACTTACCAAAACCAGACAAACAAACAAAAAGCCTCAGGTGCCCGTTTTAAAAACTTCTGGAGGAAACAAATAACTTGAGTTCAGCTGATGCCTGCATCCAGTGTCCAAATTCTTTTGAACTTTTATTGATCCCTGTGGGGAAATTCTCTTTATGCCTCCCCCAACTTCCTCTCCATAGGTGAGAGCAAACTGGCCAAGAAGGGCAGCCACCCATAGCAGCACCCAGGGAGCTGGGGGTTAAGAGGCTTTCTCAAGGACACCCAGGTGTGCGAAGGCCAGGCTCGTCCTGGCAGCCTTCCGATCCCAGGCACAGAGGTTTAGCCCACTGAGCCACACATAAACCCCTTGAATGTTTCTGCAATGTTGTAAAAAATATTAAAACCAGACCACGCATTAAGGTTTGTGTTAATGCGACATGTTTTAAAAGTATTTAAAAGCTTCTTTCATTCCAAAAACCTGCCGGCGTTTCCGACACCAGTCCCTGCAGGGAAATAAAGAATGTTACATCGACATACACTGCTTTTTTTTTCCTGGAAAATAAAATTCTGTAAGACTATAACGTTGACAGTGGGTAGAAATCTTGATGGCTGGTTACTACCATGTGTCAGAGGAAATGAGTGCTGCCCTGTTGGTTTCATTCATGCACATTCATCACTCCTTGACGAACAGAAATAGCAAAAAAGATAATATTAGTAATAAGGGTGGACATTTGTGTAGATTGCAGGTAGGTGTGTGTTGGGCGTCAGCCCGTCTGGTGAGATTTAATCTGCGTGATATGCAAAGGAATGCCTTAGCACATCATTTTGTCAGTAGGACTGATAGATGAAGGGGATACTGTACACCTGCCTCTGCTGCTGGCTCATGGAAGTTTTACTTACATGAAAATCAGAACGAAAAATGATTGGTTCAGAAAGATACCTAATCAGACTGTAGAGGAGACCAATATATGTGATTGGTTGCTTGGACACCTCCTCTACAATCTCATTGGTTATCTCCCTGAACCAATTGTTTTTCGTTTTCCCCTCAGAACATTTTTGTGTAAGTAAAACTCCCATGAGTGTGCTGCTCTGAAGAAGAGGAGAGGAGCATCTTCGGAAGGGCAGAGGGAGGCCCACTCAGGGGACAGAGTGGGGGTGATGGTGCGGGAGCTTGTTAGCCTGGGTGCACGGTATATCTATAATGAGATAATTCCCAGAATGCTCTGGGAGGTGACACAGGGCTCTGACCATGCTGCATCTCTGCTTTTTTTTGACTCATGTCCATGGATCCGTAGGAGCACAAGCTGAAGGACATGGCTACAGGCCACCTTCTGTATCATCCGTCGTCTTTTTCTTACATCCTCCTGGCAGGTGTGACTTAAGGAGCCCAGCCAAATCCATACTTGTCAACAAACGATTAAATCCATTTGGAGCTTAATCCCAAACTTTCACTCTGCATTCATGGGCTCCGTTTGTACTGATGAAACATCTATGCATGATAAACATTTTCATGTAGTTATTTGCAAACATGTTTCCCCCACATGGTAGGTTATGCAGACCACTCTGCATTTCTCAGTAGGACAGACATCCACGTGTGACAAAGCCTGTTTGGAGGACAGTCAAAGGGGATTGTGCCTTGATTACATTATTAAAAACAGGGCGGTGCATCAGCTTTCAAGCATGAAGGTTTTTGGATTGATCATTCCTGGGAACTAGCAGAGCCAGACTCTAGTGCTAGCTATATCATTTTCACATTGTGTTTCCTTATTATTTAACCTTTTCCCTACAACCAATGAGAATTTTACAGAATCTTTCTCTGTTTATACATTTTCTCCAGATTTTCAGTAAATACTATAAGTAATGAAGTAAAAGAACGTTTGGCATTTGAAGTGTGTGGCTCTTCATATGTTGCACTTTAATAGCTAACCACACAATTTTTGAACTAAAAGTCCAATGCTTTTCAGTGGATGTAAACCCAAGAAAATTCTGCTTATTTTAATTAAGTTAATAGTACAAAATTTAACTGACGTCTGTGCATGTTCATGCATGATTGTTTACTGCTGTCTCAAACTGATTAGTATTGATGTGTACAGATTCAGGGATGAGTTTGCCAAAGCCTTCTTAGTGCTATGCCGTACGTGAGTTCTATGTTAAAAGACAGAACTTACGAACAACGTAGCCTTAAGAAGACTTCGGGAAGCTCACCCCAGATTAGAGCTGCTCCTTTTAACTAGGTTAACTCTGTGACTGTTGCTTTTTTTACTGTGGGTTCCTGATTGAATTGGAAAAATCGAATGAATCCAGCTTGGTTTGTCATTGGCCTGGTTTTTGCTTGAAACGTCAGTGGGAAAAATGGCAGAGTGAGAAGTAAAAACCCTCTTTGCCCTACAGTATTGAGATGGTCTCCTGGAGATTGATTTGAGGCTAATGGTTTGTAAGACTAAATCCCTGGATAGAAGCAGCTGTTACTTCTATGAGCAAAATGATCAGCCTACTTAACCAATTTGGCTCAGTATACAAATGTCAGGTAAGTGTAATATTAATTGAAAAGTATTCTATAATCTCCACTATTCAGTTCAGTCTATTTTTATATAGCACCCTCCCAAGTATGGTTCTCCCACTGGGCTTAACATAGATGTAGCAACTGCTTAACAGATAGGCTTGACACAATTATGTTATATAATGTAGCAGTGAGAACACAATTAGACTGGAAATTAATGTTATACAGTTCTTAAAGTCTTTTTTGGGGTTGAGCAATCCCTCCAGTTAGACTTTCATGGTACTGCTTTCCTGTACATGCTGCAGCTCTTCATCCCAATGCCTGCTACCCATCTGCATGCAGCAAGATCTTCATTCCAGAGGAATAGCTAAAGGTTTTGGCCAAAGTGAGGTTGGGCTGCAGCAAAAGCCATCTTTGGTCTATTTTCTACCTAATGAGGTAATGGAAAACAGCGCAGGACAGCTTATGACTCCTACAAAGAACAGCATTTAATGTCCATCACGGTGCCGGTGGAATATGCCTCCAGTTTCCTGTTTGCATTTCTGTTCCTTACACTACATAATCAGCAAATGACTTGAGGTATTCGCAGAGGCTTCCTTTTTATGGATGCACATGGTAGTTATCCTGGCTTTGGAGCAACATATGGTTCTTATTGTCCTTTGTTGAACGGGGAAGTCTTCCACCGTGCTGGCTGGTCACTTCAGTGGTGAAGCTGCCCCATCCTGCTGGCTACAAGCAGACCCTGAAATGAAGCACGTTTTCCCATAAATGGGAAGATATGTGGAAGATCACAGATATTGCAGATTTGCGCCCCAGGGGTCCGTAGCACTTGGTGGAACGTGAAAGGTTGAGGCAACGTAGGTGGGGGAGTACAGACAGACCACAGGATGAAATGGCATCTCCTTCTCGAACCTGCCGTCCAGTCCTGACTCTTGTTGTTCTTGCATCGATGATTGAACACTTTCATAGTGTTGCATTCTGCCACCAAAGTGTCTATTGGCTTATTGGTTTATTTCACAGACAATGCATATTAGTAACACTATCGTAAATATGCCAGAATTAACCGAAAGACTGGGTTCCACCTGCAGTCCCTATGATTGCTCTGTCCACCTTTGCATGTTTGTACAACTAGGGTTCCCCTGTACAGCTGTGAAAACCAGGGCTTTGCTTACTCTGCCACTTCTACCTCTAAGTAACGTGCATAGATACAGATTCTTTTCAGCTGGACATTATTGCGTGAGCTGGCAGGAGTCACAGGCAAAGGAATGAAATAGGCCTTTTGTGTCTCCTTCGTCTGAGGCCACAGACGACTCAGTTAATGAAACCCAGTTGGCTCTGCATGACTTATTGGTGCTTTAATATATATATATTGTTTAGTTAAAGGGTTCATAGGCCTAATCGCCTCTCTCAGTGGGAGGAGACTGGTGAGATTCCAAACGAGACTGAGATATTCAACAATGTCTGTCCTGCATTCTTAACCTTGTGATGTCATGGTGATGTCATGGTAATATCCTTCTTATGAAGGTATTGTTATGTGTAATTTGAAAGACTATGTGGTGCATTCACATCGCCTTAATTTATATCCGGCTTCTGGTGTTACTTCCTCACAGATCCTGACTGCATCTGATAAATGTTTTCTTTCTGGTCAGGTGGCCATCAAGTCCATCCGTAAGGAGAAAATCAAGGATGAGCAGGACATGGTGCACATCCGCAGGGAGATCGAGATCATGTCGTCCCTTCGGCACCCTCACATCATCACCATCTATGAAGGTTAGCTGCCTTGTGCGGAAAAACCACTGGGGCCGCTACAGGGTGTTTCTCTGTGTGTCTACATCACAGGGACTATGATCTGCCAGCCAGACGCTTGTTAGTTTGTGAAATGCTGCTCTTGACCCAGTTAGGGCACACCCTGTGCCCCTCCCACGCCGCCCCCCCCACTTTATGTCAAACTCGAGTCACTGTCTCGATACACCTTCCAAGCAGGCTTTAAGAGTGGCTCCTTATTTACCTCTGTGTGTGTTGAATATGTGTATCTTGGGACCCAAGTTTCTGGTATTACCCATGTCCAGAGTTAATGGGAGAAGCAAAATGGCTGAACCATGTGTCAGCTATATTTTTCTTCTTCCCTGGACTCGGTCTGGAACAGTCAGAAAATCATTCATAGTCTGTTAGCCTACTACTAAGGTTAAGCTTGACAATCCCTAGGCAGAGACATAACAGTGTAAGGAAATGGGGCTGCAGCTCCTGAAAGAAGGGTTATTCTACAGCCAAGGCAGTGAAAATGAGGACGAGGAGTCATATCTGTCACTTCAGTGCCAAACTAGAGGCCTGCCAAGCCTTCGTTTGCCCTCCAATCATAGGTGGCATTTCCAGCCTGCTAGTGGCTGAACCCTACAGCTTGGCCAGTGGCTATGGGCAGGCTGTCAGGCCCTGGTGATCTAACGCGATTTGAGGGGTGTCTTTGAAGCGGATGGGATAGCGGTTAATGCGGGCCGGTGGCCAGCGATAATTCAGCTTCTGTGAACTGGGTCACAGCCTTGCTGACAGGTGGGTCACAGACAGTCAGCAGACCCATCAGGCTAAAAACAGATCAGCAAACCCAGATCAGCATTGGCAGCAAGGAAGAATTCTTGGCTTCAGCTCCAGCCCCCTGGATCCCACGGTCGCAGTATCAGAGCCAGGTGCAGGACACATCCTGAAGCGGCCTCGGTTTCAGGTTACATGTCGCCACGGCAACAGACAAGCCCCAACCCTGGTAGCCAGGTTACGAGAACCTGACAGAGAGACACATGTGTCGGTTACAGGATGAGCAGCTTTGCGGGAAAGTAAAGCATGTGCAGTGCCAGTTTGTGGAGGAAGGGCTGGATTATACCAGGGCCTTAACCTGGTACCTGTTGTCCCAGAGCTTGGTTTGGAGATTGTGAATATGGTGGTCCATATGGCAGTCAGTAGATGGTACCATCTTTGGGAGCCCTTATGCACCTAGCCAGCAGAAGCTTCCATCTGTTGACCACCCCCACCCTCCCTTAACAGCGTCTGTTGTGGGGGCGTGTGATATCTGGCTGAATTGCAAAGCCGTAGAAGGCGGTGAGGGACCTTGTATGCACTTGGCCTGCCTTGGGATACCATGCGGCGAGGCGGACTGGCATTAAGCGCTCTCTCTCGGCATCCCGCTAAGTGTGTTTGCACGTGAAGAGGACCGGCGGCTTTTCTGCAGGCCCGTGACCCGTATGCGGGACTGACAGAAACCCGTCTCCAGAAGGCTGCCCCCATTTCACGGCCTCCTTTTCTGTGTCATCCTCTAGTGTTTGAGAACCGGGACAAGATCGTGATTGTGATGGAGTACGCCAGCAAGGGCGAGCTGTACGACTACCTGAATGAGCGGCACCGGCTCACTGAGAGGGAAACCAGGCATTTCTTCAGGCAGATTGTCTCCGCTGTGCACTACTGCCACAAGGTGAGGGAGGCAAGAGTTGACGCACTTGAAGCAGCTGCCCTGGCTTTGAGTCATGCGAGGCTGTGCCATCTTACTGATAACTCTCCTGTCTGAATCGGCAGTCGGATGACCGGGCAGCTCAAAAGATCATATCCTATAATCCACCTTCCCTGATTCCTTCCTCCTGCTGATGTCCCGTCGGCAGAGCAAATCACACCAGTATGCCCACAGCTGAAAACCGGAAGGATGATGTCATTGCTTCTGCTAGCGATAAATGATTAGTATAGGACAGCCATTCAAAATTAGTCCCAGTTGGGGCAACTCAAGATAGGGTGGGACACCGGCGTGTCAGTGACTGTGCAGAATGGATATGTATGATACGCCAAATCAGTTAGCCACACGTGACGCTCAGGCAATATCCTGGTCAAAATTCTCAGCCTCAGATGGTAATGATAATACATCTATAAGGCACGTTTCAAGCCAGAGAGCGCAAATGCTTTGTAAGAAAATATAGAAACACACACACAGAATATAAAATCATAATAATAAGAACAAAACACAATAATAAAACTAAAATTACGAAAAAAGAAGAGAAAAAAATCCTGTATATTAAGAAATGCTAATGGGATCTGGTACCACCTCACTGATTATGTCAGAAGAATCGGAATCAGAGCAGAGCATCTATTGAGCCTTGACAAATATGTTGGATTATAACATCACGCCGGCTCTGGCGGTTATTGTGAAGGTTTTGGGGAATCGGGTCACGGGTTATTTGGTTCATTACATGTCTGTTTCTGTGTGGTTTCCCGTATCACATCCATCACCCATATTGGTGGACCTTGCGAATACTGTATCCTAATGTGTGTTTTTGCTACTCACAGAATGGGATAGTGCATAGGGACCTGAAACTAGAAAACGTGCTACTGGACGAAAACTTTAACATCAAGGTATGGAGAGCTCCTTATAGATACAGTTCTTCTTATAAATTACAAAGGGGCTGTCAAATTGACCCGCCTCCATTCCCCCAGATCGCAGATTTTGGCCTATCCAACCTGTACCACAAAGACAAACTCCTACAGACCTTCTGTGGCAGCCCTCTGTACGCCTCGCCCGAGATCATCAATGGACGGCCCTACCGCGGCCCAGAGGTACACAGCCCATGGCGTGCCGTCCCCTTAAGTGGCCCCAGAATGGACTTCCGTGCACATTAGTATGCGACTGAGGTACCCTGTGTTTGCAGGTGGATAGCTGGGCACTGGGAGTGCTGCTGTACACTCTTATTTATGGGACCATGCCTTTTGATGGAGGAGATCACAGAAATCTTGTCCGTCAGATCAGCAATGGGGAATATCGAGAGCCTGCCCAGCCCTCAGGTACAGTACTTTCGAACATTCAGCCTTTTCTGCCCTGTTGCAATCTCTCTGCTTTTTTTCTCAGCCTCTTTCTCCCTACCTCACCCCTCTCGACTCCTGTAGATGCACGGGGCCTTATCCGCTGGATGTTGATGGTGAACCCGGAACGTCGAGCCACGGTGGAGGACATCGCCCACCACTGGTGGGTCAACTGGGGCTGCAGGAACAGCGTCTGTGATTGCGTTACCACCCAACAGACCAGCTCGCCCCCAGTGCCGCCCCGGCGGCAAAACCTTCCTGAGACCCGGACCCTGGGCCGTCTGCGATACTGGAAGCCCAGCCAGGAAGGCGACGGGGGACAGGTCTGCATCCGAGGAGAGGGCGAACCAGGTCTGAAGAGGCCCAAGGGCATCCTGAAATCAAGAATGCTGGGAGTTCCCATGCCAGAGGCCCCACGTTTCACACAGGATGTAAACTCTGGTTCTAGTGAGGAAGAGGATGAAACAGGGGGTCTTGCCATAGCAGGCGGCTTGCTAGTTGAAGTACCACCTCCTCTGCCCAAAAAGGGCATTCTGAAAAAGAACAATCAGCGGGAATCGGGCTACTACTCCTCACCAGAGCGCAGTGAGTCCTCTGAGCTGATGGGGGGTGCTGTGCCAATTTCTCCCACTGGCACACACCCCAGGAGAGCAGCGGGTAAGAAAGGCATTCTGAAACGCAGTGGGAAGTACCCAGCTGAATATACCATACCAACCATGGTGTGTACCAGGGACCCCGTCCTCTTCCATAGTCAGAAGCGGCCCTCGGGCATAGCAGGTAATGAGGGTGTCACCCGGTCTCACGTGAGGGCATCGCTCTCAGCAGAGAGTATACTCCAACCAGGCCGCTTTGGGAGCCTCAGGGTCAAGCCGGACTTCCCCACAGCAAAGCTATGCCATGGAACACGAGTTTCCGCCAGAGATAATGATGGTTTCTCAATACTGAGCGACATGGGCAACCTAAATCGAGTGTACCAGCAAGCCAAGGACGTCACTCGACGGATATACTTGTGATCCAGTGGTGGAATGGCTGGGAGGGTTTTTGTGAGTTTGCTGTCCAACCACGATGAGGGTGTTAACAGCCCTGCCACATGCGCACATTCACTGTAGAAATCATGTCTCATCTGTACAAGTGCTTTCCACATCCAGATGTTTACACTCTTACCAGAAAACCTAGTAGGAACTGCTCTTACAGACACCAGTGACAGAAGTAGAGAAAATCCACCTAATGGGGGAAGGGCTTAGTTCCTAGAAGTAGCACCACAGAACTTGGTGTTTAGGTGCCTGGACCTCAGTGAAACAAAAAAACCCAAAGATCGAACTTGAAATGCCTGGTAATGTGGATCACAGTTTTCGGTAGAAAATGCATCATTGCAAATTAGAGTTGGTGTGTCTGCTGTTATGGAACTGACATGCGTATAAAATAATATACTCTGCTATCTGAATGTGTATCTTGGATGTAACCTTCATGTGGAAAACATGAGGGTATGGATGTACCAATAAATGCTTATATGTCCTCCCTATGAAAGAATTCTGTATATAGAGTGTTAGATATTTCTGCTGTAGGAAGTGCCTTATGTAAAAGAATGTTTTGTACATGTCTCCGCTTGATTTAACATGAATACGAAGTGTATGTAGGAAATGTGGGAGATGATTGGGGGAGATATCTTAAGAGACAGAATGGCGTTGAGGGAGAACCAAGGAATGACATTTTCTCTTTGAGGCAGTGGCCATCCACCTGGTTTGGAGAGTCAGTTAAACAGGACGTAACAGAAATGTTGAGTTGAGGGATGGAAGGTTGGGAATGTGTTCACTAGAAAAAGTGAAATGAACCTAAAGTAATAGAAAGAGAATATTTTGTTGCTCTTGCCTCTTGGTTACGATTGTAGTTTGTCACCATGCAGTAATTGTCTGGACAGAAAGCTTCTGTAAAATGCACTCTGACGTTTCCCTGGATGAAATGAGAATTGAAAGCAATGATAGTAAAAGGTCTGGGCTCAGTATTCTGGCAGAGATGGGCTGTTAAAGGAGGGTTTAATCATAAACTTTTGTAAAGAGCAGATGCAAGCAATGGGAGCCACACAAAGACATCAGGTTTATCCAACAGGGAATCCCCCCCCCCCCCAGTTAAATTTTTTTTGCTGGTGGGTGGGAGTAAGTCATGGAGTCGTCTTGTGATACAAAATCACTATACACTGAAAGCCAACCTATTCATATTTCATGATCACAGCATTAAGTAATGCAATTTAAATACACATTCTGCTTGTGAAGGAAATGTCACCATCCTGTTTAGTGTGTAGTAGTGTCAGCGTGTGTAACCACTTCCTGGATATGAATGGAAATGGCAGATTACGTCATAATGTGTTTTGTAACCATTTGTCATCAACTGGATTTACGATGATTGGATTATGATGTTCATACTATGTTAGTATTTTTTATTGTTACAAAACTGTTTTGATCAGAATACAGAAATTATATTGTTTTGTGTAATGGTAAGTTTTTTTTTCATCCTGACTACCAGCAGTGGAGCTGTTTAACCTCAGTGGAGAAAAATAGTTGTTTGAAAGCAGATTTGGGTGTTTGAAGCAGGTACAGATGTTTACCATACATCCCTGTTTTGCTGCCAGAGCACCAAAATGCTTTTTAAACCTCTGCACAGCCGTTCTTTACGGGTCTAGAGCAGAATGCAGTAGGGTATCCCAAGTACAGCAAGTTGGTGGTCTTAAAATATGTATGTTTTCCTTTATACTTTATCATTGGCCTCATTTGGGATTACGCTGGGGGCCGTACAGATGTTGTTAATACTATTGCAGGTTTACCAAGATTATTATAAGTTAAACTGTTTAAATGAAGATTGTTCTTTTTTATGTAAGCCAATTTAAACTTTCTGAAAAACTGGAATTAAATTTCAGTTATCTTGCATGTCCATTTTAAAGAAGGTTTCATGGAAAAATAGCTTTACTAAATTTAAAAATAGTATGTTATTTAAGCATTTTGTTCTGTATGGTAATCACTGACACTATCATGGTCATCATTTCAGTATGGATAACTTAGCTGGTGTTCAGTGCCTTTGATATCAACATGATCTTGTTCGTTTACGAATGTGATAATTGCTACCTTTTTGTTACCTTTGTATGTATTGGGGTTAAAGACATGGTGCTGTGACAGGAGTAGGTACAGCATACAATTCCCATGATCCTTTGAGGTGGCCTGTGGGCGCAGCCGGATGACTGGCATCTGTGTTTGTCCTGTGAATTGGCACTGTCACTGAAAACATTATCGCGGGCAAGATCCCATTTCCAGCTTATTGCTCCCTCTTAGCTGTCTTTTCAAATAAACTGAACATTCCAGATCATCTCTTTTGTTATTTTTCCTGATAATGCAAATAATTCAATAATCCAGGGCTCATACTTCTATAAAACTGTGGACACTGTAGATAAAAGTGTTAAGCTGGAGTCGATGGGACATTTCTAGGCCCTGGGTAGCATTATATAATTTAATGTTTAATAAGGATGTGAAAAAGCACTAAACAGAGTTTTCCGTGGGAGTCTTTCAAAATGAAAACTGACTCAAGAAAAACAGGATAAGCAATATCTGGATACATGAAGCCATGAAGCAGTAAATGAACCTAATATATATATATATAGAGAGAGAGAGATGAATGACATAATGACTTATGGATTGGATTTAAGATTTTTTTTTTAAAAAAGAATCTGCTCAGTGCTGTCTGTTCAGCGTAGCTGTAAGAGGAGATTGCTTACTCTACTCTGAACGGTAGCTGATAGCTGTTCCACAATGAGGTCTCGTTTGACGTCACTGCTACGTCGATGCTTGGTGGTTTTTGGGTCACCCAGTTCTCCTTTGCTAACCTGTGAGGGATTGTGCTGCACCCCTTCCACACCCACCAACCTTTCCTATTTAGTCAGGCTGCTTTTAGCCCCTAGCACTGGAATTTTAGGCCAGGTCATCTGAGCTATGACGTTGTGGGAGAAGTCTGCCCTGCACTCAGTACCAGTAGAGCTTGGGAAGTGGGCCAGAGACAGTCAATCGAGAAAAGACACCCCCACATCAGGGAGGGATGTGCAGTCACAGGCATAGACGCCTAACTTGCAAATGGATGTCCATCCACAGGTATTGATATCCAATGCATACTACTGCAAGCAGGGACAACTAACCTAGGATGCGATGTATAAGCACACTTCCTTTGCACTTAGAAGCCAACGGCTTGCCCTTTGAGAAATAGTATGCCTCCTTTCACACAAACCTCACACTGTCTCATGCTAACAATTCCAGGTGAGTTGCAGTCATCCGGTTTGCTTTCAGTGTTACTGTGCTGATAAGACCTTCCTTCATGTCCTTTGAAACACCTCTGGACCAAGAGATAATTGGAAGCTGTTTGAGAAAGTTGTTGTCAACTGGATCTGCATCCAATGTACTAGGACCCAAAAACATTCAATTTTATTGCACTCCTAGGAATTCTTGACTACAGACGGACAACATGTCTGTCTTAATGTGACTTGTCCCACGCTCAAAATTCCAAGTGCTACTTTGTGTTCTAATCCTGCTGCAAAAGCCACTTGATCCATTACAATTTCCCGAGCACAGCACTAAAGTCAAGATTTCGGCAAGGAAAATTATCACAGGGATGTGCAGCAACCGTAATTGCTATGTAGTAATTGCAGGGGAAATGCAAGGAAGTCATTAGTGGCCATTACTCTTAAAACAACATGGGGTTGAAGGAACTGGCCTAGAGGTTTTGGACAGGAAGGCCCACGCACACACAGTTCCTTAAGATTGGAGCCGGCCTACTCAGCTCTGGGCAAGAGGCCTGTAGGAACAACTTTAGCCACAGCCCAGAGATACGTGGCGTCTGGCTTTGGGATTGTCTCCCAGCCGCAGCATTTAGGAGGCCTTCCTTTACCCTGGCCTTCAATATGCACCCTCCTCTTTAAGCAGAAACATCGTGAGACCCTCCAGATGCTGTACCTCTCTCGTTCCATCTGGCACACTCTCCTCACAACTCTCACTGTCCCTGTCTTTCCAAGAATGAAAATGTGTCCTGTATATTTTTATGTAGTGCACAAACACT
>JAODKF010000068.1:22804443-22816937 GCA_026779585.1 Mormyrus proboscirostris
CCTCACAACTCTCACTGTCCCTGTCTTTCCAAGAATGAAAATGTGTCCTGTATATTTTTATGTAGTGCACAAACACTTAAAAAAGCTATACAAATTATATTCATAAGGGATACAAGAAAATTTGGTGCACACTCTCCCCTGAATGCTTACAGTAAAGAATCTGGTAAGAAGTATTTGAAGAAAAGCATATAAAAATGAAGTAAAAAAAAGCTTCTGAACGTTGCGGTTGTCTTCCACAAGCCGTCTGACCTGAAGTGAGTCAAAGATGGACAGAGATCTGTCTCTCTGTCCTACTAATGAATCACTCTGGGAGGTGTGCATGGATCCTGCAGAGAAAACCAGACACATCTCTAGGCCAGATCCAGATGTGGCATGAAGCAACGTCACCAGGGCAGCCCTTCTCACACACCTGGTGCTGCATCACCATCATCAGCAGCCTGGAGGCCTAAGTAAAGCCAAAAACAGCGAGATGTTCACACCTGAGGTAATCGCCCAAGATAGAAAGTCTCTCTCAACACCTTGTGATTCATGCCTTTTGCATCTGCATGATGCTATATTTGCAAGAGGGAAATAATCAATTTCCACCAGAAGAAACACCATGAGACAAGCATCCTTTAGCTGAGATGTGAAGTTCAAATATGTCTTTGACTTTAGGGGGTGTTGAATAAAGATGAAGAGACAAAGCATGGCTTTTTGGCAGACAGTCCTGAAATGCATCCATGATTACTAAGATATGACTCTGATGCATGCTGGCTTACCTTCAAACCAAACACTCTTAAGCGCTTTCAATCCTGGGTTTCTATTAAAGTACAGGAAGAAAATATAAAAGGAAGACTTTCAGCATAGCCATAGTTATGTTTTATGTTAAATATGGCTCACCGCAGATGCAGTGATTAAAAAACTGTGACGTGACAGAAATGTTGCTTTCCCAGTTGGCGAAATGTTATCAGCTAAAGGTCAGCTCAGGATTCCAGCACTGTGCCACAAAATCAAAGCTTTTAGTTCACCCTCAAATTACTGTTTTCATGCATTCTTAGGAATAAACGGTTTAGTTTCTCTACAGTCTACTGTGGTAAATTGCATCTGTAGAGCTGTATACAAATGCTTCATTAGTAGCATGTGTTTCATTGTACAAGCCTTAATGGCACAAACAGAAATCAGAACAATTTGGAATAAAGTTGCTTGTAGCCTGCAGCTACGGAGCCCTGCTCATGATATAACCATAAAAAATTATATATATTGTGGCCACGTTTTAATATATCAAGGGAACGAATTAATAAAACGTGGCCACGATTTAACTAAAACGAGGGAACAAATTAATAAAACGTGGCCATGATTTAACTAGAACGAGGAAACAAATCAATTCAATATCCTACATAAGTGTCAGGCTTCATAAGTAATTGCCTCTTGCTAAAAATAATGAATTGCAATATAAGGCTTTTAAGAATGTGTTTGTGGGTCATCCCAAACTGGGGTTTGCCACTTCCAATCTGAAGTAATAAGGAACGTCCCTCACAATAAAACATGCAGAACGGTGGGGCACAATAAAAGTTGGTGTGGGGGGATACTGGATGATCCTGTAAAATAGGGGACGGACGCCGACTCTATCTCCACCTTAAAATTAATTTAAACTATCTCTGTCCATAGCACTAGATGCAGACGCCTAGTGGCCCAAATGAAAGCGCTGCATTAGGCAATAAGCAGACTATGTACTAAGATTTAAAGTTTTGATATATTGTGGGAACAAATTTATGAAACATGGCCACGATATACAGTGTATAATTTTTATAGTTATGTCATGAGCTGGGCTCCGCATATAGCTGACGTTGTATGGAGTTAAGAGAACTGGTGCGAATATGTATGAAATTAGTACAGAAGGTGAAGTGAAATGGAATTAGACCGGCTCAAATAACAGCAGTTATATAAATAAATAATGTGTGAATGACTGCTTCTTTCATCTCAATGCACACAACCGCATTCACCATGTCAAACAGATAGCATGACCAGACTCCACAGAAAATGCAGCACTGTTCTATGCCAGGCCCACATGCATGCTTTGGAGTCTGATCTGTGCCCCCTCCCCAACCCCCATCAATACTGACTTTGGTCAACAGACACGGATATGCATAAAGGAACTGCCTCCACCCCAGCAATAGTTTAGGCTAGTTAGTGCTCGTTACAACTGTTGACAGAAAAGCAGAGTAGAATTAAGGGCCTCTGATTGAGGATTACAGTCCCAAAAAGACATTTTTCTTCCTGTTACATTTTAGGTCTATGGACTGAATCAGTAGGAATCCTAACACAGATTCCACAGGTGAAATTGCTTG
Source organism: Mormyrus proboscirostris (assembly GCA_026779585.1). Lineage (NCBI taxonomy): Eukaryota > Metazoa > Chordata > Actinopteri > Osteoglossiformes > Mormyridae > Mormyrus > Mormyrus proboscirostris. The sequence goes on from JAODKF010000068.1 coordinate 22,806,771, forward strand.
TTTGCTAAATTTCATTAGCAACATACATAAAGTCAAGGTCTGCTGCATCCAAAAAAAACTGCCAAGAGGATTGATCGCATGGTCCAGATTCAGTTGCTTCAGTCCGGATGTGGACTGGAGGTCGCCAGTTGGTGACCAACTGTGCTAGACTGTGTGATATCGTGTGAAAAGTAACTTGGTGAGTTTACTCAAAGTCATCAGCAAGAATGTGGGTGAATTAAACATTGTCAGAGTGCTTGATGGCTGAACGAACTTTTATTATACGGGACATTTCCGTAGACGTGCCTTTATATCGTGTTTTTATTGAAGCAGCTCTTTAGGCATGCATATATAGCATAATATCAAGTACATGGTAACAGTAAACACATTGTTTTCAGTCATCTACTACCAATGCTGTGTCTTCAATGCCAAAGCTTTATTTTGACACTAATCCATTTACTAGTTCAGCCGAGTCAATGTTTCATCATTGAAGTCCATTCACCCCATCCAGACCCAATGTTGACATTCCTGCATTTTGTTTCCCTTTTGTATCCCAAGGTTCACTTCCAGCCCTTTATTATTCATCACTCAAGGCGCCGTTTAGTGTCTCTTGGCGAAATACAAAGAAATAAGAGTAATGCACATGTTTACAGTCTCCGGCTGGAAACAAAACAAGGGAAAGGGGTCTTTCGTGTCATTAAAACCAAGAAGAAAGGATATACCAGATGGCACGGTCAAACCCTCAAATCTTCGTAGTACTGAGGTCTTTCATGCAAATTTCTTGTTGACTGTTGCTGCGCAAGTGGGAACAGATGGTGTTTACATGTTTAAGAGGAGGCATATGGGATGCATGAAGTCTTGTTTGGCGCTCTAGCATACCTGGAAAATGTCTGCCCTGCAGGTAAGTCTTGCCTGTACAAGCAGTTTTAAGAACTCCTGCAGGTAAGTCCTGTCTGAGTGGCAGTTTTAAGACCTAACAAAGATAGCTGGTCAGCAGAACATCTCAAATGATTTATGGGTAATGAATCAACATATAGGTTCACGTGAGATATCTAACAGCCAATGAGGAGAAAGTAAGAAGATACCTAAGCTATTGCTCTTTTGCCCTTGAAATGATGGGAGTATACAGTGATTAAGAATACTATATAAAATTAAAAGCTCTGAAACTATGTAAACTTAAGCATTCCCATTAGTACACAGTATTTTTCTTGACACCTGCATCCGCTGAGGCAGGAAGGAATGGACGTAATCTGCAATGTAAAGGTAACAGAGTTAGTCAAGGTTTTAAACAGAGGGGTAAAGTCAGCTGCCCTTAGTGTCCTGCAAGTAACAGGATCACTGCAGACAGCTGCATTTGACACTGCTCATGACAGACAAGACGAGGCCTGTATTCTGATCCAGTAATGTGGGCGCAAATGATGTCCAGCATTTACTACATCGACAATTTAGATGGTTTCTCTTAATTCCCGAAGAACCAAGGGAGTCTTCTGGTTAACTTCGGCCTTCTAGAATCCACACAGCTCCTTCAACAATTACTTCATTGTTGCAGTATTTTTATGATGCTCCCCTGTTGTTATACATTGTTTCTACTCATTAGTAAAGTCTTCAGGTCACCTTTAAAGTGTGCATCTAACAATTGATGTTACTCAGAAAAAATGTACTTCTAATGTACGGCTATAAATCTCCTACCAAACCAAAGTGATGGAATCTTTTCATTTAATTTTTTTGGTGACGCACCACTGCTCTGCACTAACAATTATACATTCATAAACCCAGGTCTGCTGAAGACTGTGCAAGCCAGTGATGCCTTGGGTTTGAAGCCCTTCATTAATGTATTGGCAAATGTGTCATAACTCAATCTCTCACCAGTATACAAAAATGCTGGCTAAAGTGTGACCGCATTCCTGTACTGAAAACCACCCAGTGGCCCAGTGTTAGCCATGTGTCAGCTAATGCGGAAGTGGTCTTTCAGTCATAGTTATTTTGGCAAGAAAGTCAAAAATCAAAACTCTGTTAGGACGCTAAGCAGAAAAGCGAGCTTCAATGTCAAATCTTCTACTGTTGTGGCCTCTTCATCTACAGGCATCGTGGATTATGGATGAAGAAGACGGTGTTGGGAAAGACACAACATTACCGCTAACACCTATAAAATAGCTGCCCCCACCCGGGGTGATCCTAAGAATGTTTTAAGGTGAGGGCCATAAACTTATCATTAGCGGGTGACATGAATTGAATAAGTGAGTAAAAGGGGAGGGGGCACTCTGGGAGCTGGTCAGCTTTCAGCTGAAGCCAGTGGCTCCACCCCTATATATGCTCCTGGCCACCACCCCCAAGATGGCCTGGCTACTGCAACAATGATCGTTTTTTGGTGTCCAGTGGGCCAATGCCAGCTATGGCTGCAGAGCTACGTGGGTGCATGAGGTCAGAAGAAATGCTGAGCACAGGAACAGCCAACCACTCAGCTCCAGCAGCATAGAATGTCCTGGAATCACGAACACAGTGAAATCTTCAACGACAGCAAGTCTGCTTCATTCTCTAAATAAAGATCTTTCGGTGTCAGCACAATTTCTGATAAATTATGGTCTGGCGATATAACTGACAGGAACGAGTTCTTTTAATTTCCTAGCTAAATAAAATAAAATACAGCTGGCTGGTTTTGCAAAATTCCATTCCAAAGACTGTATTAATTACTTTAATATCAGCAACAAAGCAAGACCAGCTTTTTGTGTCCTCTTCATTTTAATTTACAGCCCTATATTTCTAGAGCAATCAAGCACTTCCAAAGGAATATTTCAGAAAATATCTGGTCTGTTGCGTTTTTTTAATACTTGGGGCAAAATGTTTTGAAGCGACCCTCTTCTGGAAGGCGGCAGTGCTCACATGATTAACAACTCCAGGTGTGAATCCCATGGTCTCCTTAAAGTCTGCCCACTACACAAATGCAAGGAACTGCCAGACCTATGGCCAGTCTGCAAGCACATGCTAGTATGCAGCTTGGCTGAAACCAGCCTCAATCAATGTGAAAATAGCACCGTTCCTTCCTGCTATAATGAATGCAGAGTTTCACAGATCATTGCTGCTTTTAACCGTGCACTGCCCTCACAGCCCCAACCCCCTGGACTTGAGTGGACCTGTGGAATCTACATTGCTGCCTTTGGAATTTGCACCACCAGCAGTGGGGCTGTTCTAGGGGGGGAGGGAGAAGAAATAATTGCATGGTTAGACATCAAGTACCAGTGAAATGGAAAGGACAGCAGACAGCGCTGGAGCAAAGCCATGAATCAGCCCCCTGGGGGGTCAGCAGACTCTGTAGCTCTTAGGGTCAGTGAGGCAATTGATGGAACCGGTGAGCGAGTTTCACTCACATTCCTACACGGCTGAATCTACAACAGGCATTGCAGACTGTGCCCGGTTCTTCATTCTGGAATCAGTCTAATGTTATGAAAAGGTAAAGCAAGGATGATGTTGATCTGTTTTACCATCTGGAAAAGAATGGAAGATTTATTACTTACTAATACAGTGAAGACTTCACAGCAAGCTGAGTTCTGGGTAGGGGCACAAATCATCTCAGTTCCTGGGATTTTAAGAGGTTGTGTCATTGGCTCCCGGCTCTGACAGGCTCCCAAACTCTGTTCTCATTTGTACACCGTGACTGCGAGTATCAGTCAGTGAAACTGATAACTGACACTTTAGCTGACTTGTGCCAGTCTTCTGAGAAGAGGCTAAGGAGCCACATCTTGTTGATTGTCACTGGTGAGCTGCATTAGCCCTCATCACTGGCTCTGCGGTGGAGCATGAACAGGAAGGTGGACTTGTGTGATTCAGAGGAGTGCTCAGGTGGCATCCACCGCTTCCTGTCTATAGCTTGGAGTGAGACAACTGGGAACGACTGAACCCTTTTATGAGTCAGGTTATCCATACACACCAATCCTTTGTCGTGCAACTCACCTTGACAAAAACATGCTGTCACTGATAGTGAAAGTTAAAAAAAAAACAGAGGGAAAATGATAATCTGACCAAAGGTTTATGCATTAATTTCCCCACAATAAGCCACTGCAACCTAGAAGTGACAAAGCAACATAAAAAACCCTTCATATGTTTACCTTAATTTATGTAGCATATGTTCTTATTCAATGCAACATGTAAGTGATGATCAGAAAGCAGAGTTCTGCTAAGGGCCTGGCTCAAGGGTCCAACAGTGACATCACTCTGCCAGCCACACGATTTAAATCAGTGACCTTCCAATTATGGGCACAGAGTCCGAACCCACAGAGCCAAATTGATGTGAATCATTTTACTGTGACGTCGGCTTCTGCTGCTATGTTACATGTGCATGGACCTGTTCCTCACTTCCAGGTCTAAGATGTTTTTTTTTTAACAAGCTTAGCGGGGGGCTTTAACCACATGACAGTTAGATCAAGGCCAAAAGAGGCACATACAGCTGCCAAAGTAAATGAGTGGCCAGTCTTCACAATAAGGAGTTCATCATTAAACACGATATTCAGAAGAGATGATCCCTACATTAAACACGATATTCAGAAGAGATGATCCCTACATTAAACACGATATTCAGAAGAGATGATCCCTATGTCCTTGACACTCTAAATGGACTATGGATAGCTGCGATGATCACAGTCACATAACAAGATGGCTGCACTGAACAGCACAGAAGAAAGCAGAACATGTGTATGGACGCCTACTCTTGGCACAATGCTTGTGTGCCCAGCTGGCCATTGCTCTCTTTGACTTTACCGCAGCACAGTGCAGGTTGGACACTGCATAAAAGACAAGAAGATCTAGGCAAACAGTTTATTAGGCAGGGTTTATTATAACCAAGTTGTGTTTTGATAGTGGGACTGAGCGAGGTCTGTTTGACTCTGTCAGCTGTGGAAGATGTTTGCTCTGAGTTCTGTTCGTGATACGGTTTGTATGCTCTGGCACAGCAGATGTTGGCGTTCCCAACGTGTCCCAAGTCCACCTAGTTAACATACAATCATCTCCCAGTGTGCATGTACTGACATTATGGAAACAATTGCATGGTTGGGTTTTCAAGGAAAGCTGTTGCCAGTCAAAGTCTGTTTAGAGCATTTAATTGCTTGGATGGCAGATTACTTTTTACATCACATATGAAGAATTCAGGAAAAAGTACTCAAAATGCCCTCCAGGGACCTGAGCCTGCAACAGTTTAGCCTCCAGTCTAATTCTGTCACCGTGAGACCCTGATTCAAAGACCCACATTGAAAATCACCCGGTAAGTTTCCTGTCACACTTACTGTTGATGACTCACATGTCTACCATAGAACCAGCTGGCTCATTCTTTCATAAAACTGCACAGACACCCCCTAAACACCACCCCCTTATAACCCACACTTACTCCACACATTGTCCCTCTGTGTCAGGTAGGCTCCTGTGAAACATTACATTTCTTTTATTCATTTAGCTATTGCAATGTACATCTTTGAGAAAGTGGGGTCAGACAGTCTCCGGAGCGACAGGGGGTTAAGGGCCTTGCTCAGTGGTGAAATTACTAAACTGTTCGTGGGGTTTGAACCTGTGAACTGCTGATTACAGGCACAGTGTCCCAACCCACTGAGACACACGCTGCACCGCAGGCTGGCACAAGTTGAACATTTTGTCTGAACTACAAGATTATAGCACTGCCAGTGTATTATTCCAATGGCCTTTAAGTGGTGACAATATAATGAATCACAGGTAGAATCCACCCAAAGACCAGAAGACTGTTGACAAACTGTGAATTCCCAAAAGCTGTGCAATGTTGAAAGATTCCAGGAATTTCACTACCACCAATGTCACTTTCGAAACCAGCACGCAATCAAATCAGGTAACAACCGGTTTTGGACATGTCACAGATGCCCACACCCAAACCCCCCCCAGAAGTCAAATGCTGAGAGGTACCGATTCAGACAAAGAGCAGCTGCCAGGCATTGCATAACTGACCTCTCCTTGAACTTGACATGTCAACAGGCCCATAGCGTGTTTTGTTTTTCTCCAGTGTAACACAACTCTCTATGCTAGATACCAGCCAATGGGCATCCCCAGCTTCCGAAATCAGCGGCACCTTACACAGTAAGTTACGCTATCCATGCACCAGCAGAAATGATCAGTGTGTGAGGTGGAATAAAACCAAACCAAACTAGTAAAGCCTAAAAGCTGACAAGCTTCCAGACTGAGATGTAATGCCTCATATTCTCTGACTCCTGTTAAATGACGCAGTTAGATTACACAAAGGAGGGACAAACTTCGTCTCACCATATGTCCCTGTTGCCCTGTACCCACACACTCAGGACGTGCATACTTCTAACATCTGACCCTTGACCTTTAACCCCACATTCCAGGCCTGTACACAAGTTGTCCAAATTAAGTCTGGACAAGAGAATTGTGCCCCAGGTTCTCCTGGACGCGTGACTCAATGAACATAAAGATTACATACATGTCAGAAACTTTCTAGCTGCATGTCCATACTAGTCTCCATATTCCTGACTGCCTGACTTCCAGTCATATGTGCCTCCAAGCAACGACTGCAGTCCTGTGTTTTACCACCATTTGTGAACAGCAGAAAGTCTGCTGATACCCCCAAGTCACCCAGTAAACTGTACGCCAAGACTAGCAGCTTTGCTACGTGTCAGATTACAGCTTCCGACAGAGATGATGATTCTCTTCCCAAATCAGCCACTCCGCTTGTTTGAGAGGAAGGCTAGCCAAATCACTGCTTTGACTAAAGTTGACAATATAAGCCTTGGACTGAAAAGAGACAAAGAGAAAAACTTCTCTGGAAATCAAAAAAAATCTGCTAATTATGCTGGTTTATTTTCATGTCAGCAGCAAAGCTAATTAAAATACAACGTATATTACTCTGACACTAGTATAAATCTCCAACTCCTATGGCAATAGTGGTTGTGATGATTCTGGAGCCGGTCCTAGGGAGTACTGGGCAGCAGACCAGGGATACCCTGGATGGGGCGCCAGTCCATTGCAGGGCCTGTAAATGGCAATTTAGTGGCACCAATCCACTTAAACCATGTTTTCTGGACTGTAGAAGGAAACCGAATAAATATTCTAATGAACATAATGAATCCACTAAAAGGGGGATTTATAGGAGTGTTCAAGTAACAGTGAAGAGTTATTATAACTGCAAATGACAGTGAGTCAGATGTAAGTTTTCATTCAGTGATTGAATTGTGAGATCCATTAAGTCAATGGCTCAGCGCAAAAAGTCAATTAATTAAGAGCTCAGCTGGAACAAAAAAGCACATCGTGCAGCCCTAGACTGTAGACACATTTAGATTACTATTTTTGACAGAACGTAATTCCCTAAACACATTATAATCCAGAATGTGCTTATTAGCAATAAGCTACTTTGATAAATGCACACATTTTTAAGATAAAATTCTATGTGTGTCGTGCAGCATTAAGTCACTTGGACTAAATGTGGAAGATCAGAAAATGACACACGCTTCCTATGCAGGGTGGTCATGCTGTCCATTCAGGGTCCAGAGCCTGTCCCAGAAGCTACAGGTGCAAAGGTATGGAATAACACAGGGCAGGGCACCAACCGCACGCACACACCCATACCTACACACACACAGGTTTGTAATTATATCCTTGTGGGGACTCTCCATTCATTTCTATGGAGGAAACTCTAATCCCAACATGATGACCCTAACCCTACCCAGCTCTAACCATAACCAAACAAAATGCAAGACTTTTGGCATTGTACATTTTTTGATTGCATTCATAGATGTTTGTGGGGACCTGAAACATGGTCCCCATAATGTCAAAATAACAGTTTTTTTATCACATTGTCCGGGACATTTGGTCCCCACAATGTAATATATACCTAATTAACACGCACACGATTCTGCAACTCCCATTCACCACAGCATGTTTTGGGAGCAGGAGAGAAAATTGGACAACCCAGAGGAAACACCACAAGGACATGGGGAGGACATGCAAGCTCGAGGAGAAGCAGAGGCAGGCGCTGCAGTCCTGCGGGTGCAAGGCAACACTGCGAACCACCGTGCCACCATGCTGCCCGACATGACCATACTGACTCAAACCAAATACTCCCTGAGAAACCTCCTTTCAGACGGGACATATTTTAAAAGTTCTTAATGACCTCTGACCTCTTGTCCCAGGCAGAACAGTTCAATAAAAAGGCAGGAAGATTTTTTGACAAGCTCGTTATTTATTGTGCTTATGAAGGGGAGGGTTGATGACTGTACTGCTGACAGCCACTACATACTGTGCCAGAATCAGATCCTGAGGTACAGCTCATTAATTGACTAATGAAGCCTCTTCCTGTGAGCGATGAAAACAGGAGAACTGGGACTGCACTCAGGCCACTGGCCTGATGGTGTTACTCTTAATTACATATTTTGGAAACTCTTTAATTAAAAGATTCTGGTAAAATTCCAGAATCTTTTTTTTTTGTAACTTTCTTTCTAAAATCCCTTTTTGTTACAAGTCCAGTTTCTTACCTATTTAATCCTCTGATTTTGCCATGACTCCAGATCCTCAGTCCCCGAACTCCACTACAACATTAGGGAATACCTCCACTTTAATCCAGGTTGAGATTAAAAGCCTCATTCCCTGTGCGCAGGACTAATTACTGCAGTTGTATTTTTGTTTGTGCTCAGTATGACTAAAGCTCATTCCCGCTTATCCTGAACAGTTGGGGGAAAAAAAAAACTGAAAAACAGACCCTGAAAAAACACGTTATTTTTGCTGCCTGGAGATATGGGTCACTAGAATAAATTTTTTGTATTTGCATGAAAGATCCAAAAATTATCTCTGGGGTGAACTTTTAATGGCCTCTAATTTTCTTCTTCCTGATATTACTTGCAAACAAAATGACTGGCTGTATCTGATCATCCAAAAAAATCCCTGAGGACATTGTTTCTAAACTGTTGTCACTACGGGTGTTCCGTTCCAAAACAGGAGCAAACCAAGGAAGAAACGGTTTGATGACAAGAATCTAAAAATAGCCATTTAATTGCTGTTTGAAGTTTAACCTCACTCTTTTATCCACTTAAATTTCAGCCTTTCAATTTCACTTTTTAGCTTCTGTGGAATCTATTCCAAGTTCCGTACCTAAAATGTCAACTTGTGTTATTTTTTTATCAAGCGTTTACACAAATATACACAATATTCACAATATTTTGTGGGGGGTTTTTCGGGTGCTGTCACTGAATATTATGTAAATCTTCCAGTTTTATTTTCAACATGTATTTAGTGTTTATGTTATATGAAACAAAGGTTTACTCACAAAAGAATAATGTATTGTAAATCACAAAGAAAAAATATTAAACAATCTGCATCAGTGTATCTCAGAGAACACTGTGAAATCTAATAAAATAAATACTGTTTATACAATATGCATGGACTTGAAATATATACTGCCAGAAGCGTGTCTATTTAGTTCATGTATACACTGCAGGGTAATGTAATCTAACACCATGCACACCAGACTAGTTGTAGTTGTTTTTTAATGACATTGAGACCATTGAGAAGTAAGACTCTTATGAGCAATGAATCACCGTAAAATGATTCTGAAAAAACATGTGGCACATTATATTATGCACTTTATATTTCTTAGTTTAGGAACCTTACATGAAGTGGAAAGAGGGTAACTACTGCCATCAACTGGCAGAAAATTTCAACTGCAGGACAAATTTAAGGGTCACATTTATTGGTCATTTTTAGGTCGACTTGATCAAACCTCTTCAACTGCATCATCACACTTTAGGCAATTATACTCTTGAATGTGTTACCAGAAGAATTTGGAACACGGTATTAAGCTGGCAGGACAACAAGGCGTCTTAGTGGGTGGCACATATCCAGAGTTTGAGTTCTTACCATGTCATGCGGGTTTCCTCCCGCAGATCAAAGACATGCAGGTAGACTAACAGCTCTAAATTGTGTGCAGCAAGTGACTGTATATATGCATATATGTGCCCTCTGATGAACTGGCATCCTATCGCAAATGTACCCCATCCTCATGGCCTGTGTTGCCTGGGATACGGGTGAAGTGAACAGTTATATTAATAAAGTGATTTGTTTAATGCAATTCAGTTAGAAGTCAAATCTGCACATACTAGGGATGTAAGCAATTAATCGATTATCAATTAATTGTCGATAAGAAATTACTCGATTAAAATTAATTAATTG
>JAODKF010000068.1:22817037-22835371 GCA_026779585.1 Mormyrus proboscirostris
GCATTTAACCCATATGTGACTTTTGTGACATAGCAGGGGGCAGCTAATTCAGTGCCCGGGGAGCAGTGCTTGGGGACAGTATAGTTGCTGGTGGGGGATTTGAACCTGCAATCTTTCGATTACAAGTGCGCTTCCCTAACCATCAAGCCACCACCATCCACAATGACCGCAAAAATAAGCATTGTAGTATAAATATATAAATGTAATGTGTAAATATATTGCACACTGCTTTTCTACAGTTTCTTAATGCAATGCATAATTACGATGGCAGCTATGGATAACAGACCACAATACTAAAAAAAAAAAAAAAAGTTGTTTTTATGCCGTTAGACTACTTTTTGTAAAACTGTTTATCTACAATAATCCCATTTTATGCCACCAGATGGCAGCAACAAACCAGGTTTAAATATCCACTGCTATTATGGTTTAGAGCAGCTCAGGGAGGTTATTTCAAGTGGTAAAGTAAGGTTAAATTTTAACAGGGAAAAGAAATTCTTCGACGAGGCACAACTGTAACGTAATTTCTGTACCCAAATATATAGCTCTAGAAAGTATATTTATAAGCATAAAAAGACTTTGGATCGAGGTTTTGGTAAGTAACTATATATACAAGAGAACTTCAACATCAACAGGGCCTGCTACCATTGTTGGAACAACTCACGGTAACGAGCAATTAAACTGTAGTTATACTGCAAGCAAGGTATGTAACCACTTAATATGTGTAATGCCGACATCCTAAATAATAGGCCTCAACATTAATATTTAAGTAGCGTGTATCTCAGCCTGTTCATTACCAGAGTAAAAGTGATACTGTTACTGCAGTTTGGTGCACAATTACGAGAGGGAAAAAATCTGAAAATCTTGGTAGCTTTGAAAAATAATGCCGGATAATCGAAAGTGTAAGCAGTAAGTCCTACCGATTTCTGATAAGGAGATACGATCACATTCTTTTAGAAATAAACACGAAGCCAGTGGAATATGCATACATTATCATGCATTGAACCAATATTCCATTTATTTTGCCCTAACCTTGTTTAGCAGATTTAACCTTAACTGCCAGCGTTTTCCCGATCCTCCGGGGACATCGCGAGCCCTAACTGACGCCGGCGCGTTTCGGCGGGCGCGTGCCGAGCAGGCGCTGTCCAGCAGCTGAACTGGCGGCGCGTGAACGCTGGCGTTTCGCTCCCACGAACCGTCGTTTGCTCTACATAACATTTATCTCATAATATACTATGCTGAAACATCTACTATTGTTTTGCTAATGTTGCGGGTCTAGTGTCATAATGCTATCGTGACACAAAAAGTATTCCCCACCAATGAAGTCAACTTATACAGATGATTCTCTAAGTATGAAATACAACAGAAATACCCAGAAAATCTGGCGTCCCTAATGAAAGAAAAATTGACCAAACTGGTATCTACGTAGTTTTTTTTAGATATTTGTTTCTGTATTTTCTTTCATCAGACACACCAGAGTACTACAACCTCACTCTCATTCTGTTTCTTCCTCTTAGGTAGTCAAATAACTCTTTCGCTGCAAAAGCCTAACAAACATGTGCAATATTCAACTTTTGTGTACAATATGCTGTCTTAATATTATTTCTGTGAATTAATTCACTCATCCACCCAGGCAAAGGACTCTGTATCATGTATTTGTACATGTACTGTGTGTATGTACTTACTCCGTCCTGCAATTAGTGTGTTTGCTGCTTTTATCTATCTATCTATCTATCTATCTATCTATCTATCTATCGTGCATGAGCGACAGATTTGACTATAGAAGTAATTATTAACCAGAAATTGTAGTTCATCTGTGGCGCAAAAGTCAAAAGGGGAAGGGCATCATTAATCTGAATTTCATGGTTGAGATTAAATTCTATATATATGATAACCAAGGCTAGACAAACAGGCTGGGAATACCAGATGGCCAGTCAAGGTTTTAGGAATCATACATAGATTCTATTTGCATCCATCTATCTATCCAGAAAGGACCGTCGCTAAGATCTTAAGACATCCAGACCTCACACACCTAACCTGTCCAAGGGCTCTCTAACCGACCATTGTTGTTAAAACATCTGTAACATAGAAATCATTTGGGGCTCATTTGGATTCATTTGGAGCTTCAGCCCCAACAGCCGCAACCTTGTGACTCCTCTATCCAAATCCATTTTCCACTTATCCAAGGCCCATGGAGAAGCAGGAGCTAATCCGGGGAAGCTTAGACCATATGCCAGCTGTGTATTCCCCACAAATATTTTTATTTCTTGAAATTTGTTTCATTACGTTACCAAAAAGTAGTAAAAGATTTGTCACACTCCTTAGAAGGAAGCCCTTGAGAGAAATGCTTAACTGAATTACTTCAGCATATCCTTAATTTTGAGAATAATATTTTTACGGGCAACATTAACTAGTAGGACTAGTTTTAGCCCACCCAAACACTACCACTGAGTGGCGCCATACTCATAATTCATTGAACAATCCCATAACTATTAGCATTTTTGCAATTGCAGAGTTAGAAAGAGGGATATTAAATCAGTTATAATAATTGATTGATTGATGATTGATTGATTAATGGTGAAAGGTTAGCGAAGTGTTTCAGTTTGTCATTTATAATTCATAGAAATGATGAAGAAGCATTTTGCTCACACATACATACATTCAGCAGCCACTTTATTACACGTCTAGCTAGTAGCAGGTAGAAAACACTCAGAGATCTTCTTCCAGAATAGATGAGTCGTGCATTCACAGAAACCGTTCTGCACATCAGTTGTGTACTGAGCTATTACTTGTCAAATTGCGGCATTCAGGTTAGCTTTTAAAAGTCTGGCCAGTCTCCCCTGTCCGGTCTCATTAACAAGGTGTTTTTGGCCACAGAAATTCCATTGACTGGGTGTTTTTATCATCACACCATTCTCTGTAAATCCTAGACACTGCAGTGTGTGAAAATCCCAGGAGGGCAGCTGTTTCTGAGATGCTGAAACCGCTGCATATGGCGCCAGCATTCATAACACACTCAAAATTACTTAGAACAGACGTCTCAGTCGCTCTTCTGCTTAGTTAAACAGCAGCTGAACCTCTTGCCCTAGCCTGTGTGCTGTATGCATTCAGCAGTTTACATTAACAAGCAGGTATACCTAACAAACTACACATATACTTAATGAAAGACATGGAGAAAAAGAAAGTGAAGAATTAGACCAGGCTTGTATAGAGTGTTTTTGTACTGATCATATAAAACTGAATGCAAGCATCCCGTAACAAAAACAATGCTTTGGAAATGGAATGAAAGAAGCCAAACCTTACTGTGCTGTAACCCATTGCTTCATAGTCTGTCATTTCATGGCTCATTAAACAAGATACCATCCCATTTGAAAAATCAGTTTTATGTTCTATTTCTTACCTTTAAATTGATTTCAGGACAGCATGGTGGTTCAGAGGATAGCGCTGCTGCCTCACACCTCCTGGGTTTAGCATGTTTTTCCTCTGGTGTCTTTCTACAACATATGGATTTAGGCTAACTGGCATCAGGTAATTGGCCATAATGTTTGAGGATGCGTGTATGTTAACTATGATGGACTTGAATCCTGTTCAGGATGTTTGCCTTCTGCAGTCCAGGATGCATGATTGGACGCTGGATGGATGGATGGAAAATGCATGGTTTCACTGTATTTTTTCTGCATTTCTCATCCAAAACTTAATTCAGGGACATTTTACTGCTCATGAAAACCTCTCTGCTGCACTTTGCAGTACATGAATTGGACTTTTTGATAATGTTAAAAAAACGACAATGATTGTTTTGCACGTGGTATACAGTGAATGGAGCAATCAATTCAAAATCGGTTAAAAAAAATATTATCTTCAGAAAGAGATATTTCTGTTATTGCGTCGTCAGTATTCCTCTTCATCTTCCCCCCCCCCCCCCCAAAATGCATCAACAGCCCATTACTCTCGCACTGCAATATTGCGGTCAAGGACCTTCTTTGAATCCAGCATACAATTAGATGAAAACGGAGCTACTGTGTTGTATGTGCAGTTCAAAAACATTAATCAAAGTTAAAAAAAAAAAAAAAAAAAAGAACGAACGAAAAAAACTAGGTCGGGCTTACTGGAGTTCACTGTCTTATTTAAATAATAATAAATAATAAAAGGTTCGATTAGTCAGAAGAAAAAGTGGATGAAAATTTAACAGCTAATTGGAACATTGATAATACACTGTACACATTGCACTTGATCATACAAATGAATGTCCTATTTAACAAGAACCACCTTCATTATGCTCCAATCATCAATGCTCAGCGAACCTCAGCTTTAAGTACCCGTATGGACCAATTCGCTTGCTGCTCAGTAGCATGTGTGCGATTTCCGGAAGTAAAATGGGATTATTTATCTAAATGTTTTAGATTTAAGAAATTATATTTTGGAATTAATTTAACATTTGAGGCGAACTAAAGCTATCCTGGCAATGTGCTCCGGCATGCTAATCTGTCGCTCCGTGTGCTACCTCCCAGCTGCAATTCGAGAAAATTGAACTTCGTTTAAAACCACGGGCGATTACTATCTTAAATAGCTGTAAACAACCTGATAAATTGATAAATATCAAGTGACAGGCTAGCTCGGCGTCTCATCGCAAACCATTCAATCGGGCAGTGAATATTAACGTTCATCTCAGCAGAAGTGAATCCGCCTGCTAACGCCTAATGCCGCAGCGCGCCTAATACAGTGACAGGGGCGCCCCATTGCACGATATTTGCTCTTTCCTGGACGCCGTGCGGAGTGGACCATCGCCGTGTGGCTCACTTGTTACACGGCTAATTTCAGCATTTGTAACTTCTACAAAATGGGGTCTAGCATATTTGGCTTTCGTGTTCCGCCATTTTGTGTCGGTGCAGCACATCAATGGCGGGGCACGTGTAATGGTTGAATGTGGTGTAAACCCCTTCTAGTACGTAACCGGCCGGTAGCTATGGACAGGGATCATTAACAACTTCTATTTACTACGGCGCATACGGCATGCTTCCGTGTCCCCTGCCGCTGCAAAAATGCAAGCCGGTGGCGCAGAAGTTGCGGCGGCTGCTGGCAGCTAGACAGGCATGCGGCTGTAAATGCACGGTTTAATGACACTGCCTCGCTTAAAACATAGGTAGAAGTTTATGGCGTAAAAAGGCGCATTTTCATTTTAGAATATCCATATGCCTGTTAAGCTTCACTATCTACGATCGGGTTAAAATTCAACATAAATAAAATAATACATTTAAGTAGACATGTCTGCTATTTTACATTGTGCTTCAACCATCTGCAGGAGTGTTAATTTAGTTAGTATAGGAAGAAGTTAAAATGAAACATTTTTACTCTGCATGTTAGATCCCTCGCTGTAGAAACCATGCCGCTTATGCGCTCCTAGATTTGGTCGGAAGGCGCGCGTATTATACTAGGGTTTAATAGTAGTGAACACAAAGTTAAAAATACACGATAAAACTGACATTGTATATTTCTAAGCAGTATATACATATAATAGTAGTCACAGTGTATAAGTGATCGTATAACTTGGCATGTTGAGTATTGCCATATGCATAAGAAAACATTTTATCTCTATACATAATACTATGTAGTAGAGGTTATAGCCAAAATACGACGTTCACAGGTGCACACACAGTCAAAAGAAGTACAAGCTGAGGTAGTTTGAGACTTGTGGCTTCATACTTATTTCAGTGTTAACTGCAATGTAATTTTGACGGAAGAAAAAACAAACTGGTTGTGTTGGACATGTTAGCCATACGACACGGGCCATTAAAGCATTGTATTATTTTTCCTCCACATAATTTCCGATATTTCGTTAACATTTCATTAAAACACACCGACCACTGTAACTAGTTTACTTGACATCAGGTAAATATATGTAATACACGTGCAAGCAATAAAAAATAAATTAATTTCACTTTCAAATAGCGTCTCTTGAAAGTAGTCAGAAATTTTCTCTATCCCCCCTGCTAGGTGTATTGCTGTGTTCTTGTTTTAACGCATTTAGGAAGTTTGAGATGAGCCCTAAAAGAAAACACTGTCTATTGTTCTAATAAACGGCTTTGGATAGTGTAGTACCGTTGTTTCTAATAGAGGGCGCCGCTCGGCAGTGCGAGCCTCCCGGCCTTTGGATCTTTGTCTGAAAACTGGATCCCGCTGCCGCTTCACAGTGTGCGCGATTTGCTTTTGAGCCGCCTCCGTTGCACACTGTGAAACCACTCCAAAACGAACTTCGGCCAAAACAATTCATTTACCGTTTAGTGCAATGGCGATGTCGTTTCGCCGTCGAAACGGATCGTAATTCGGACGGTCGGTTTAGAACTTATAGAGGGCTAAATCGGCTTGTGTTTTCTGTGTTGTAGTCTGTACCAGTCATTAGCGGGCTGTCGCTCCCTTCGCCTTATTTCTTTAACTTTTTAAACACTCGGCTTCGCGAATGACTGAGCGCCGGTGGAGTATGGGATCCTGGGCGTCTTAGGAAGCGAAGGAGCGGGGTTTTAACAGCTTTTCATACATTGAAAAAATGGCAAACTCGACGGGGAAAAATCAGCCAGATCAGCGAAGGAAAGGACTAGCTTTCCTGGACGAACTGCGGCAGTTTCACCAAAGCAGAGGGTGAGAAAGGGTGGCTTTTTATCTCGCAGAAATATAACTTTAAAACCGCGTTTAACTTTAAATGGGAGCGGTATCGGGGCCTCGGGTACGGCTTCTTGTGTTTATTTTTTTTAATATTGCGGTTTTTTTCTGCCTCAGCTCGCCGATCAAGAAGATCCCGGTCGTGGGTGGGAGAGAGCTGGATCTCAATGCTCTCTACACCCGAGTCGTTTCTTTAGGCGGATTTGCGAAGGTGAGTGCGGAGCCTCGCATGTGGATCTCCCACCTCTCGACTCACAACATGCTTCCCTGCGTCGGATTCCCCGGGGCACCCAACAAAGAGGCAGCCTTGGCTTTTTCCCTACAACCCCCACGGGCCCCCCCCACTCCAACGAGCACCACCGCCGCGCTTTCCCGGAGCCCAGGGCTGCGTTAGGGGGTCGAAAAAGAAAAAAAAAGACTGCTTCGAGGCTGGCCTTACGTGGTTTAGCCTCGCCGGCTAACGGCGTTATGGAGGCTGGCCGGCGTGTGGAGAGTGTGCGCTCTCCTCCGCGCCGCCGCTCCGCGCCTCCCCGAAGCGGCTCCGCTCGCAGCCCCGGGAGACTCCGGCATTAACGCCGATAATCGACACGGAGCGGCCGTGGGGGGGGGGGAAGCTCCCCTTTGCGGGGGCTCCCTTTTTTCGTAAATATTAGTCGTAAGAAAAGACACGGCAAGGCGGTTGAGGAGCGCCGTGCCGGGGCTCCTCGGCCGACGACAGACTGTAGGCCTCGCGCAGGCCCGTGTTTAAAACACAGTTAAATATGAAAGGAGCCGACATTTCTGACAGGTTGTCACCGGCGATATTGATCGCGGGGACTGTCGGTGTTTATTTTAGCCGACGTCTGCTCCCCTTTTCATAAGACTTTGTGTGCTGGCTTAGCCGGAGAAACTTATTTTAGCTCATCAAGTGTTACAGTTTACAAAAAAAAACACATACATGCATACATATCTGCCCACTGTTCATATTATATTAAAGGGGGTATCATGTAATAAAATCAAGATTGCAATTAGGTTTGATGGTTGAGAAGGGAACATTTGTAAAAAATATTGGTTTGGATTAATCGGAAGTTCGGCTGGCTGCCGTTCCATCACGCCGCTTTATTGCTCACTAGTATTGGTAATTTACACGTTTTCTTCCCTTTCCCCTCCAAACTCTTTCTAGGTTTCGGACAAGAACCTGTGGTCCGAGCTCGGCGAAGATTTTAATTTCCCCAGGAGCTGCTCCAACGCCGCTTTCGTCCTGAAGCAGTATTACCTGCGGTGAGTGTCTGGGCCGGCCGGCCGGGCTTTCAGGCGGGCGAGCGGGCAGGCGGCGTCCCGGTGAGCTGGGAGCATGTGGCCACTGTTTACATACTCTGCTTATAACGCTAAACCAGCGCCTAAGTCCTCTTGAAGCGAAGTTTACGTACATTTGGAAAATGCATTTTTTACGTTTGGCTGGATTAGGAGGGAAGCTGGGGGTTTTGGTGTCGGGGCGCAGGACAGTTTTCGGTACGGGGGTGTTTTAAGTGCCTTTAATTCGTACGCGCTTGACATCGCCGGTAACTTGCAGTTTTTGCTTCGTTAGCGAGTCCCGCTGGTGAGTTACTCGGCCGGAGGTCGCATGTGGAATACGAGCAGACGGCGTGGCCCTATTTCCCCCCAAGAAGGGCTTTTGCTAAAATGAAGCGAAGCCTTTGCATTAAGAGGCGAGACGTATAAAACCGATTTACTTCTTAGGTTATGGCACCCCGCGTGTGTAGCTTCAGGTTGCCTTTATCGTTACCAGTTGAACACTCCGGCTTCATTGTGCAAAAAAAAAAAAAAAACAAAACAGCGAAGGTCTTCGCGGCTTAAACGCAGGAACAGCACGTTTATCGATTTTTGCTTTCCCATCTCGGCTGATTGCCTTTTTCCCTCCAAAAAAGTTTCTCCAGCTCTTCAACCTGCTGCGTTAAATTGGGGAGGGGGGGGCGATTGCTGTGTTGTCATGCAGAACGGCCATATGTTTTTGCTTAGCTCCTCCACTGCAGCCGCCACAGGTCCACGTTTTGCATCCCCTTTCAGTTTGAAGTAATAATTAGCTTTAAAATTAGTACTTGGGACTGATTTACATGAGCCCAGTGAAGATCACCTGAATCCAAGGCCAATTCGGTGTTAGAGAGATCTGGAGATTGTGAATCTGCTGCTTGCCATTTCTTCAACTTGATAGTAATGGTCATGTAATGAATGACTTTTGTTTGACCCGTCTAGACAAGTCGGATCCACCAGTGATCGTGTTACAGGGAAAGTAGTAGTTGGGGTTAGGTGTTAATAACGACCACACTGACTTGTTATAACTGAGAAGTGTAGAAAAATGTAATGTTTATCAGAGTATTTCTGTAGCGACTTACCCTAAAGACCTTTAAAGCTTTGATGCTAACTTTGAAACTGCTGCATGCTTAGTATTTCCGTCTGGAGCATTAGGGGAAGATCTGGAGATCCTGCCTTCCTGCGGTTCAGAATTGCAGGGGCACCAGTTAGAGGGAAGTGAGATTTTTTGCCACACATGGCAAGGCCCTTGTCTGCTGACACATTACTAATACCTTTGGGTGTTTGTCATTTCAGAAGGGGAGTAAGGAGGCTGTTTTGAATGTGTATTTTATACTGGTGTGTAATTGGCAGTTTGCTGTGTGTTGATATTGGAGAATATTATTTGTGGCCTGTGATCAAGCTTGGACCGCTGAAGGTTATCCCTGTTTCTTTCAGCGTGAGGCTGTTTGTTGAGTAGTGTGGCGTTTGACAGTACTGGGAGGGGCATTACTTAGGCATTAGATTTATCGGGTGAACAGACTCCATCGCCCCCTTTTTGCATTTTTTCAGATCTTTAGCCACAAACGTGCACACATCTGCTTTTTCAGATCAGGCTGCAGTACCTGTGGCTCTCGCCACAATGCGCTTCTCTGTACTCCGAGCGGGTATTAAGGGGCACGGGGTGAGTGGCCTTTCACTGCTCTGTCACCACTGAAAATGACCCCTTCCTAGATATTAGGGTTTTGCTGCTGCATGTTGTGGGTACGTCTCCAGTTGTGTTTAGTATTCAAGCAGGACTGCAGTCTCTTACTTGAAAGTACTGCTTTCTTCAGCAAAGAGCTCCTTTTTGTCCTACAAGCCTCTCAGGGTTGTACATACTTGATGGTCGTTTAATCTGGTGTGAAGAACTTAGGTGTATGATTATGTAGATTTTTGGGAAAGCTTTGCAGTAAAACTTTCAGTATAATTAATTTTGTAGATCCTTGTCGGTTAACTCTCAACTGGACTGGAGAATGTGCAATCTTGTGCCATTCTGTAATAAAACTTATAATATGGCTGTGTGCATGTATTGGTTGGGCACTAATTTAATGCTTTTTGGTCTGTGTGTGATTTGAAAACCATGCTGTTAATCCTTGCACTGGTGCATGCCAAATCCACAACTTCATCATGTAAATAGAGAAGGACGACGTTGCTGTAGTTTAACGCTGCTCTCGCAGAGCTTGCTTTTCAATACTCCCAAGAAAGTTCTCTAAT
This sequence comes from Mormyrus proboscirostris, assembly GCA_026779585.1. Taxonomy (NCBI): domain Eukaryota; kingdom Metazoa; phylum Chordata; class Actinopteri; order Osteoglossiformes; family Mormyridae; genus Mormyrus; species Mormyrus proboscirostris. The sequence continues at coordinate 22,827,214 of JAODKF010000068.1, forward strand.
AGCTGTAAATTTAAAACACTAACATCCACTGAAGTAAAACAGAAAACGATTGCCCTTCTCGTAACAGTAAAATGTGAAAATTCAGTTAGTCACACATGTCATGTGCAAAGGTATCCAGTTGGAGCAGCTGTGTTTTTATGCTCTTTGGTTTGCCTTGAGACCTCAGTCCCTCTGATTGGTTCCGCACACGTGCATCTTGCCACAAACAATGACATTTGCCTCTGAGCTATTACTACTTCACCTCCTTTCAGTTTTTTTTCTCCTTTCCTCAGGAGATATCTTATCTGTAGTGTGCTATATTAGTCATATTGCCATGGATGTGTAGGCAAGGTTTTTAATCTAGTTTTGTTTTGCTGTATTACGGCTGGATGTTTTTTTCCTGTCTTTGGCTGGTTAGCCATGCTCACCTTATGCCCGCTTATGAAATCTTGCTTTTTAAGAATGAGAGATGTGTACTATGCATGTTATACCAAATTGATTGGTCAGTCGTTCATTTAAACATGCCTGTGTTTTCCTGTGCTCTGTGGAACTTTATTTTTTCCAAGTGCTATCAGGGTGGGTGACGTAATCGGTGTCCACAGAGTATTTTAGTGGTGTTATTTTTCTCTTTGTGAACGTTGTTTAATAATTTGGGAATTGCGGTATTCGTTGGCGTTGGGTATCCACTTTGTTTGACTTTTGTTGGACTTGCTTGCTTTTTTTTGAAGATGCTGTTGCTGAATCTGTTGTGGGACGGAGCTGGAATTGAAGGAAGAGAAGCTTGTGTTATACATGCCGACTTTTAGCCTTTTCACACAGCTTGGAAAACCCTATAAATTTAAGGCTCCCATATCGGTTCCAAAATTCTGGGAGGAAATAACTAGTCCATGCTGAACTCCCCTTCTGTGGGCACTGTTACATGCATGTGGCTTGAGAATTATGGGTAACCCTGGTGTTTTGTGCCCATTTTGCTTGAGAACACGCGCTACTCTAGCCTTCTCTGATCCAGCGCAGAGTGGTGGAAGTTTCAGCTAAGTGCTCGCTTACTTGGGATCGCCTTTTTGATCTGCTACTTTTATTGTACTTTAAATAGTAAGGAATTATGTGATGGCAGTATATGCGGGGGATGGGTCTCCATCGCAGCCCCGTCGTGCACTTTGACCTGCCCTCATCTCTCGTCGCACATGTTTGGATTGAAACGAGCGTGAGGCTGCTATGCTCAGTTTTGGAGGGAAAATGCACGGAGGAGCCAGTGAGCCACATGCTCCGAATCGGTTTTGAGTTGCAGTGAAGAGCCAGAAGCAGTACATGCAGTGTTTTGGGGTGTGATTCCCCTGAAACGCCCATTGGATTTGGGAGAGTGTCTATCAGCCTGGCTCTCAGTGGTCCATTAAAATGAAACCTGCTTTTTAAGGAGTGTGGATCAGTGCTTTGATACCACAGATGTTTGTAGTCTTGGATGTTTAATTTATGTCTGGGGGGAGTTTAGGAGTTATACCATATGGTGAGTTGTGTTCTATATTGTGATATGTTTCATATGTATTATGGAAATTTTATTTGGATACGCTGCTCATTTACACTCGCTAGCTCTGAGCTTGGTGTGGTAGCATTTTCCGGGCTTTAACTTCTGCTTGAAGGTGTTCCTGAAACCTTCAATGTTTTCCAAACTTGCTGCAAACAGCTGTTTTTGCTGGAGTTTTTGCTAACTCAGTACGTTGCGTATAACTTTAAAACGGGCCTTAATTGGGGGAGTTGCAGAGATTATAAAGTTGAGAATTGTGTGTCTTATTCAGTCTCTTGACTTAATGTGAATGTATCAGCATAAGATTTTAGCTTGTGCTATTCTATTTGGAAGTTCATGATCTGTTAACTATCGAGCTGTGTTATAGTAAATGTTGCTAATCCTATTATGAACTGATTCAAGTAATGGAAAATAAAATGGACAAATTGGCTTGAAAATACAGAATATAATTAATTCCTTCCGAATTTTTGTACCATTGTGAAGTTTTCCCAGTATTCAGCTAGATTTTTATGAGTTAAGGTTTTAACAGTTACTGCTAACACATTTGCCCATGCAACATTCATTCTAAATTTACAGCTGTATTTGTGAAACACATGCAAGATTTGGCAATACTGTAGTATAGTTGAATCTAATTTATTTTTAGAGATTTGTTGTCCACCTGCATCACATGTCTGTCTTACTCTTTAATTTTTTTATTTTTTTTTCCTCTTGATGTCAAGCTTCTCAAAAGGTTTACATTCAGCGTGTCCCTGGTTTGTAGATGTGCTGTTAAACTGTCAGGAAAGACATTCGGCGTGATTTCTTAATGTTTGCCCTCATATGAAGTCTCAAAACGTTTTCAAAGACTCTTGGAAATGTCCTGGAAAATCATTTCGCCGAAAGAGCAGGGGGAGACCTTTCTGGCAGAATCGCAGTCACAGGGCCCGAAGAAAGACACCCTTGCTGTGATTTTGCCCGGTTTACTTGTTGCTTCTCTTAGTCTTGCCTTTAGTTCTCCAAATTGCAGTTGCAATCATGGAATCTGAGCTCCGGTCTTCATGAACTGAACTGTGGGAGCCTTAATCTTTTCAGTTTATCCATTGTATGTGGTGTTAGGAAGCGCGGTGCGTGTAAAACATTTAGTGTGATGTTTTGGTCAGCTGCATCATTTCTGCCACTCTTTCTCCTTTCACAACCACGTGAATCACTGAACAGCAGACTTAGTGGTGATATCTGTAGTAAAACAGCCAGTGCAGATAACCAGCTGACTCGGTTCTCTTGATAGACTGGCATCCTACATCGGTTTTGAGCGTCGTAATATTTGTTGCAAGTAGTATCTAGTAAATCTTTCTGAAGAATCGCGTCGTTCTCCCTGGCGAGCAGGGCCTTATGGAGGACGTCTGCTTTCGGAGGTGGAAAGATCGCGATGGAAGTGAATATGGCGAAGATGAAGACCCGGCGCTTTTCAGAAAGGGGCCCGGTTTGTGGCTGATACAGCCAAACCTGCCGCTTCACATTTAGGCTGCGCTCCAAGCTCGCTTTGTGCACGTTGAGGGAGCTTTGATTGTCCTCCACTGACCTGAGAGTGAACTGCACGCAGAGTGCCTGTGATGTTGATAAAACTTTATTTGCCTTAATGGCAAAGCACCGTATAAACTGTTAAATACAAATATCAGTGATAGCTTCTCCCCCATAATTACAGCTCTCAGCACTGTCCTGAAGTCTTGCCGTAGTTTCTATTGCTGGTCATTTAATACATCACTCCCCCCTGCACTTGGCCAGCTTCTGTTCCTTTTGTATATTCTAGTATCAGGCTCCTAAGGGAATATGGATTTTATGAATTCTGTGGTCGTGTGTTTGTCTAGTTTCACAGCACCTCGGTGGATTATTTGCTGAATTTTAGCAGAATTAGCGAGGAAATGCTGCTTCACGTGGAAGTCCGTTCCCTTGGAAATCCCGCCAAGAGGTTTCACTCAGCATAGCTCTCGAATGTAATGTGACTGTTTTCTGCAATGTACCTCTCAGAAGTATGACATTTGAAATTTCCTTACAGATGCTGTTGTATCATTACATTGCTGAGTTTTGATTAGTTTATGGAGCTGTTGGTGAGCTGAACTTGTAGATGGCAGAATTTGTGATCTTTACCTTGTTGCGCCCCTAGAGGGGAGATGTCAGGATTAAAAACCTTCTGGTGTCTTGCGCCTGCCTTTTTTTTTTACAAGCTCAGTAAAGACTCTCTTTTTGTAGTCCTGGATGTGTGCAGGTTTGAATGGCCTTTAATGCATTTTAAATGCATCGCTGCCATGTTGACAGTCTCCCATTGCAACTTTACACGAACAGAGACTATGAATCCTAACTGAGGTACATAGCTTGCTAGCTTAAGTTGGACTATTCTGTAGTTTTGATGTTGCTTATTTGCACAGCTGGCTATTAAATAAAACGGTTCAGGTTAAGGAACAAGGTCACAAGCGTCGCTCATCTTGTTTATTGATGTGTTAATGGCGGCAGAGCTATCTGACAGGCAATCCTGATTGTATGGTCACACTTGTCATTTGCTTATCAAGCTAATTATAGATTAATGCATAGTTGTAGGAGACAGTTACTAAACGGGGCAGTACATTAACTAATACACAATCTCTGGTAATCAATCTCTATAAGATTACTGAAAGATTCTGCTACATAGAGGATTGGACAACAATTAAAATGCATAGACCAAATTGTATTTTATCTAAGCTTTGATCAGTGTAATATTGTTTAGACGTTTTTGTGTCTGAATTTGTTTAGATAAGAATTGAGTATGATTTGGTATGTTTTTAGAGCAGCTCGAATGGTTCTCTCTCCATAGCTATTTGGAGAAGTATGAGAAGGTCCATCACTTCGGGGAGGATGAGGAGGAGACACAACCTGGCAACCCTAAGCCGTCTCTTCCAGTGGGGGCCTTCCCCTGCTCCTACAACTACCAGCAGCACATTGTATCAGGTAACATGCTCCCTTCCCCAGGCTGCTTCTGTTGGGGCCCTGGGATGCTGCCAGGCACAGCAACGTCTGTAACCTTGAATCCCCCACTGCCGTGTTGTTGCGTGAATGTGGAGCATATTCCTGTAGCTGCTTACTTTTATTAGAGTGTTTTGCCCTCTGCTTAACCCAGTATTTAACTTCAGCCGGCTTGGTCTCGGTCCGCAGATTACCTTCGTCAAAGTTACGGGCTGTCTATGGAGTTCATGCCGCCGTCTGATTACAACAAGTTGGTGCTCTCTCTCCTCTCCGGCCTCCCCAACGAGGTAGACTTTGCTATCAACGTTTGCACTCTTTTGTCCAACGAAAGCAAGCACGTCATGCAGCTGGAGAAGGACCCCAAACTCATCACGCTGCTGCTGGCTCACGCCGGCGTCTTCGATGACAGTACGTCGGGCCGTCCTACCGCCCACCGACCAGCCGAGTCTCATTTTTCCCGCCGTGACATTTACAAATTGGTTGCTTCTCCCGGCGCCAAACCACACAGTGTTTGTAGATATCTGCGTGTTCCATTGTCTGGTGCCTGTCAGTATTAGTCCAGTGCCAAGTCGTCTGTGATTTCACTTCTTAGTGAAATTTGATTAGTGTTACTGCTGGCAAAGGTGATCAGATTTACTGACCTCTGACTCCCTGTCCCTACAATGACCACATTTGTGTTCAATATGCATCTGTCTACCCTTGCAGCCTTAGGAAGTTTTTCAGTTGTATTTGGGATGGATTGGAAGGAGAAGACATCCCGAGACTTTGTGAAGGTGAGCCGTCTAGATGTATAGCATGAAGACGTAGATGTAGTGTATATTTTGCTTATGGTTATGCTGATTGAGATTTGTGGTTGTGCATCGCCTCCCACATTCATTTTCTGTTGTCTTTGAAGCTTTCCCTTCATATTTGTAACCTTGTGATATTTCATCACTAGTCACATGGAGAATGTGAACCTCAATGTACTTTCTGGTGTTTACTTTTTGGATGAATGCACCCATTATTATCGATGGTTTTTTTTAGGCTGTTGTGATTTGACAAATGACATTTCAAGCTGGCATGAATGAAGCAAGCTCGGGACAACGGAATGATATGTTAATAAAGTTAATCCGTACAACAAAAACGGATGTGAGTTGTGATCCGAGTTACTGCCTGATTGACTCAGTAACTGTGTGTTTACTGTAGTTTTGGAAGGACGTCGTTGATGATGCTGAAGTTCGGGACCTCATTTCTGACAGGAACACCAAATCACAAGGTATGACTCTAAAGCCGTTTGTATTCCGACGTCTGCTTCGCCAGGTGATCTGTAGTCACACATCCCCCTTTCTCTTGACCCGAAGATGGTACAGGAAAGGAAGGGGCGTGGGATGCCCTGTTTCACCCACCGCGGGATGTCGGCATCAACGACGTTGAGGGCCAGAGGGTGCTTCAGATCGCAGTCATCCTACGCAACCTGTCCTTCGAGGAGGCGAACGTCAGACTTCTGGCAGCTAACCGCACTTGTCTGAGATTCCTCCTCCTGTGTGCCCACTGTCACTTTGTATCGCTACGGCAACTGGGGTTGGACACGCTGGGCAATGTGGCGGCAGAGGTAAGGTCCCAGCCCCCCCAGGGGTGCAGTTTCAGGACGGGGGAGGGCGAGGTGCAGATTTGCCTAATCGTTAGTTCGTCTTCTCTTATAGCTTCAGTTGGATCCCGTCGATTTCCGAACAACCCATCTTATGTTTCACACCATCACCAAATGCTTAATGTCGAGAGACAGGTTTTTGAAAATGAGAGGTGAGTATTTCCCCAGCCTGGATTTTTTTGATGCAAAGATCTGAATGTCCAGAACCCATCCCTTACGCTGTTTGCTCTCCCAGCCATGGAGATTTTGGCAAACCTCAGTAAAGGGGAGGACAACGCCGTCCTCATTTGTGAGTATGTGGACCAGGAGTCCTACCGAGAGGTCATCCTCCACCTCACTCTCCCAGACGTGATGCTGGTCATCTCCTCACTGGAGGTGCTGTACCAGCTGGCGGAGCTGGGCGAGCTCACCTGCACAAAGATCGCCTCGGTGGACCGGAGCATAGGTACGTTCGCACATGGTCACGGCAGAGCCCTTTAAAACTCCATGTCCCAGAATGCTGTTCCAAAGCTATCAGTTGGTGGACTAGGGCACTATGAAATGGACTGTGACCTGAATGTTGCTGGCATTAAGGCTCTCGCAGATCTGCCTGAAAAGTAGAAATTGTAGGCCATGGTAATTGGGCAGTAGCCAATGGGGCCTCCTCATCTTGTCTGAATGTGATCCCTGCATGATTACTCTCTTCCATGTTGCCTGCCTGACCTCACTGTGCCGGGATACCTGTGGACCTGTTCGTGTTTCTCTCTCCCTCTTGGCAGATCTCCTAGTGCGTCTCGTATCCGTGGATATCCACACCTTTGGGCCAGATGCTGTGACAGCCGTTAAACTCGTGGAGCACCAGAGCTCCAGCGGACAATCAGTGTCCGAGGTGCGACCCCAGCTGCTGGAGCACCTGCCCCCACAAATGCAGAGCACACCCGTGCCAGGTGGGTCCTGCCTCGTCCGCTAGCTTCAGGCGACTGAAAAAGGTGCCTGATTTTTAAAAATTCCATTGTTTACATTTGGCGATCTTGTTTTTTAAAAAAAAATTATTATATATGATATTTCTATGACAAATAAAATTGTCAAAGCACCACTAAAACCCGAGAGTATACATTTTCTTAGTGGAGCACAGTGGTTATTTTAAACCGGCTTCCTGACATCGCATGTAAGGCAGAAAAATAGTCTGAGGTGTGAGGTGCATTTCATCGTCGCAGCAGCAGCTGTGCATGTCAAGTGCGGCTGTGGCTGATCTCCCCGGTCGCTTTTTGCCATCAGTGTCGCGGGCCCCGGCGCAGTCGACTCCCGCGGTGCCCGGCATTGTGGAGATCGACGGCGAGAAGTTTGCAACTCAGTGGTAAGAAGTCGACCTCTGCGGGATTAAAGAGAAGCCCTTTCATTGCTTTTTCCTTTTCTGCTCTGATAGGTATTAGATGCATTAAGGTTGGTGCGGCTCATTCGATGTTGAGTTAGGTTACAGTCAGACACTGGCAAACGGCTTGGCTTTGTCGCCTGATTTGCCCTCTTCCCTGCAGGTTGCATGCACACTTCGAGACACACGCCGACGGCTCCGTCTCGCGCTCTGAGATGTACTCGGAGTACCTCTCCACGTGCAGCAAGTTGGCACGGGCTGGCATCCTGACTTCCACTGGCTTCTACAAATGCTTGAGGTGGGCCGCTGGGAGTGCAGGGCTTTCCGGGTGCCGCTGTCTCTGAAAACGATGGCGTCATACGTCTTCTGAAACTTAAACTTGGGATCAGCCCGTGTCGTGTCAGCATCCCCGCCAGCTCTGAATAGGAAGCAGGGGCTACACGGTGGCCAGGTTTGGGAGCTGGAATCCTGGCTCCGCTCTGCGTGTTTGTGTGTGTCCCCATGTGGGGGGTTTGGGGGGAGTGTTTGCATGTATTTCCAGCGTTATTCGTGTTTCCTCTCACTACTTTAGTTTCCTCCCACAGGTCAAAGACATGCTGTTAGGCTAATTGGTGTCTAATCTGCCCATAGTGTGTGTGTGTGTGTGTGTGTGTGTGTGTGTGTGTGTGTGTGTGTGTGTGTGTGTGTGTGTGTGTGTGAGAGAGCG
>JAODKF010000068.1:22899934-22928109 GCA_026779585.1 Mormyrus proboscirostris
CCCCCCCCACCCATGCTGATCACCTTCTCCACAGTTAGAAGCCAAATGCCATTGATCGTGAATGAGACAGTGTGTCCCTCAGGCCATCATAAATTACATCCAACAGCCGAGGCCCCCACCCATTCTCCTCTCCCATTCTGGAGGCCCTTTTTAAATCCAGCCGCTGCTAGCGACTTGTTCCATAGGAGCTTTCTAGAAGCAAAAAATGTCTGACATTAGTTGGGCAAGCCGTGCGTTATTATCCCTGGAATTCTGCATGCTGTTAGCATTTTAGCCCATCGATGCTAACGATTACCACTGAAATAGGCCTCGCTAGAGAAATATGTGGCGAAACGAGTATATTGAGTGGCGCAGCCCCGCGATGTCTGCCAAGAGCAAGAGTGAAGAGAAAGGCACTCACAGAAAGAGCACAATGCCCGTGTTGGCCATGGCGTACGACAAGCCCAGGATGCCGCTTCCCATGATGGCATTGCTCAAGTTGAAGACGGACATCCCGAAGGAGATGTGTCCCGGCTCCTGAACGAACAGACATAGGATACTTTGGTCTGTGTCCCACCAGCTACCAATGTGTATGATGACGCGGGATTCGGGAGGCGGGACTCACATCTTCGTGGAATTCCTCGTATTTCCGTGTTTTCGTGATCCCATTGCTGAGAAACTTCTGGTTCTCTGGATATTCCTCGTCACCGAACGGACTGGAAAGCAGAAAGTGGAAAAATCCTCAGGCCTGACAGCAAAACGGGGAAGATTTCGATGTGTCCTCTCAGATCTGAGGGATCACGTGTGCTGAGAGCTTCGAAGAGGTCCTTCAGGTGCTTTCGGGCAAAGACATCAAAGGGAAATGGGACCAAACCCAAAGCAACGAGCATTTCAATATTACCGACAGCACATGTCACATGTATGAATGTGCTTCCGCTCCTGCTTTTATTGTCGCGGTTTTAAATAGCAGTGCCAAGAAGTATGTAATTTAAGGCATCGCCGATGTGTGTGAGCTATCAGCTGAGTCTCGGGTGCTGGGAGTATGATGCTTGAGTTCAGGAACTCAAAGTGAACTTGCTGCCCGCACTCTGCTGCTACCTGACCCGCTATGGAAATGGTGTGGTTGCGTGTTTGGCAGTCTCCAAACTCAGAGGTGTGTCTCAATATGCATACTCGACCGTACTTGGGTTCTCGCATATCCGTTTTACGTCATTGGCCATCGCCGATGACAAGTGCCAATACTCAAGAACAGAAGTACAGAGGACGGTAAAAATCTCCGGATGGCGTTCATGCCCCGCCCCAAATATGAAGGATGCATTGTTTGCTCTCTAAGTATGTTCTTGAGATACAAGTTAGCAAGACCTGTTTTACCTAGACCACAAGTACGATCTTTGCGTTCTTGGTATTGAGAAACAACTTAGGTCTCATGGCCAGCAAACTGACCATCCTCCTCATGCATGCAAGCTGGAACATTTCAGGATGTTAATACAACATAACAACAGGGAAGAGAGAGGACTCACCTGCTAATCGCTGTCTTTTCAGAGCTGCTGGGTTCAGTGTACGGATCAGTCAGGCTGTCCGCACTGTCATCATCCGCGTCGGTACGGACCTTCTTCAGCTCCATACGCTCCATTGTCTGTGTTCTTCCTGCAGAGTACAGGGGTTGGACCCGAAGGCTGGTTAAGATGGCATCTCCCACGGAGGGCAACCTGTTGGACCGCAAGGCCTAGCTATGGTGGCTTCTCTCACGGGCAGCAGGGCGTTGGACCAAAAAGCCCGCTTATGCTGGAGTCCCTGAGGGAGGACAGGGTGTTTGTTGGGTGCCTTTTGATTTCCGTTGCGCAGATACTGAAGCTCTATGGACAACACAAAGCAACCACCGCCCTTGATGGCTAAAGACAGAACTTCAGGAGAATCAGCAGGCTGCTCAGCCTGGCTGTCATCCCCTTTAGCAAAGTTCTTAATCTTAAATGGTATTTAAAATAATCAGATAGATTAGTGGGCAAACTGTGAAATTATAACCCACATTTCCCTTTTTGTTAAGAGTAAACTTGATAAATAAATGTTGGAATGGTATAATTTTCATGTCTCGGCGAAGGTTGTTAAGACAGACCATTGATGCATCGATGGCACCAATCCAGCCTGCATTCTTTGCTGACTAACTGTGACTTTCGCATATTTTTGTAAATAAATCCATCTCCTGTAGTCATGTACTACAAAGGAACCCAACCCTGCCTTCACATGCCGGCTGAAAAAAACGTCGCTATCAAGAAATGCATGCTCTGCCTTGACTTTTTAAGTTGCAGTTAAGCTGCTCCCGTTGTTCATATATCATTTCCTGCACGTCACATGTACGCGTCGGGCTGTAGGCCAAAAACAGACCCAGGCTGTTTTTCTTCATTTAACACATACACCAGCAGTTCAGCGAACGCAGCCTTTTCTTGGTTCACCAGCGGGGTTCAGAGCGATATTGTATAACTGGTTCAATGGAGATCTCACAATAAAAAGGCTGATAATTATGTACAAGGTAAAAAAAAAAAAAAAGTTTCAGTCAGGGACGCCTGTTTGCACACCTCAGCTGCCGTGGGGCAGTTCCCAGTCTGAGGCCCCCTGCTGGCTATTTATTTTGCCCCTGTATTGCAGGGGAAAAATGCACTCATTGACAGCAGGCATATCGCATGCGTGATCATGAACAGAGAGCTGTTTCCTGTGTCTTTACTGATGAGGGGGGGGTCCTTTCACACCTCAGTCCTCCGGGTTCCTGTTAAAAGAGCATTTACAATGGACATTCTCAAGCTCTCTCCAAATGCCTGCAACAAGCTTCTCCCTCCTGTGTGGATTAACCTGCTGAACCAGACTATGAGCTCCGCCCTGACATGAGAGATAGAATGGAGAAACGTACTGCCTGGTGCATTTACATATTTTTATATAGCAGACACTTCTATCCAAAGTAACATGTGATGGATTAGCAGAGACAGAAAATCCCTGGAGTTATAGGGGTTTGTGGCTCTTGTTCGTGGACCCGACGAAAACGTCGCTCTGCCGATTAAGGGGTCTGAACTTCCGATCAGCCCTCTCAGCCAACACACTAGCCTGAGCACAGGTTTAAAAGCCGGTCGTAAGCTCACCGCGAAGGGCAGAGTCATTGAATATCTTTAGGAACACTCTGACCTGATGCACTTTCAGGATGACAATCTGCTCGTCATGAGACTGTTGCGCAAAGGGACGTTGAGCGGCGATAGTGAGCAAGCAGAGAGGGGAACAAAGTAGCTATTTCTGGGATCAGGCTGCTAACAGCGTCCACTGTTCTATTCACAAGTGGGCTCACAGACAGAGAGCTCATGGGTATAGCCTGGCTCACAGACACAAACAGGCAACCAAAAATGGCCGGCCACGCAAAAAAAGCCGAGCACATAAGACCTGGAATGCTAACCATACTGTTCAGAGTTTAGTCATCACACAGCAGCAATCACGCAGCTTGGTGTGCTGGTTCGTAAGCATCTGGACAATGGTTCTGCAGCAGTGTTTCCCAATTCAATCCTTGAGGACCTGCAGACTCCACGCAAAAACATGGGTGTCTGTGGGTCCCCACAAAGTAGGCGGGGAAACACTGTTCTACAGCATTAGGTGATTCTGCTTTATTTCAAATCTCTGCTCTAGGCAGAAGCATTGCTTTTCATAGTGCAAAACCTCCAATTAGCCAATCATGTGAATCATCACACCCAAGCAACACCGTGACACATCTAAAATGTTCAATTTTTTCTCTTAATGTTAATATGAAAATGATGAATAACAACACAGCAATGAAGTCAAGCAAAGTTATTTTACTCAAGGTAGAAAATGTACAGGTACCTGTCGGGTCGAAGCTGCCGGTCGAAAGCCCTGGAGTGAGAGTGTCGGCCACACTAGCAAGCTGGAACAGAACAAGACAGACACGCTCATAAAATACAGGAGGGGGCTTCGGGCAGCCAATCACAGAAGCAGAAAGACACCGGGCCCGCCCCTTGCAGAGACTCACAGACATGCAAAGCCAGTGGGAAAGTGAGCGAGGGACAGCCAATCCGAAGACAAGCTTTGATGACTCATGCCAGCCACTGTTGCTTCTGTCCTGAGCCCCAAAAGGTCCCATCTGCTCAAGTTCAGCTTGGCTGAGCCTTGGAGGCTTTGGTTAACTGACAATCTACTGCGAGCCTCCGCCAGAGGGTGTATCTTCCTATGGTTTAAACGCGATGATGTAACGGCAGATGTTGTCGCTGCCCCGCCTCAAATACATCTCTGTGACACCCCTCACCCTCCGGGGCAGCCAAACAGCATGATCCTGGGATCAGGCGTCTCGGGAAATATTCATGAAGCTTTCGGAACAAGTCACTGACTTTCTACAGATTCAGATAAGTTCAAATACTGTGTTAAACAGTGACCCTCAATGTGCCCGACAGTGAATAAAACATTAACTGGCCAACAAGAACAATCCTGCAGCTGACAGTTTGTCATCAACCATTCCCAAAACCCTTGAAGATTTCAGATTTTAATTAGCCCCTGAACAAAGCATGCGTCGCTTATTTCCTGCCACTGAGACCCCAGTGACATGACAGGATTGCTTGTGTAGGTGCTCCTTGAGTATGAACTCCTCTATCCACATTTCCAACAATGCACTGCATTCTTTACTCACGTCCGTTTACCCAATGCAGTTTTTTTAAAAAGCACCAGATAGAGCTTATGACTTATACACGTTTAGCTGATTAGCTAACCATCTTATCTAAAGTAACTTGGAGTTGTTGCCAATTTAAACAGTTTCATTTTTTATTGCTCCAGCGTGTGGCCCCTCCCAACCAGCAACCACCAGTCTGCAAACCCATGCCATTAACCACCGTGCCACCTGCTGGCCCTACACTGAGCTACAAAACACAATTACACAGCCAAATGTTTAATCGAAGTGATGAAAAATAAATCCATAGCTCCGGGTCACAATGCTAATTCCCCTCCTGGGATTGGAGTGACAATCTGTTGGATGCAATCCTTTCTCCGTAACCGCAAACAGCTATACTGCTAATTCACATCAAAACACGGATTGCCTACACAGACCTCCCTGGCCACCAGCCCCCATAACCCGAGATCATTCAGTCGCTAACCCATTCACAGATGTGGCAAATCCCCCCATCGTGTGGCTCCAGAGGACCCTTCCCATGTCGGGAGGCTCCCTGCGTGGATCCTCCATGTTTGGACAAGACAATCTCCTTCATTTTCACCCTTTTCACGCATTTGTCAAATCTGGACAATGAGCCACATGTCATCTCTGTTTTTCAAATGCCTGGATCCCTAATGGTGCAGTAAACAATCTTACAGTGTCCAAACTCCAAGAATCGTTTCTTGTGGGTAAAATGAGAAGCGTTGGGTTTAGCGATCCGGTGTTTACTAATGCGCTTCATTCAACAGGAAGCTTTGATGTAAGACACAGCTTAAAACTTCCCCATCCATTCCTGCGGTGGACATGTGGAGGTCTCGTGCGTCCAGAATGTGCGAGCTCGGTACCGGTGATCAAGCGGTAGAACGTGTGATGTCCGCGCAAGATCATATGCAATCTGGTGATGCTTCGAAGCTGATTTGACCTTTATTACAAAGAAGAGCGACGTATATCTTTTTCTTCAGCCGATACTGCCAGCATTGTTAAAAAAAAAAAAATAAGCGAGTAACCTCCAGATCAAGGGTCTCCAACCTGATTTACAGTTAGATTTAATTCTGCTAACCAAATAATCTGGGGAGCTGCATAATGGTCAAATCCTCCTTTCAGAATGAGATAAAGTGAAATACAATTTTTTTTTTCTTATGAGAGCTACTCACTGGCTACCAGCAGGCTACAAGTGACTCTAGGTCGAGTTGTTGCCGACCACTCCTCCCGTCTACTGATAGATTCATCAGTATTTCTGAATTATGAAATAAAATACACATGATAACTCACCATGGAGACAATTCGTTTCTGTTACAAGGGGCTAAATCAGAGGTGGTGTGAATCGGAACCTCCTCTGTTTGTTCTTATTTGTGTCTTGGGCCATTGAGCACGGAAGCCCCATGGCCGAGAGCAGGGGAGGGACAGGTATCACCAGAAAGCAACGCGTCCTGTATCGCAGCTGCAAAGAGGTGGGGCCGGGTGGACCCAGTGTCCCAGGGTGCGTACAGTAGAGTGCCCCGAGGGAAGGAGGAGGTCAAACCGCCACAGTGGGGACCAGTTTGCCCATCAAAATCACGCAAACGAGACGAGATGTACTCCAGATGCCACCAGAAGACTCCAATATACAAGTAATTAGTAATATGCCAAGCTGTGTCCGTGTTTTCAATTACGGTCTGCAGGAATGCGGAAAAAGAGCTCAAACCATATACACTGGGACAGAACTTCGGATAAACAGGATGTTAGATGTAGGAAGCATTACTGTAATGAAGACGGGCACCAAGTCCAGCTCTGAAGTCGCCTCGCAACTTGCCGTGCAACGTTAAACAAAGCGAGGTTCTGTCACCAGATACACGTTATCAGCACCACCGCAGCTGGGTCGGCCTGCCTGCACTAACCTTGAGAAACATTTTATCTCAGAAATCGCAAAGCCGAGAGACGCTGTTTTCATGTCATCCTACAGGATCAGTCCAACTTTTAGTGTTCAGGACTGTGACTGGAAGGTTGCTGGTTCAAATCCCAATGTAGACAGACTGATTCCACCATTGTGCAGCTCAGTGAGGCCCTTATCCCCGCCCCGACTGGATTTATTTACAAAAATATGCTTGCTGACCTGGTGCTGTGATTCCCCAAACTTGCTCTCACCTCTGTATGTCTCATGATGGAATAGGCAAAAAAAAACACTTCCTCATGTGGATCCATAAAGTATCACTACCCTAAGTTACATACATGTGGGGGGGCGCTAGAGTTAAAGATTTGCTAGAAGCGATTCTGGGTCTTGTTCAGTTAGCAGTAGTTCACTGAAGACGCAACCCCCCAACCCACCAGAGCATTTAGGACGTTCATGCCCATTAGTTCAGTGCCCAGCAGATTTCAAGCCCTCTGCCATGGTTATACGATGAACCCTCCCCTCCGGGCTGATAAAGTGCTCCACCACCGTCTTACACCAACCAGACCTGCTTCTACAGAGAACCTTCAGACGACGACTATAGAGATGTGATGAAGCACTCTGCTTCAGCACAGACGTTGAGCCAAACCCTTACATGGCTTACTGAAAACGGCTCCCCTCTCAAGACAAAGAATACAAATAGAAGTAGAATAAATTCACAGCATGCGGGACATGGGCGAAGTTAACAGCCTTGTTCTGAAGACACAGAGCTAGATTCACGTATCTGTAAAAGGCAGTATGACTAGTCATCATGCTTCTGAAGACTGATAACTAGTCACTCTAACCAAGCTGTGAGAAGAAACAAAGAAGTAGGTAGACATGGAGAAGAGATCGTCGTTAGCATGAAGCTACATAGGCCAGCTTTGTAGAGCGCAGTGGGCTTTGGGCGGAGCTTATCTCGATGGAGAAAAAATAACCCAGGTTTGTTTTGTCAATTTAGTTTCAGCTGCTGATCTTGCCGCATAGCTGTCTGAAGACCCCTTCTGCACGCTGCCTTATGCATTATGTATCACAAAAAAATCAGCATGTGAAGTATGCCTGCAATGAGGTGTGATGGAATTTTTGCATTTTATGCAAAAGCCATGTATGTCTAGTTGGACCCCAAGCCTCATGAGAATGGCCTGCGTAAAAAAGCCTTTTCCATGCAACTGTTTTGATTCTGTGTCATGCTATTGGGTCTACAGGAACTAGAAGGCCCTGTTCTTCACAAGAACATCACAAACTGTTCCGAGGACATAAAGGAACACATTCATACAAAATAATTTATGTTGATTTAAGTACAATATTTCTGAGGAACTCTAATAATATGTAAAAGAGCCACTTAATGCCTAATTATAACTGTTTAATTATAAATGAAGTCACACATGGAGACAAAGGGTCTTAATGATGCAGAGTAGCCAATGAGCACCTTCATACACCAAAAAAAGTGATTCAGACCTTCATAATACGTCAGGATTATTCTACCAGAGTACAATGAATCTAGAGGAGGAAGCTAAAGATTCAACTGTAGTCTGATTTCTATCTATTTGCTATCGTGAGCTTTTGTTCTCAGGCACTTGAGATGTTGAGAGGTCACTGTTGTGTACTGGTGCAGATCACTCTTGGGAACAGCAACATTATGTCTGTGTTTCTCTCAGCTGTGGTCCCCTACGCGAGAAGCAGACCTTCCAACTGTTGATTGATCCTTTTGGTTAAAAAAAAAGGACGATAGTAGAGGAGCCCACAGCTGGATGCACCAGACAGACTCCAAACAAGCAAGCGGCGGTTTCTCCTGGCTGGGAGAGGTGAAGGGTGCACAGAAGTGGCTGACATCGGTGTGGCGGCATCCTGTGCGTATACACCAGTAGGGGGCGCTGGAGAGTTCTTATCGGGGGGATACGGGGGGGGAGGGGGGGAGCATTTAAAAAACACTTCTGAAAAAGCCCAGCCCATTTCTAATAGTTAACATTAATCACGAATGCAGGCATTTTTAGTCGGCAAAATGAAATAAAAATTGCATTTATGTAAACGTTTCAATTCCACATTTTCCTAAAGGCACAGCACACTTCAGCTGACATACAGCCTATTGCACCTGTTTCTGTAGTGTGGCCAGACTCTCAGATAGACTGACGAGGAGAATGCCAGGTTTGTGGTTTTCTGACTATATTTGGCTAGTTTAGAAAAAAAACAGAATGAACAAAAGCATGGATAGTAGTTGCTTGAGCTAGTTAAAAAAAAAACAGCATCAAAATGACATGTGGTCAGTTTCTGCACAAACATAAATGGATGTGTGGATGCTGTGTTTACGACAGGCCTGAACGCGGACATTTTGACAGGCAGTGCCTCAATCCACTGTAAACCTTTCAGCTCAGTTCAGACACTAGTAGGGCTGCATGATATTGGAAAAAAAATCACATCATGATATTGAATTTTTTTGTGATAAATATTGTGATATTTATAAAATAACAGAGTCTGCAAATAAGTAACTTGTCTTAATCTAGCTATTGGAGTCCTTGCGATGTTACAATAGCATGTCTATCATGCGACGTCGATATTAACATCACACATCGTGCAGCTCTAGATACGAAAATCGTATCCCATTTGCATGCTCAGATATAAGCAACACATTCTGGGCTGCTTCGTGTGGTTTTTGGGAATGAGTTGGCCTGGAAATTTCAGCAGGACCGTCCAACCCTGCTTTCAGTATACCTCATTAGCTAGAAATCTGTGAGTTACTCAAACAAGAAACCACCCATATCACGGCCGTCAGCCGTCACACCGTGTCTCAGGACACACCCTCGCAAAACAGCTCTGGCGTGCAAACAAAGCCCACGGTTACCATGGAACAAGTAAGAATCAACACAATATGCAATTACAACATATATAGCGAAATATGCTAATGAGATGCTGGACGAATAACTCTGAAGCCAGAATTTTCGTATGATGTTTCCCAGACCATGTTTTCTGTGGATCAAACCCTACATGTGCGGTGTTTAACTGGCATTGCTAAATTATCTGAAGTGCGAGTTTGTCCTGCGATGGACAGGTATCCCAGCCAGGGTATTCCCAGCCTTGTGTCTAGTGCTTCCTGCCACCCTGTGCTGAAAGCATGACTGGAAGATGGATAAATGATAAGAAATATTATAAATATGTGAAATTTCCAACTAGGAAATATTTATTACTATATTTATATTTATCATATTTATTATGTATTACTACATTCTAAGACGTGACTGCTACAATGTATGTGTTGGTGCATTTCACGTTAAATTTAACTTAATTAAGAAGAGAATCGAGAATCAAGTGAGTGAATCTGGAGACAGCCTTTGTAAGGCCACAATCTACTGGCCGAGTCAGAAAACAATGACTGCAAGGTTGTATGCAATTGGCCAATTCTGTGGGTGGTTTTTATGAGATCTTATCGGTTCACTGACTCCCCTATGGAGACCTTAAAGCTAGCTAACTGTAGCTTTTAAGGTAGCATTTCATTGGCTGAGGATGTCTTCTGCAGATTCTGACAGGTAAACTCAACGGATCAGGTGGGTTATATCAGCTGTATGATACCGCAGCCCACATAGCTGGAGGCTGACAAGCAGGGCCGTTGGAAGAGCACGGACACCCCGGCCAAGTCAGGAGGCTCTGCACTTCACAAGTGATCTTCAATACAAAGCTTATACATAAAATTGGGCATGGGGGGGGCAAGGTGACATTTTGTCAGGGGCCCCTGAATTTCTAGGTATGTCCTAGTTGACAACACACACAAGGCAAGTGCTCGTCTTAATGCATTCCGAATCGCCACCAGAGCTGAGTAAGAAAAACGGAGAAAATAAATGTAAACATATATGCCTGGAATTTGCTAATTCTGCAAACATAGGGAAAAAAAACAGAGAAAATATTAACATACACCAGCGATGGAACATAGCTAAAAGCAAGACGAAAACGAAAGAAGGCTTTGAACCCCACAGCCGACAGAACGATCTTGTGCTGCCAAGTCACTGGTTGAGCCCATTTCCTAACGCTTTTTCGGTTCTGCTGGGTTAAGCTAGGCAGTAACAGTCGTTCCTGCTGTTTTTTAGCATTCTGTAGGCTAAAGTGAAGCCCTTCTACTGCATAGTTGTGCCGTCCACTCTTTACAGTTACATTTGAAATCACCAACATAATGTAGTTATATAACAATTTCTTTAGTTTTCTTTTTGTTATAATAGGGAAACCATGGTGTACTGTCTGGTGTAACTCATGGCAACAGCAATTGTTCACTCAATCTGTTCTTACTCTATGTAATCTTACCCTGGTCAATTAAATTGATTAACTAGCAGAATTTATGTTTAATTTTTTTAATCCCACAACAATAAAAAGCTACATTTTGACTTAAATTAGAGCTAAAGATTTTGTTTTGTGTGAGCTCTCTTTTCAAAAGAAATACATTTCTCAACATACTGAATATTCATAAAACTGAATGTTTAAAAAAAGTCTTCAGTGCAACACAATGTGAAAGCATTACGTTTATAACATACAACAAAGTCTACATAAATGTTGCTAGTAAAAATAATTAAACCTTTTGTTTAGAGCTTCACAAAGAGGTATGGAAAAATAGGAACTTCCGCAGAAACCAACGAGTTTGTACATGACAATCGAGGCAATGAATAGTAAAATCTACGTGAATGTATGAGGGCGGACATAATTACCTGACACACACATTCTCGTTAGTTTTATTCAGCCCTAGCACAGAAACGTCATTTTACAATTACTCAAAGTATTGTATAAGTATATCCATCTCCTAAAACCTTAATAGGCCTAACTGCTTTTGTCAAGCTGTATATATTGGCAACCTAACTACAACACAATTCGGTTAGCGGCTCACGCTGAACGACTGCATGCTAACATGCGCTTGCATGCTTCATTGATTACTAACACTACCCCAAAAAACCCGATTTCATAAAAGCATGCAATTCACAAATTGTACATCATCTTACGAAGGCAACATCAATCACGAAGCGCGACTTAAGAGGAACCTTCCAGCATGCAGCCCCCCCTCCCGTCCGCGCGCCCACCCACCTACCCCCGATCCCGCAGCGGTACTGCTCAATTCATTTATCTAGATACCAACAGGCAAGCGGTGTCACCAAAAGATCGTACATGGTCGTCGCACTACCTCCAGCTTACGCTTATTTATTTGTGATTTAACAAATTGTCCAATATACAAAATAAATAAACACCATTGAGACCCCCTCCCCTCCCCCACGCGACGGCAGTGAATGGTCAAACAATTTCATTAAGGGCTTCATTTAAAAATCTATAACATACCGGCGGCTGGGATTTTTGTGCATCAGTCTCGCTATTAGTCTTTAAAACGGACACCATTATTCACAATGATTTTCCTACGTTGCGAGACCACCTCGTGTGCGGGATCGCCGCGACCACGCGTCGCTACTGATACAACCCCATCTGTGCATTGTTGTGTTTTCACATGCCTGCTGTCCGCCCATCTTCAAACTAACAACGCTAACATCTGACACACACATTTATTTAATTACAAAAATACTAACAGTAAAATGTATCACTATATGCTGCTACAATTAAAACACGCCTTAACGCAGGCACGGTTTACGTACTGGATGGCATAAATCGAATATGACAATACGGCAATATAATACTCGACTGTGTTAGAACATCGATATTACTGTGATCAGGCATAACCGCCCTTTATGACTGATCCTTTTTTGTATTTCCATTTGGCCTATGCAACAATGATCACTGTACATATATTTTTATTGTATCGAACAATCCATGAGTAGTATTACTAAGTATGATTTTTGCACATTCACAGAGATTATGGTAGTATTTGTCCACGTTTCTAAAAAGCAAACAAGCGCAGAAATAAAGTGCAGGATATCGGAAACCTTTATTGTGACCCACCTTATTTAATTGATCAGGTTTCGGAGATGAGCGGCACGGAGACGCGGGGAAGTGAGCGCCCAGGACACGAGCTCCTTTGGTTTAACAGTGGAGCTTAAACAGTGGAAATTTCCACCATGTGACGGTGGTCTTTCAGAAGCATCATGTTTCATACATTAAGACCCAGCGACTCGACGCAACCAACTGAGATTAGGACCAGGATTTTACAGGGAGTACCTTAAAATAGGAAAGGCATCGTATGAATGTTTACATGTATAATGCTTTAAAGCATGCATTGATTATTAAATGTATATTTCAAATATGAAAAGGCAGGTAACGAAATTACTTTCACCGTTTTCCATAACCTCTCCCCCCATACAAATCTACAATGGGAAAGAGCATACTTGTGCATTTGAAACAACTATAACTGAAATATCTTCTTTTCATAAACCTGTTATGCAAATATATTCCCCCAATGTAATGTTCAACAGGTTTGCCCAGGTTAATAGACATAAGTTTTCACTCCGACAAAAGCTCTACTAATTCATTTTAAGTGTGAAACATATAATGAGGCGACGCATTGAATAGATTCGTTGCCGTAACAAGCACGGAAAATGATTCCCAGAATAAACGTACGTGTTCATTTTAAACATGTTTGTTGTAAGAATATGGAATAATTCAATACGAATACCAGTGCACATCTGCAATGTAAAACCATTAATAGTACAATAGATGCAATTCGACAATGGGACGTTAAGGTATTCAATTTATGTTAAATTCCACATTACTGAATTAAATGATTTATTAACTAGAAATCGGAAATAAACCACGATCGAGGAGTCTAATAATTTCTAATTGTCAAATACGCATTAATTTGAAACCGACATAGGACGTAAATATGTCCATTCCAACTACCACGTGGAGGGTCGCTGACTGCCTATAAGCTGATGGCCTAACGATTGCGTTTTGCGTCCTTGGGGAAATCACAGTTTATTTGTTAAAATATATCGTTAAAAATAAAATCAGAATTTTGCTTGTATAATAAAATGATTAACCACAGTACTATCTATGGCATGCATTGTAAGTGTTCATGGTTAGCAATAAAAATATATAACTAAATATACATAAATAACGAACATGCACGTTCATTGAGTTAAAACACCTACTATCGAATTCAAAAAAGCTGCCAAGTTCATTTAACCAGCGTATAAATCAAGATATCTGAGGCTTTGGGTAGTTGGATTGCTGATCTCATCTTACATAGTTGCTTAAATTGAATTATCTGGCATATTATGGTCCAGGTATTTTTTTTCAAAGTTGTGTTCCAGTTTTTTTTTTTTTGGACTGATGATTAATAGGCATGTTCCCCTTCTGGGTTTAATTTTAAGGCCGCATGATACTGACTAAAAAGAAGCAACGTTTCCTTTGAGTTCATTATTTAACAGACTTTTGGAAGCACTGAAAAGATTATTTTTAAAACACGGATCGGGTGATCCTTCTTCTGATCTGTATATTCATTTAATTTGCAACACAGAGTCGGCTCATTGGGCGTCTTAGGCCATATCATTGTGACTATCGCTCAGCCATGATATCTGCGCTTTTTCTGAGATTCCAGTACCAGAACACTGACTTTACTGTCGTACTGAGGAGCGTAACCTGTGCCCCCTGCTTGATCAAGAAATATACAGCTGCTTCGGTTTGTAGGGAACAGCAACGAAGACGTAATGGGCCTCCATACAATAATGGGTTTGAATAGCTGGATCTCTTTATTTGCCTGCACCAGCCACCAGCAAGAATCTTGAGCCCTTGAGATCTGTATCGAAGTGGACGAGGTCAAGTTGCCATGGCGTTAGCGATGGCTGAGGAATGCAGGATGCCACAAAACTAATTGGCAGCCAATTTAGATTAGGATAAAAAAAAAAAAAAACTCTTTACCGGAAATTATTGTCTCTTTGGAATTTCTTTGAGCTGCAATTTCCCATTCTAGGGATGCTGTTTTATGTCAAACCGTTTCTTTGTCTCACAAGTGACCTGTCTGAAGCTTTAATACCTTCCTGTACGGGATAAGTGTTAATTCTGCAGTCGCTCGTGGGATGATTCAGTGCTGTGGTAATGCTCAGTTTGAGTTAAGCCCCCCGCAGGTGCCTCACAGTGAAACCGTATGCTGGCTGTAGACAGACTACAGGCACGTCTGCTCATGTTGGCCAAATAAATAACCTATACAGTATACAGTAAAATGAGGTGATCATGTTGGCCAAATATGCAGCAATATGAGGTGATTTGTCATTTTTGTGTATTGATACCCTAAACTGGAGTGAATTTCTTTTGTGAAAGATTTTCTTCGCAGACTCTGTGGGGAACGCCAGCTGTAAGCCCCCACCTCGATGAACATATGGTTCACACGCTGTTACTGAATCGTATACGACTGCACCGAAGCTGTATGCATACTGTTGGTGCATTTTATATATGCATCCTGTATGCTAGCTGTTACTGAAATAGCTGATTTAACGATGTTTTGATGTCATTTTGGTTAACTAATTGAGAGCTGTAAGTTTGCTCTGGGTGATCTTCCACACTTACAGTAAGAATCATAGGGTTTGGGCTAGTGTGGGCCAGTCCGTGTTTTTGCTTTCTCCCAGCTGCCAGCACACCTAAACCATGTAATCAAAACTGCAGAATAACTGGCACCAGTGTGTTGAATCAGTCAATGTTACATTTATATAGCACTTTTCAAGACACTCAAAGCACCTTACAAAACCAATGGGGAGACACTTCGACCGCCACCAGCATGTGGCTCCCACCTGGATGACGGAACGGCAGCCGTTCTGCACCAGTACGGCCATCACACAGAAGCTGTGGCAGCGAAGGGGCAGGAGTGAATTCACCAGTCAGATATAGGGGATGATTGGGAGGCCAGATCTGAAAAGGGCCATAGTGGGCAATTTTAGCCCGGATATCAGGGAACAACACCTACTCTTTCCAAAGATGCCCAGGGATCCTTTATGATCTCAGAGAATCAGGACCTCGGTTTTACATCTGATCCGAAGGACGGCACCATTTGCGCGGCACGGTGTCCCTGTCACTGCACTGGGGCATTAGGATCCACACTGACCACAGGATGGGCTCCCTCTGTTGGCCACACCAATGCCTCTTCTCTGGGAGCAAAAACGTGGACTGTGTTGGGAAACCTGATTTAGAGGGTTTTTTTGCTTCTAAATCACCTGCAATGTGCTGACTGGGTGTTTCCTACCCTGTGCTTCCTTGGATGTGCTCTTGGTTTATATCAGTGCATTGGATGAATGTTTTTGGGAAACGGGTGAACTTTTTCACCTGCTCAAACAGGAAAGTCTGCAGTCTTTTATCAAGGCTCTTAGAAAGACACGGGTTCTGTGCAGGGGCTTATGCGGGAATGAAAAGGATCGGTCGCCCTCCTGCCAGAAATTCTGATAAGTGTGTCATGTGTGTGCTTCTCCAGACCTCACACCCCCGGAGGAGACCGTGAACAGGTGGACAGCTGTCTGCACTGGAACTTATGAAACGACAGGGTCAGATGCACAGCAGGGTGCCCCCTGTTGGTCAAAAGTCAACAATTCGCAAATGACGATATTCATTTATGAACCTACAGAATCGGTGTCTGCTGTTTTTCTCACACGACACTTTGTAGGAAACAAGGGAGCAAAGTCCTTGTTAGGAAGGACAGTCAGGTGACTTCCATAATTAGTATTAATCTGCCCCACCCCCACACACACACCTGTGGTTTGCTTTGTGTATATTTGTGTGTCCCGTTTTGTTCAGTTTCGTTTCGGCCACTGCTACATCTCCAGGCAGAATCTGTTCTCAGCATGAGGCAAAAGCACGGGTCAAGTAATCTGTGTGTTTAACTCTAACCCAAATATCATTATTACATTTATTTGCACCGCAGAGGCCTTGATGTTTTCTCTATCAGCAACCAGAATCTCAGATGTTCATGCAAAGGGAATCCCAGAAAGGACTCAGTTACACGGTCCCCAGGTCATGTGACGCTGATCTCCAACAGAAACATGGCAGTTAATAAATTTCTTAGCTTCATCTTTCTGTGAGCAACTGATACTGTTCTACCATCAGTAGCATTTGCTACATTCAGGCCTCTTCATTTAAGTATGTTACATTTCACGTTATAAGCTTTCTTTGAAGCCTTTGTGGTTGATCCAAATTGAAGTCTAAGGGCCCAGACTTTAAATGCATCCTATAAATTGTAATCACTCTGCGTTTGGCATGGAGACAGTAAAATTAGGCCTACATTCTTTCTACAAAACATTTAATTTTGAAAGACCAGAGCAGCGTTTTGGAAGTGGATATGGCGAGTTATTTCAGTGTGTCTAATAAAACCTTCACGCAAGCAGACACTGCTCGTCTACCTGATGCCAGTGACTACGCAGGTCTGTGAAGTGTGTTAAAATCCACAGTTTAAGATGAAGATTTTGATAAACTTTAAGAACGAACCATTTCTCTACTATACCAGTAAAAATGTGTTTGATGAAATGGACGTATAATCGATGAGGATTCTCAACAGTAGACAGTGTACTTGGACATTTTTTTTGCGCGAGTAGGTCCCATGTAACCAAATGCCTCTCTGGGTGAATATTTTGGGAAGGTGTGGAATGCAACAACTGGGAAATGATGACCCACTTAACGAAAATAGCCACGGTCTTACTGGAAATGCGTCGGCACGACGGTAGTGAGGTCAGGTCCATACAGAAACGCTCACATCAGGTCACAGCAGAGTCTGAAACCTGGCCGCAGAGAATGTTTATATATCGACGGTTTATGGTCTGGGCAGGACGGCGGCTTAGTGGTTAGCAGACACTGTGGGTCTGATTCCTGTCCCCGTTCCAGCCTTATGGCTTTTCTCCAAAGCATGTGGTTAGGTGACCTGGTGACCCCACCGTGCCTTTAGCGTGTGAATATGTGCTCTGCGATGGTCCGCCATCCCTGCCAAAGTGTCTCCTGACTTCTGACCTCAGTTCCTCGGCTAGGCTGCGGATTCTTTGCCCCCTGTATAAGATACGGTCTGGAAAATAGATGGACTTCGTAGCGTGATATGTCGGATCTCTGAAACCGGTGATTGAGGCTGATATCATTGCTATTACAATGTCATTTATCATTTACAAGTTAACATCTGACATTTCAAGCGACTCTAGAGTTCACTGAAAGTGTCATTTAAAAAGTATATGTTGGTGCATATTCATGGAAAGAACTCCAGGTGAATTTACTGATGGGCCAAACAGCTTGGCTTGATCCAGTCAGTCTTGTACTCATCCCTTGATGACTATTATGGGCTTGTTGATATGATGAAGGCTGGAGATAGCCAGTTTAAGCTGAATCCTTTGGGCCTTAAGGCTGTAGATTACCCTTCCTTCACAATTCCTGCTCAGAGTGCCTCAGCTTCAGTCTACTCATTCAAATATCCAGCTGTATATCCAACTGTACGAAATGTGGAATATCATTCCCTTGAGTACTAAGCTCACCCTTCGTACTGAACACTAGTGGTGGGTTCCTACTGGGGGGGCATGTAAGTGAGAATGCCCGAGGCCTTGGAAAGTAGAGAACCAGAGGCGAGTGTGATATGGGCAACGCAAGGCCAGGGGGAAGGCCAGCATAATATGGTGAGATTCCAAAGCCAAGGGCAACTAAATCAACAAGGGTGCGAACAGGCCTCCTGCTATTAAACACTCTATAGATCCTGGACGTCTAAAAGATCAGATTTTCCCCGAAATGCTTGGATGGTGTCAGATTCTCAGGCAAAATTTATAATGCTGCAATACATTTTGGGGTCAGGGTGATAAAAAGCATTTATCACCAATATGAAGGGGTGATATTTTCAGAAGGAAATACCTGGGTTTCCGTGTTGAGCCTGGGGTTTCGAGATTGTTTGCGTTGGCAGATTTTTAAAGCTTAGCGAAGCGTATAGGTTCAGAGCGGTGCACTGGATGTCCGCCTGGAGTTTGACTGGCAGGCCTTTCGGCTGGCTGGAATGGGGCGAGAGCAACAGAGATTTAGTCATGATTCCAACCGTAGCGTCCCAGCCAGGTTACATCTGCTTTAAAGGAGACTCGTGTTTTACCTCATTTTACCTGTGTATCACGTTTAAGGCTACTTTTTGCGGTGGCATGGCAGTCAGGGTTTGAGTCTGTGACCCAGCTGTACATTTGTGGAGTTAGCGTGTTCTTCCCATGTCATTAATGGGTTTTTTTTTCCGGTTTCCCCCCACAATCTAAAAACATACTAATGTGAACTGGACGTGCCAAATTGTCCATGGGTGTACAGTATATATGCTGTGACGGTTTGGCACCCTGCCCTGGGTAATTCCTGCGATAAGCTCCGGACCCCCCAGTACCCAGTATGGGACAGGTAGGGATGGAAATGGATAGAGGAATGCTGAAAACCTTTTTTAAGTTATCCATGGTGACGGTACAGTGATGCAAAGACTAATCCGTGAAGCTCAGGGTGTCAAAGGATACTTGCTGGCCCTACAATACGTTCAGTGCAATTCATGCACACGTCATCATCATCATCACTTAGCATATTAGTGAAACCAGAGAAAATCTGTATGAACTTGCGTTACATGAACAGTTCACACACATCCATCTTTGTGTTCATATCTTTGTGGGGACCATCCATTGATTTCTATGGGAAAAACCCCAACCCTAACAATGAAGACCTTAACCCCTACCCAGCCCTAACCTTAACCATAAGTAACCAAACAAATTACAAGACTTTTGGCATTTTTAGTTTTTTGATTGCAGTAACAGATTTTTATGAAATAGAATTTCCCCTTGTGGGGACTGAAAAATGGTCAAAATAACAGATTCTTATCACATTGTGGGGACATTTGGTCCCCAAGATGTATGACATACATTACACACACGCTGTTGGTATGAACTCACTGCCCTGGATATATGAAGTAACAACTTTTACAGTATTAGTTATGTTCCCATTTTGAAATAAAACATCTAAATCAAAAAGGTAATCGAAAATTAATGGCCACTGTGTCATTAGATGCAGAATAACCATCTGAACTGGAAGGAGCGGCCGTGGCTAATTTTAAAATGGAAAAAAATAACATGTTTTCATCTTCCTTGGCAAAACGAGTCGTATAACAAACTGAATTTTTTGTTTTTTTTCTTTATTTCTGTTGTTTTTGAAGCTAAAGATAGGAGAACGACAGTGGAAAACAGGGAACAAAGACGGAATTTGATGAACAGCTAAAAATACGTTTTTAAACAAGCAGAGCGGCTTCAAACGGCGTGCTTATTTTTGACATCCTTTTCTGTACATTTTCCCGGCATGTCCGTTCGGTGTGATTGCAGTTGGCTTTTGTTTTGTCTCTGACCTCATGCTTTCGCTTCACAGGGATTCCTGCATGCAGCTACAGATAAGTGATTCTGGCACTCTGTCTGCCAGGTCGACGTTGCGAGGGCCACCGGGCCTTTCTCCGCGGCTGTTTTTTTTTTCATTGACGGAAGACTCTGAAACATCTTGCACCGTTTATGCTAACCGTGGCTCTCATGACGTCTGTTTTAGCCCATGAGCGTCGAAAAGGTCAGAGCGATAAATCCCGCGAAGAGCCAGAACGCCAGCAGTACGACAATACGCTCCTTGTCATCGACTCGAGGTGAAGATGCCATTCAGGCGGAGAAATCTGCGCCTTTACCCCATTTTTCTGTATGAATCAGTAGAACATGTGAAATGGCACAATGTTCCAGCAAGTGTACTTTAACAGTGCAAACAGCCATAAACAAAAATTAACTGCTTATAACATTACAAAGCCACTATCATCTAACTAACCAAGAAGGCCTGTTCCTATTAAAAATCATTTATCAGTCTGATCAGGTGTAATAAATGGATCATACTCATTCATTTAATTATAGAATTACTGTTACTTCATAGTGTGTGAAGGTTGTATGTCTCCCCATGTTGTTTAGACAGAGCAGGCCAGTTTTTGTACAGAACCAAAATTGATCTGTGTTGTAGCATGATTGTATGGAATGATTGGTACAAGGTTTTCTCATCATATGTTACAGTATTAGGAACCAAAACGCTCATTTCTCATGCAATCCAACGAAGAACTTCCCTTTAATTCATAATATGTATCTTGTGGACTGAGCGAGTTTTGGAAATTTGCTCTTCGATGCCCGACCTCGTATGCCAGAGGATGCCCCAGTTTTGCCGGCGATATGAGCCCACAGGCGCAGCGTCTCCATGCACGATGAAGTAAAGCTGAAAAGAAAAAGCTACCTCACTTGCATTTATATTAATATAATCTCCTGTCATTCAATTTCTACTGTAATTAAGTCACGCTATTTGGTTAGGAGCTACTATCAATTAATGAGCTACTGGCTATTTAAAACGCTGAACAGATATTGCTAGTTTTCTTCAGGAAGGGAGAGAGAGGGAAAGAGGTGGATTAAGGAGAGGTCACAGTGGATGCTGAAAACCCTGAAAAAACATGAGCTTCACTAAGCGAGAGGGTGGGATAGCGGAGGAAAGGCGGCAGGAGTCAGGACACTCTATGTAGGTAAGGTGTTAGTAACGATGCTTTATTTGTCATTTGAGCAAATATGAGTGGGAGTAGATTGGGATGCTTCTTTCCACATATCCCATCATGCTCTCCCTCGAGACAAACCCACGCGCGTGCGCGGTGAGAGTGGAGCTCGAGCTCGGAGTCCAGCGTCGTGTCTCTTTTCTGGCAGCCCGGGCGTGTTTTGCTGTAAATGTGTGCTGATGGCCCTTTAAGAAACCGCACGGCAGGCAACATTCAAAAGCGGCAAGCAAAACAAAAAAGCAAAAATGTACATTCTCCAAGCCCTGAAAAGCCAGTCCTCACAATCCAGCCAGTCGAAATCCTCATGCCTGTCCATCGCAAACGAGGCATCGCTTCTTTAACAGGGACCGTATTCCACGTGACTGCTAATTAAGATTATTGATGGGGCAAGTCTATAAGATAAGACATTTTTAATGTCACTGTATGAGTACGATAAGATGACGTTTGGACCTTTCTTTATAAACCTCAAAAAATCTATGTTAACGGAAGTTTAAGGGAAGAAAGAGTATAGAATAAAATAACTTGCAATTACAGTACAAAGAGTACAAAAAGTATAGGGGGAATATTGCACATGGAATATTGCACATGAGATAAATTATTGCAGTTGAGAAAAGCCTCAGCTGTGAGTGCGCGATCACAGACAGCAATATTGCACGGTGTAATAGATTACACAGGAGAGAGGAGAGCTGCAATGGGAATCTTATCTGGATCCATCCATGTTTCTGTGAGCAGGGGTGTTGGAGGAACATGGGCACCCTGGCAGATTGTAGGGGCCTTAATTGAAATTGGATGGGGGGGTACCCAGGATTTCTACGCCCCTGTACACCCCAGTTCAAGGAACTGGAAACTGAGGAGAACGTGAGAGGTGGATAGGAAGTCACACCTCTTGTTGGTGTGGATGAGGAACCTGAGACTGAGGTTAGAGAAGGTCAGCGATATCGCCCCCTGCTGGTGGAGCTCCTGCTCCTTTCCGGCAGACAAATCTGTTGTTACAGCTGAAGTCTTTGATCACTTTCTGGGAGTACAAAGTGAAAGAGCTCGCTGGAAAGTAAATACAACTGGAATGTTTGTCTGGTCTCGGTTTATTTTCCTTACCCTCAACATCTGGGCTGTGTGTAAATAAATAAAGGTTTTTCAAATAAACTATTTTCCAGCTGCAAACTTGGGGGTCTATTTAAGAATGTTCCCTTCCAGAACAAAGTCAAGTGTCAAAGTGATGCCATGTGATACATTGTATCGGCTTGTCAGGGGTAGGCTGATATCACAAGAACAGGCATTGCTGTTTTATAGAAATCTCTTTTTTTTGTATCGGGTGACATATAGTGGGTGTAACATACAGTATTGCTTCATTCTCAGAGCTTATAGACATTTATTAAATTGTAACATAATCATCCATCCATCTTCCATAACTGCTTATCCAGTACAAGGTCATGGCCAGAGGTGGCAATTTCAGGTCCAGAAAGTAAAAATCCAGACCATTTTTTGTTTCAACTAACCAATTGAGTACTCTGTGACTGTGACTCTATATGCTCGACTGGTTGTTTGAATTAAATCATGGTCTGGATTTTTACTTTCTGGACCTGAAATTGCCACCTCTGGTCGTGGTGAGGCTGCAGCCTTTCCCAGAATGCACAGGGCACGAAGCAGGGCCCTCCCTGTATGGCAGGTGCACATGCTCATCAGCTATGGGCGATTTAGAGACAGCGTGTTTTTGGAACGAGGGAGGAAGCCGGGGAGTGCAGAGGAATAACACGACACACCATGACCGTGCACGGTCAGACAGGCCTGAGTGTGACACACCATGACCGTGCACGGTCAGACAGGCCTGAGCGTGACACACCATGACCGTGCACGGTCAGACAGGCCTGAGCGTGACACACCATGACCGTGCACGGAGTCAGACAGGCCTGAGCGTGACACACCATGACCGTGCACAGTCAGACAGGCCTGAGCGTGACACACCATGACCGTGCACAGTCAGACAGGCCTGAGTGTGAGACTCATGGAGCCATAATAGCAGACGTGACCCTGAATGAGGGAAAGGTCACAGAACACAGATATACACTGTGAAACCACAGATTTACCTGCCCTTTGCACGAGTACATAGAGATGCTTCTTTCCATGTATCCCATGATGCTCTCCTTTTCTGAGACCTATGCATACAGTTTAGAGTGAAGTCTGGGTTCTAAGCTGAGGGTCAGTCATTTAACCACCCCTGGAGCCTTTTGTGGAATTTAGAATTTTAAATTTTAATTAGAATTAAGGGCTCAACAAACATGTGACTATTGCGCCAAGCACAGAGTTCACACCAGTGACCTTCTGATCACTGGCACAGCCACTCTGCACCCAGTGTGACTGAGTCAATGAGAAATATGCTGATTCCAACCCATTCCAACCTTGTCCCAGAATTCCGAGCTCTACCCGCATCTTCATTCAGAATCGTAGTGTCCTACTTGGTGGGCGAAATGGCCTGGTCTCAGACCCCATAATTTGGCAGCAGCTTGTGTCTGCAGAAAACATTTAATGATTTGGAGATTCGGTGCCTCTCAACTTCAGACTACAAAGAGAGAGACAATGGTTCCAATCAAAACCAGAGGCCCATTTAATTAGCCCACAATCCATTTTATCTCTGGCGCTCCTCAGAGACAAGCAAAAGGGGATGTAATTATTGTAGAAGAGTGCTGTGCATTATTAATGAGAGATTGTCCATAATTACTATGATGACTTATCCTACTGTTTACTGTAGTTTGTGGCGATGCGACATTTTTTGGCTACTTCTCCTCAATTATCCTGACAGGTGACAATATGCACAGAGCTACATGAACAACATATACATTGTCCGACAGTCCTCACAGTTCTACCAATCTAATCCATATAAGCTCACGCCTATTGTTCTTCCCACTTTTCCTAAAAGAGATGAAGTCCGACACTGAGAATCGCTTTGTAAAGATGCCGTTGTGAGGTGACATTATGACTCGGACTGATAAATCAAAAGCAGAGGGAACAGAACAGGCACCTGAGCAGTAGTTAATGTTTACATGCGTGGGCTTACGTTTCATTCAGTTTGGGGCTTAATTAAAACACTAAATTATTCATTCTCACAAAAAGAATCCACGTCGCCTAAATTCCAATTTCAGTTGTACATTGTTTCCATATTATGTCCTCACGCTTGTTTTCTTTTTAAAATTTCTCAGGCTTGTTTTCCTTTTAATCGGCAGACCAATTACATAAATCGTTATGTAACTTATGTTGCTCGCACGTGTTGCTCTTTCAGGACTACACGTCCACGCAGCAAATGGGGCAACGGGTCGGCAGGGGCATATCCTGTTTTTCTCATACAGCTGCTGGGAACAGGGTGCAGTGATGTCATAATATCACAACCAACTGGATACAAGACACTACACCTCCATATACAGGCCATGCGCAAGTAATCACATGACCAAAAAAAGTTCAGAACACTTCATAACTTTAAACTTTACTCAAAGGTCGCAGGTTCAAACCCAGTCTCAGCATGTCTGCAGGTCCTTGAGCAAGGCCCTTAACCCCCAGCTCCCTGGGCGCCCCAACAGGTGGCTGCCCTTTGCGGACACCTTGCTCTACAAAGAGCAAGTTGAGGGAGGCATAAAAAGAATTTCCCCACGGGAATCAATAAAGTTCAATAATAAATATCCAATTTTACACCAAAACCAAGTTCACGTTACATTAAATATTCCCTACGTATGCCCAAGTTGAGTTTGTATAAAGCACCATAAATGAACTAATGGGAACAGAGCTCATTAGGAGCTGAGCAGGTGTTGATGCTGAGTGCATGTTTTTGTACACAATGAGCAGTAGAAGTCTAAACCAACTCTTTGTTCCAGCAGATTTTCATCTTGATAAACGTCAGATGACCTGTATAGGAAATTGGTAGACACTCATGGGTCTCCTTCTGGCATCCACCCCATTAAGAACCCTAAATTGGCAGCATGAGACAGCAGAACATCTTGCCTGCAGGTTCCCTGTTAGAGCACTTCTGTGCCTCTCATGATAATGACTGCAGAAATCTAATTAGCAGCAAATGCTCCAGCTGGGGTACCAATATCCAGAGCTACATTCAGCCACGCACCGCGACCTTTGACCCTAACGTGCGGCACATTCAGTCCAGAAGGCAGGATGCATCACTTGAGAAACCACCAGGAGCTCTGAACAGCTGGTAATAAATCCTTTTTATTATTATAATCATTTCCATGGTTCATGAGAGGTATCGAAGACGTGAGCAGTCTGGACCCAACTCTAAGAGTTCAGACATATAAGTTTTTAATGTCTTATTGCATCACACTATACAAGCAGTAAACACGGCCTTAGGCCAAAAACGGAATATTCCCATATTTACAGTAAAGCGATATGTCATCATTTCTCAACTTATTCATAAGATGTTAAAATCAAGATTTGGTTGCATTGTAAACAGGTTGTTTTTTTTTTTTTTAAATTCAAACAGAACAGAAGACAACGTGGTTGGATTTGCAACAGACCACAAACTGTAAAAGTCCCCAGTATTCTATTTACATTCAGTTTTGTTGAGGAGATGTAAAACAGTGGACAACGCAAACTTCTGCAAAAAGAGTAGCAAACTATTGTCAAATGTTCTTCGATACATAACTTTCCTAAAAGAGAAATGGGAGCACAACGTTACGTTTGAGAGAGCCATGCTTGATGTGTTAGTGTATGTACACATACCGACTCCCAGGGTCCCCCGCATGGCTGGGGGCTGCCTCATGCAGCTCCTTTATTGTCATGTCCATTTGCAGACAGCTCCAGCAGGGGGAGTAATCAGTCCCAGCACTACTGTATCACCTGCAAACCCTAAAGTGTACTTCTATCAGATCCGAAACTACAGATCCACAAGTACTAAATCAGAAAGGGAAGGCCGGTTAAGCCTGATAATCGGAGGTCACAACTAACTTAGTTGTTAACATAGCCTAACCATGGTGATCCACACAGAACCAACCAGAAGACGTTGTTCTGTACCCTTGAGGTCAAAATATCGCTGTGCACCATTAATTACTTGTGTGATTCGGTCATGGGTACGTTCAGTGCTAACTGAAATCTGGGTTCCGTAGTTTCGCTGGAATTTTCCACAGGACCACTGAACTGATCCCAGGTCAGTTTCAGGGCCACTCTTTGTGGTGGGACCTGTCATGCCTCTTCCTCTCATTTTTCTCCTTCTGAAGCCTTTCTAGCTCAGCTTCATACATCATCTCCTGGATCAGGTACTTCTCACGCCGCATGCGGTCACGCAGGTCCTTTGGAAGGTCTGGGATCAGGTAGGCAATCAGGTTTTTAATGGTAAAAACCAGGTGCTGTGAAAGGAGGGACAAATCAAAATCAAATGAAGCTGGAATGTAGCAACCGCACATCTCCGAATGGATGAAGCTAAACTATACCAACAGGACAGCTCTGATTGGATGAAGCTGATACATAGCAAAAGTACAATTCTAATTGGATGAGCTAATATACAGTAATGATACAACTCTGATTGGATGAAGGTGGAATACTGCAACGGCACAATTCTGATTGGATGAAGCTGGAAAACAGCAACAGCACAACTGATTGGATTGGGTATAGGAATACCTTAACAGCACAACTCTGATTAGGTGAAGTAGGAATGCAGCAACAGCACAATTGATTGGATGACACTAGAATACCTTAACAACACAATCTGATTGGATGAAGCAGGAATGTAGCAACAACACAACTGATTGGATGACACTAGAATACCTTAACAGCACAAATCTGATTGGATGAAGCAGTAACGCAGCAACAGACAACTGATTTGATGACACTAGAATACCTTAACAGCACAGCTCTGATTGGATGAAGCAGGAATACAGCAACAGCACAACTCTGATTGGATGAAGCTAGAATACAGCAACAGCACAACTCTGATTGGATGAAGCTGGAATACAGTACCAGGAATGCAGAAACAGAAAATGTAGGATGTGATGCATTCACATGCATTCACGTTGCAAACTATATATCA
Source organism: Mormyrus proboscirostris (assembly GCA_026779585.1). Lineage (NCBI taxonomy): Eukaryota > Metazoa > Chordata > Actinopteri > Osteoglossiformes > Mormyridae > Mormyrus > Mormyrus proboscirostris. The sequence continues at coordinate 22,927,002 of JAODKF010000068.1, forward strand.
ATAATTATTTGAATAAATGCATATAATTCACAGAATATGAGATCCAATACACTAAACACAGTACTCTATGAACTGTAAATAGTATATATGCCTGGTCCAGTGCATTAGGTAGTGTGTAGGTTATATGGGATATGTATTAGTTATAATACATTAGGGTTGCCGTATGCTATATATTCTAGCTACAGTTTTCCTGACAGAGTATACGCACTGCAGGTAATGTGACCTGCTGGGTTTACCTCGAACACGATGATGAAGGCCAGCCGTGCCGCGAGAACATGCCAGAACTGAAGCGTGTAGGCGTAGGGCTCCTCGGAGTCGGGTGAAGCACGGTAATCCCGGTACCTGCGGGGGTGCCAGAGACCCTGCACTGGTCAGGAAGAACTGCAGCATCAGATCTTTAGAACCACCGCTGCCTGAAACTGGCAGGGTGACTCCAGAGTAAACATGCGTATGACTTTCGCTTCGACAAGTCGGTGATGTTCATTACGATGCTGATTACAGTGTCTGTCGCCTGAAGAGCTCACCTGCAATACCTCACCGGAGATCCGTACAACTCCGATCCATCCGACCGGGGCTCTGATCGGTTTTCGAAGTCCGCAACGAGGAATACTGACAAACTGGCATTGACATATCCCACCATGCACCTGGAGAGGAAGGAAAACCCAGAGTCAGATTTTCATTCATGTGAATGTAAGAGAAGTGACATGGAAAAAAAATATATCTTAAATATGGTTAGAGAACTCTGACAGCACAGCTGGAATGTGACACTCTGAGAATAGTCTTGAAGATGAGCATTACTGTAGCATCATAAACTGTAAGATGACTCTGTAGTGGGCAGAGTACCTCTGTAAGATGACTCTGTAGTGGGCAGTGTACCCCTGTAAGATGACTCTGTTGTGGGCGGTGTACCTCTGTAAGATGACTCTGTAGTGGGCGGTGTACCCCTGTAAGATGACTCTGTAGTGGGCAGAGTACCTCTGTAAGATGACTCTGTAGTGGTACCTCTGTAAGATGACTCTGTAGTGGGCAGTGTACCCCTGTAAGATGACTCTGTAGTGGGCGGTGTACCCCTGTAAGATGACTCTGTAGTGGGCGGTGTACCCCTGTA